>JAGSMP010002022.1:0-83931 GCA_029286625.1 Parnassius orleans | reverse complement strand
TTGTTTACGTGCATACTGCCTATGTCAAACACAAAATTGTCGCTTATGTAGTTTGTTGACGTTCATACTGCCAGTATCTTAGAGTAAGTATAAGCATGTATTTTATTACTATGGTATATAAAAGAAAATGTCTTAATATAATAAAACAGTAGCACATTCATACTCGGCGACATATACGTCGGCGGCCGAGTTGCAAATGATGGTTACATTAATGAACATTTCATTAAAAGGAAGGGGAATGAAAGTGAACGCAAGTAAGACGAAACTTATGGTCTTTGAAAATCGGTTCCATCGGAATAGGACAACGCGCTCTTTTCTATCCAGTCTAGAGAACCTTCTTCGCCACTCTTAGCAGGCAATTTAGTGATCGCAGCATCATACGTTTCGCATCTTTAACGCTGTTTCCTGTCACAGGTCTAAATGTTATACATCTGGCGTAAACGAAATAGTTACACCACTACCATGCGGAATCCAAGAGTTCTTTCTAGGGTTTCATATAGTCGCCCTTTTACGACATTGATTTAATTTCTCTCACACTGCCACCATACAGCTAGAAAATTCTAGAAAATACTGTTGCGCGCCACTATTAATGGTTTATACATGGCAACACTAGTTACCACTAGCGCCCTCTAGTATCGAGTAGCAGAACTAGGAGAGTCAAGATCCTTCTAGAAATTTCGGGACCGATATGTACTCGAACATTCTAGATGTTTCTACAGTAGAAGGTTCTGGAAACTATCTGAGGCCCTATATAAGGCCGGTATAGACCGCGACCGAGTCAGTATTGAATTGGCGATACAAGCGAATACTTCGAAGCGATACAACTGCGAATTAAAGTGATCTGTAGTACAATTGTATTTTGTTATTAGTGTGGTTTTTAGTTGTAATTAGTGTTCTGTAATTAAAGTGTCAATTTTGGTAATTCACTCGGCAGTTTTTAATTGTCTCGGCTGGAATAAAAGTCAGGCCATGACTGCTCTCACCCTAGGCCTGCGCGACCAGGCCTTAACTGTTCTGGAAGCTCTCGGTAAGGAAGTGACTTACGAGTAGCTCCTTGAGGCATTGGAGGCGAGATATGGCGACGCTCACCTGGAACACGTCTTTCGTGCGCAGCTCAAAGATCGCGTGCAACGCAGCAACGAAAACCTGCAGCAGTGGGCCCTTGAGGTGGAAAAGCTGGTTCGAAAAGCATACCAGTCTGTACCTGCGCTCATTGTAGGGAACCTGGTGCAGACATTCATCGACGGCATCCGCGACCTTGAAGTCAGAGCTGCTGTGAGGCTCGGGCACCACGAGACGCAGGACGCGTTAGCCCATGCACTGGAGGTGGAAGCCGTACGGCAGGATCATCGATCCCATCGCGTCAGGGAGGTTGCAGCAGCTGCAGTTCGCGACTACAATAAAGGATACAGCCCTAGGTGCTACGGCTGTGGGGAAAGGGGCCATCTTCGATCCAGCTGCCCTAAGCGAACTGTAGAAAGGGGAGGTGATCGATCTCGAGAGGGTAGTGCGGCTAACAGCACCGCCCAGCAGCAGCAGAAACGGTAAAAGCCAGGACTGCGGGGCGAGTGCTGGCTGATGTTAAAAGAGCCCCAAGTTTCGATCTCACAAACCCATGATGGGAACAGCCTAATCATCAAAGGCGAGGTCAACGGAACGCCGTGTAAACTGACCATAGACACTGGAGCCTCTCGCACGGTTGTCAGTTCCCAACTTATAAGTCAGTTCCTTGGGACTCCGCATACAACCGAGAGCGCATTAATTTGGTAACAGCCACCGGTCAGCGCATACCCGTCCGTGGAGAGAAGGAGATGGAGTTGAAGCTAGGCAACATGATCTACCTGCATAATGTCACCGTGGCTGATATAATGGACGACTGCATCCTGGGCCTAGACTTCATGAGGAAGAATTGTTGTGAGATCGATGTTAAGCAAGGTGTTTTGAAATGTGGACATGAGGAACTTTTCGTGGAAGGAGCGATACCGGGAATGTGTACAGCCTTAAGAAGATTGTTCTGCCGCCGAGATCGGAAACGATTGTGCCGGTTAGTCTTCCTCGGAATCCTGGGCAAGCTCATCGTTGTGTACTCGTGGAAAGGGTGGACAATGACCTTCCGTGGAAAGTGGCTCGAACTTTGGTCAGAACCACCGACATCTCAGGGTACGTGTGCTGAACCTTTGTGATCAGGAACAGATTATGGAAAAAGGCACACTGCTTGGTACTTGTGAGGACGTGGATTGGTTGCGTAGGTGCCAATACCCATCGACTGGGACCCCAGCAAGGATGCACAAACGAGGGTGACCACACTTTTAGAAGACTGTCGCAGCGTTCTCTCCCGAATGAAGTGGTCAAGGCGAAGAAGTTGTCACTCAAGTACGCCGATGTTTTCTCGTCAAACGATGCTGACATAGGAAAGACTGGCTTAGTTCAACACAAAATAAACACAGGAGAAGAATTGCCTATCCGTCAGCGCCCAAGAAGATTGCCGGTAGCACGTGAAAAGGAAGTGGAAACCATGATTGAGGGAATGGTGAAGGATGGTGTTATTGAACCTTCATCTAGTCCATGGTGTTCACCTGTGGTGCTGGTAAAGAAGAAGGACGGTAGCATGCGGTTTTGTGTTGACTACCGCCGTCTGAACGACGTTACGAAGAAGGACAGCTATCCCTTGCCAAGAATTGATGACACGCTGGACATGCTTACAGGCGTAAAGTGGTTTAGTACACTGGACCTGAAAAGTGGCTACTGGCAGGTTGAAATTGTCCTTTATTTACCATCGGGTAGGCTGTATGCTCATTTGTCACTCTTACTTGTATAAAAAAAAATTATGACAATTCTTACCAGAAAATTTATCATCACGGCTGATGTCGATTTGACGAAAATTTTGATAAGAATTATTGCATGGTAATCCAGTGATGTATGTGACCTGAAAAATTACTTTTTACCACTACTCTTCGGTGCTCGTCGATGTCACAAAGTGGATATAATTAAAGAATTTATGGACGATAATTATCCTTGGGAATGAGGTGATCGTTACCAAGTTATTTCTAATATGATTTGTGTAGTTAATTGTGTACATAATACATGTTTTTTTTTTTCAATAAAAATCTCCCGGTGTATTTCTTTTGGTTCTTCCCAGGACAAAGGTATTTCTGAACCAGCCGTAAATTAAACTGAAGAATGACTTTCAATAAATATAATTTATAATATGTATGTAATTAAAAAATCTGGGTTGAATTTAGAATCGCTTTGCAGGATATAGTGCAGTGTAAGTTGCAAAGTGTTGTATTTGGTAGAGATTTAGTCCCCGATTATAACAATACCACTCGCACTAAAAGGTAATGCACTGTTTTCAAGAAAAAAAAAACTATTACAAACTAAAAATGGGTTAAACGTGGAAAACGAATGTAATATTCCTGTGAAAGCTGGATAGCATACATAATTTTGAGTAAGTGCGACATGAACGTAAGACCATGTCAAAAACTATTATTATTTTTCTGTGGTATTTTTATTATTCTGTGGTCTATACTCTCATAAAAATTATGTTTACGAACAATAAAGGAATGATTATTATATACTTTACAGAAATCTTTTCAGTCGAGTTAGGTTAGAAGTAAGTTTTTTTTACCGCCCAGAAATACTTGAGCACCTAGAAATCCTTTCAGTTGAGTTAGGGACACCCGCGTTCCCCCCTCCCCGTCTCCCCTCCTACCGGAGAGAGATAAATGTTATCATTTTGAAGTTAGGTCTATGGGATTTTCTTTTGAATTTTTCTTAAGAACGGTGTATTAACTTTCATGAGAGTGGTGTTGAGGTGTAGGGGACACTCTCCTCTCCCTCCTCCCACTCTCCCCCCCCCCTGCCAAACGATTCTAAATTTTTACAAAAATGTATTTCTATAAAACTTCATCGATTTGATTTTTTGAATAATACTAATACCTCGTGACCAGCTTTAAGCAATAACTTGACGACGGCATGTCCCATTATGGCGTGGCTTTTTATTGGTATAGGCATCACCACTAAAATCTTATACGATTCGCATAAAGGCACCATCAACAATAAAATTAATAAATTAAAATAATGTATCAAGTGTTTCATGATCCTTTTATGTCTACGAAATACTTCTCTCAAAAGTGACAGATATTAGCCATAGATTATTATGTAACTAATTCAAACTAATTACTCTAAGCAATTCTACACTCCGGTACGTTGGCGGCCCGTGTTGCTTTATGATTCTACAAGAATTCTTGATATTTCAAAGCTTGGAATAAACGTAGTGGTTATATTCTCTTTGGCTTGGAATTCAAAGTCATGAATAAAAAGTATATAATCCTTGATATAATCAATACGTTTCAGTCATAAGCAAAGAATCTTTGGTCATATAAAAATAAACACAACATACTGTTTTTTGTCACTTATTGGTAGCATTTTAAACTTACATTATTAAAATAATTGCAATTTTAAAATATTTTTTTAACTATTATAAAGTGAAAGTATCTTAAAAGTGTTGACTGAAACCATAAGCTTATGATAATAAAGTATATTCTAAGTCTATGACTAGAACTAATGTATTCTTTGAAACATCCAATAAAAAGTACTCTGTGGAAACATCTAATATTTTTTTTAAACATGGGCGCATTGACGTATCTTTATTTATTTATTTTGTTAATGATTTTGCCTATATGTGATTTTTATAAGATTTTAGTGGTGTCACCGTTACCGGTCAGAAGCCATGTTCTGTTGGGTCGTGCTTATGTGGATACACTGCTGGAAGCAGGACACGAGGTAAATTCGTTATTTGGATTGGAATGTTCAACAGTGATCGCGAAAGTAACTACTTGATTATTGATAAGAATCATAGATCCCTTTGTCCCTTGCCAAGTTACAGCGTCAGATAATCTAGCAAACTATTTTGTCCCGGTGTTATCGTAATAGTAGAAATGCATTTCCCTTAATCAGAAATGTTAGAAACCATGGTAGCTACAGGGCTAAGTACTCATCCTAATTTCACAATACGCGATCAGCTCAGGTTACATCGAGACTTCTTGCTTCGTGCTTTATGGCATTCCTTGGAGGAGGCCTATGTTCAGCAGTGAACTTGTGAAGGGCTGTAATGATGATGTTGATGAACGACTTCATGGACTGCAATTTCCTAGAAATAACAACTAAAAATAAAAAACCGCTGTTACCGACCCGCCAACTAGGTGTGGCAACTATGGCAAATATAAGCAATAATTATAGGTTTTATCCCCCCCCCCCCTCCCCATAAGGCAATCTATGCGGGAGGTCTTTGTTCAGCAGTGGACTTTTAATAGGCTGTAACAGTAACGATAAATTTAGAAACGGTAATGTTAAAGTAGTTCCTTATCACGTTACAAGGCATTAAAGATTTAAAAGAAAAAAAATTTCAGGTTACATATATCGCCGTAATGTCAAGAAATATTAGCCATCCAAATCTTCATGTGATCGACGTCACCCGTAGAAACACATATATGTCGGGTAAGAATTAGTTGTTTCTACTTGAGGAATATTCACAATTAATAAACCACATTTAATTTAATTATTAGTTAAGTAAGAGAACGTAACTTTCTAACTCCGGGCTGTTCCTACACTTCCAAGAAAATCTTTTTTTTATTTGTCCTTTCTGGGATTCGAACCTTGATTACCACCACCACATGTACCACATGATCGATAGTCGCGCTTACGATAGCTACACTATAGAAGCAGTCACATTCATAGTTATAGAGTGTTTGGAGGAGTTAGTATTTTTGCATTGCCTCAGGAATTGTATATCACTCAACACATGAAAATGAAACTACTCTCAACATTGCTTAAATTAAAGGGAATAATTCCCAGTAATGACTTTACTTTGGTACCTCGCCCTGAATGATGACTAACAATCTTTCGCTCTACAGATGTCGCTAGTTGACACTGAGGTGAAGTTTTTTTGTTACAAAATGTCACTTAATTGAGGAGTTAGTTTTAAATAAAATTTTATTAGTTTCTAGAGTGTTATATAAATACATAAAATAATGCATCAGCGGTTTGTTCTTTAATTTTTTGCAAATTTTAACAATTTATGTAGTTTGATTTATTTATTATTAAACTAAAGATTATGAAATATTACTAATAGTACAGATAGAAACATTAACCTTTACATTTTTCGAACAAATTAACTTCCCCGCTATGAAATCTGTGAAATATTACACCACATTTTTAATTGGCTCCGCCCTGGTGTCAGAAAACTTCGTGGATGCCCTCATCATCAGCGTGAACGTGTAGCGGCAAAGTAAGAGACTCCACTATCTCATATCATTCCATGGTCGTCGTAAGAAATAGGCAGCAGCATCTTCCCGATGAAAAATCTAACGAGGAAACCTGTGGTTTTTTTTAATAATGCTGAAGAATTACTTAACGAACTTACGTCACTCTACGGACATCTGCAGCCAACTTTACACAAAGAAAGCTACAGATTCGGTGTTACTGCTGAGGAGTGTAAGATAGAATGCCTTACAGCCTGTAACTATACTAGTTCTCTTCACCCTTCAGACCAGAAGAACAGCTATGCAAGCACTGCTGTTTGGTGGCAGAAATAGGTAAAATGTTGGCACCTGCCTAGACGAAGTCCTAAAAAAGGAATATAGAAAGAAATTCAAAAAAGGTGAAGACATGATGTATAATCCACCAACACGCTATGGGATAACGTTGCGAAGATATCCTTGCCTCAGCAGTGGGACGTATATACGCCTTAACTTTTCTTTTTTAGACTAAAGCTCACATACATCGCAATCATCAAGAGATATTACACTTCTTTCTATAGAAAATACTTTTTCTTTAAAAACTTCTTTAGTAGCTTGCGTCACTTTGTGAAGTACTTGAGAGATTTTGACGGCACCTTGAGCGAGCAAACAGTCGATGACGATAGTATCTCAAGGCGCATAAGCAGTCACATTATCTTTTGGTCCACATCACCATCGGAACACTTGTTTCATCGGTTGCACTAATAGTTCACATGTGCAGACATTTAATATTCAAAATCGCAAAATTTCTATGTATCTACTTCAAACCATTACCGCCGGTCAAGTCCCTGCCAAAACGGACATATTGGTCATATAAATAGGTATATAGTTACTTCAATTATTAGTAAAAGTCATACATTAATTTAGCAAAAATATTTTAAAAGGTCTTACAGATATAGATAGTATTAAAATTTTATTTGAACTTTAATTCATCATCATTAATATTACAGCCCTTAACAAACTTTATCACTGCTAACCATAGGCCTTTTCCAAGGAATTCCACAAAATACGATCCTGAGCCACCTCCATTCTTTCTTCCCCATCGGTCGTCAGTTCTTCGAGTTACATTGCTGGCCCATTACCATTTTAGCTTACTGACCTTGAGTCATGCGGCCTATACGAACTATAATTGATTTGAGAATATTATTGAGAACGTCATAATAAGTATTTTTTTAACAGTAAAAAGAAAGAAAAGAGAAGAAATAATTTTAGAAAGACACGAACAGAAATACTTCGCGCACGTTATAAAATATCTTATACTTTCTACACTGCAACATAAGAATGTATATAAGCTACTTCAGAATACTACGCAAAGGTTTGACCTAGTCATATCCGAGTGGACGTACAGTGATGCATTCAGCGGGTGAGTTTTCTTATAACATTAATATGACAAGACTGAAGTCTACGGTCTATTGCTGATAGACCATGGACTTGCAACTAAATTGTAGCTTTATTTCTTTACGCCTTTGGTTGGTTCGGAGAGATCGCTAGACAGTGATAAGGCTGACAAATTGTACCACTTACTCCTTTAATATTTCCCGTATCCTTTTGTTTCATGGTGTACAATAAAATTATATTCATTCATTCATTCAAATCGACACAAAGAAGGCCTTTGCGTTGTCACCTCTAAGGACTTAAGTTATTGCTTTACAGCCTGTAATAATTTATGTTTCTTCAAAGAATTACACTAGAACACCGCAGTGTATTCACTGTTGTTTAGCGCAGAAATAGGTACATTTTTTCATGACTTTTGCATACCTCTCAATTCTATCGTCGAACCACCAGACGCTCAGCTGGTCTCCACCTCTTTTTTAACGACATATCACGCATTCGAACCAAATTTTACGCGGTAGAGCCACGCTGCAGCTATATTATGGTTGTGGCACGAATGGGTCGACTCGACTAGGTAAGGACCACGATCTCACATAATACCAGCGTAAAATAGCAGCTTAATGCTGCTGTGTTTCGTATGATGAGTGTAAAGAACCGTTGACCCTTTTTACTGGAAACGTGACATTCCATCTTAGTCACCAGGGATGACGATGCATCTGCATTTTGATTCTTAATTGAGGACAAATATAGATGTCGATGGTTCATCAACAGGTGGACTGTCTTTTGTTTCGTCGTTCATAATGCGTATAGCAAAGGAGTGGAATCATTTTCTAGCATTTGTCTTTCCATCCGATTTCAATACTCTAGTCTTCAAGGTAAAAGTGAATATGCGTTTGTTAAGGTAAGTCAGTGCGCTTTACCATCTTCGGCTGCATCACCACTTACCATCAGGTAAGATAGTAATCAAACACTAGCTTATAATAGCAAAAAAGGTACGTGGTACGATAGAACACATTCTCAGGTGGACTCCTAAACATAAAAGAGGATGGAATATTTATATTTAGGCGAACGATGAATCTCGGATGCACCTTTATTAGATGTCGCAGTTGTGCGTGCGTACGGAAACAAAATATAAAGTGCAATTAAAAACCAAGCCATTGCTCTTTCTAATACCTATTTAACAATAAAAATATAAGCAGATCTTTAACAGTTCGGTATTTAAATAGTTTTTAAGGTTTCGTTTTTATATTTTTGCTTTATACATAAGGTTCTTATCCCATCCCACTTCACGCACACACTCGTGCACTATAATCCTGGTGTACTGTGCAGATGGCTAGTCTCCGTTGATACTGGCCGCTGTGATCGAAATTCGGTCTGAGGGCAATATTATTATAAATTGTTAAATTTAATTTTAATAGCTTTTTACACACCTTGAAATAGAACAGACACATCTATATAGATATAGGTATGTAGCTAGGTATTCATTTTTCAAAGTTGTCTTAAGTAAAAGAAAACACACGCGCACACTCACACCGTTACCGTTACAACCCATTAAAGTCCCTGCTGACTCCCCGCAGGTTTGCCTCATGGGGATATTCATATAGTTGCCACGCTTGACAGGCGGAACAGGCTTGACAGTACGGGACTCTAAATAATGAATATCCTGAAAATGGATTGGCCGTCTTTGGCCGTGACTTGCTCAGATCTAAACACTCTTGATTTTTTTTTACTGGGGTTGCATAAAATACAAAATTTGTGCAAAACCTTTTGAAAATATAACCGAACTACGCCACAAAGTTAGAGCAGCTGCTGCAGAAATTAATGTGAAAAGATACGGAAGATTAGTGAAGCGATCTTTTTTTTTAAGATGTAGAGCCTGCATTTATGCTGAAGGCAAAAAAAATTGAACTATTTTTATAACTAAAATTAAAATATTTTAATGAATCCTTTGTTTCATTTTATACTTTGTCTCCTAATTTATTAATCTAACATAATTTGGTCGAATATCAAATAGCATCTCTAACTGTCTCGCTCTAACTCACATGAAATGGCGTCATTATCTGTTTCAAACAAAAATTTTTTTGTTTATTCGATATTCTTACACCAGCTCTACACAGTCGACCCATAGCCTAGTTTCGCAATTTTTCCTCCTATTAGGCAATCTATGGGAGAGGCCTATCTTCAGTAGCGGACTTATAATAGTTGTTACTATTTTACAGATTTGCGGTACTATACAACTGTCCGCTTATTTGGTATTCTTCAATGAAAATCCACTGGACAATTTTACGAAAATTGAAGCTAAGAAACCAGCGTCAATAAGTGATTCTGTTCATACATCACAAAATGTTCCGCCATTTGCATCAGCTTTTATATTACAAAATATGTAAGATGTTTTTCGTCAGAAAATTCATGACATAAGTAGTCAAAGTAGCCGGCGGATGAGTAGACTGTAAGACTGTAACCGATAAGCAATGTAGGAGAAAGGTTCTCAAGTAGCAGACTTGTACTGGCAATCAAAGAGTGCTGGGCGAAACAACCCCCTCCAACAGATAGTACTGACAACTTGTCATAACATGCGTAGAGTGGATATGAAAGCTAAAGATCATGCTCGGGAGGGGCTGTAATGAAGATGATGATGATAAGTTATTAATATATTAAAAGTTCTTAGAATTAAATAGAATTAAATTAAATAGAATCAAAGATGCGAGACCTGTGCCACTCCGCTCGCCAACCCTCACGACAAGCTTAATGATTATAGCAAATCCTTCAGACACATGAAGAAGCCCATGTGCTAAGAGCGGACTGCAACATGACACATAGGATTTTAATAAATTACGTAAAAATAAAACCGAGTGCAACGAGATTTTGTAAACTCGATTTTATTTTATTTGACACTTGACACTATTGATATTGACTATCTACCAACGGATAGGTCTTAAAATGAACATGGACAAAACAAAGATCATGTGTAACGTCCATGTCACACCTATGTCGCCAGTTGTTGCGAGCACTACGCTCGAAATTGTTGACGAGTATGTTAAGCTGGGACAAATAGTCTGACTAGGTAAGTCCAACTTCATCACTGAGGTCAATCGACGGATTCAAGATGAGAGATTACGACACATCTTCTTATATCATATCATAAATTTTGTATAAGTGAAATATAAGTGAAGCTTGTTATCATTTAAATAACTAAATGCTAACGGCTTAGTAGCGCGGGGACTAACAGCACCGAACAAGTATTAGTATGGTCTCAAATAATTGTTGCGGCTCTAGATACTTATTTATGTACAATATAATAAGTATTATAATTATATTTAACCCCTTCACAATGTAGAAGAAATTCTAAGGGATTCTATTAGTAGTTGGGTGACAATATTTATAGAGACAAAAGAAAAACAAAAAGAAAAGATAAACGCAATTTATTTAATCACAAGGACTTATTTAATGAACAGGTATTTATATAACTTGGAAAAAGAAATATTCAAAACCACGTTCGAACCATTAATGACTGCAAGAGGAAAAGTTTTGTGCTCCTATGAAGAGACCCGTTACTTTAACTCTCTTGTATTGGTTAATTCGCTTTTATTATTGAACGAAGATACCACATTGCCAGAAAAATTTAAACCTATCACTGGACTCCACATTGGTCAAAAAATGAAACCATTACCGAAGGTAATACACACTTTGTAATAATTGTACGTGCCTTAACACTTTCAATCACAAAAAAGAGAGTGACTGAAAATAGTTGAAGACGGTTTTAGTGATGGCGGATATCTTTTAATAAATTAGTTGAAAGATATTTAATTTTAGATTACTATTTCCTATTGATAAATTTTAAATTATGATTTATGAAATAAGAGGCAATATATTATTGAATCTGATACATTCATGTTTAAGTGACCTTCGTCAACATATTCGTATATGTTGTAAGATGCTTAAATTTTAAAGATTTAGTTATTAGAGATCTTTAAAAAATACAGCAAATATGTAATGATAAACATGTATGTATTATAAGGGTATAATTTATTATAATAATATTTAGGCATGGTATTTACAAAAAAAAACTAACATCATTTACTTGAAATAATCTGTTAATCAACAACCGCTGAATATCCAAAAAACTTGTGGAGCTTCTCCAATGCATTGCACTTCTTGTTTTTTGGAATTTTTCTTGCTTCACATCGTCAGCTTTATCATCGCTGTCATTTCCGTCAGTACACGTGCACATACAATTCTGAACGATATCATCATCGGTGTATTCTCCGGCGATAGTCACGTCGTCATCAATCTGTACGAAGTCTTCAAAAGTTGTTGTTGACACATTACCAATAGTTTGGTGAGACACAATCTTGGCCTATTCGTCATCGCTAGGTCCGACTTCAACCTTATCTTCTACTTCAACCTCATTTTTCTCTGGCAGATAGTCTTATTTAGCTGAACTGATACAAACCCAGTTTTCTTGAAGCAGTTTTTGACAGTAATGTCACTCACTGTATTCCATGCTCTTCTTGAAAATTTAATTTCTAAAAGTACGTTAATCTCAGAGCAAATTTTTTTTCCAGACACGTAAGCCTATGCTTTACCACTTCTCTGCGATAAAAGCGTTTGAATGTATGTATGATACCTTTATCTAAAGTTGAGTTTTACTGGTGGTATTGGCAGGCAAAAATATAACTTTAATGTTTTCAAGTGTTGTTAAGTCTGTATGGGCAGTGCAGTTGTTAGTGAAAAGCGCAATTTTTTTTTCGCTTTATCATCATTTACTTGTTAACTTTTTTAACCAATATTTAAATAATTCCTTATTCAAGCTTTTGTATTACTCGCATAATCAACGGGTAGAGTCTTAGCACCTTGAAACATCTAGGTCGTTTAGATTTCTCGATGATTAGAATAGGGAGATTGTCCGTACCGGTCATGTTTTCACATTGAACAATAGTAAGACGTTCCTTACTTTGTTTTCCTCCGTGGCATTTTTTGCCTTTAAATATGAATGTTTTATCCGGTAAACACTTAAAGAACAAAGCAGTTCAATCGGTGTTGTAAATATTATCTGGATCATATCCTTCTAAAAGACTTGATAAATCTTTAGTCCATTGGTTACATACTCTCTGATCCATAGATTTGCTCTCTCCGGCTGCTTTTTTAAAATATATATCATGATTCATGACTTTCTTTAAAACCCTGTAATCAGCCATTACTAGTTGAAAAGTTCTGGATTCCTAATTTTGTAGCAAAAGGCTTTAGATTTTTCTTTCAACAGCGGTTCTTATCGAGGATTTGTTTTATCCATTATAACAGGCACTTTTCAACGTAGGGAAACTCAGAAAGCCCTCTTGATATTACGATGTTCCTCCGATCTCATAATCTTATAATTTTATAATAAGTAGATTCTGCTAACCGAAACTGACACTGTATTTTAATTCGTGATTTCCCAGATTCACAAACGCTTTCTAACTCTAAGTTTATCACTCAAAGACAATATATTGATTTTTCGTTTTGGCATTCGGGGCGGCATCGCCTGACATCAAAGGCGTTTCACAACTGTAAGGTCTCTAAACTATGCCGATATCATCTTAGCACTTATACTAATATAAACATCATATGTTTGTGACAGATGGTTTTTGCAAATAATTGTATGATATCTTATGTTATCTTATCCTTAGTCACACATTACTACACAAGACATGAATAGCGTTTTAAGTCCACTTTCGGCCTTGGAAGATTAAAAAAATACCCTCACACTAAGATTTCCTCGTGGAGGCCCTTAACGTACTTAAATTACACAAAGACAAACATTATGACCCGGCAGAATCATTATTAAGTAATACAAACACTTGTTCCGTGCGGAATTCGAAATCGTAGCTTACTATACAGTTATCCAATACTACGATTCGAACGCACTCACTCCGCTGAGCAAGAGGGTAGGTGAGCGTAAAGTGAGACCCTGGCTACGGTAATTCTTTTATCATCAGGCTATGAAATATGGATTCAATGTCGTAAATACATTTTCCATCTACATTCAGTCAGAGTTTCATCCTTCAATCCTCAACCCTCCTGGGAGGCATTGCATGCAGGTAAGATTGGCATTTGTGAAAATTATGCATAATTTCCCTTACACCTCTCCGTTCAGTATATTCTAAGTTAATTTTGATTTTATTCTGAATGATATATCTAAGATATTAATTTTTAGAATTCAGAAGTTATAATGTGCAAATTATTTTATTCTTTTTAGTTCTTTCAAAAGCAAAGTCAAAGTCAAAACTTTTGTTAAATTTAGTTTTGATTAAAACACTTATGAACATCAAAATCGGATTTTTATTTTCTATTAAAAGTATAATTTTGACTATTTTGAGTGGCCTAATCAATAGCACAATTTCAAGATAACAATTGAAATGTTTTCAAAACAGTTACATTAAGAATTTCATCCCTTTATTTTCCCACTCTTAGAAGTGGAAGTCTTTATTCAATTTTAAATGAAACCGCACTTGGAGCCTATTATTTAAAGCCTATTTATTTAAAAAAAAACGTTTTTTTTTATTGCCGATAATTACGAGTATAATCTAATATATTTTAGGAGTTGAAGAACATATTGGACAACGCAAGCAAAGGTGTTATATACTTCAGCATGGGAACAGTTTTAAAAAGTCAATATGTACCAGTGACATTAAAACTGATTGATGTGTTTCGAAAATTAAAACAAATAGTTATTTGGAATACTGAAGCAAAATTTCCTAATTTACCAAGTAACGTCCATACTCTGAAATGGGCTCCACAGCAAAGTATTCTATGTAAGTGATATTACAGGGTTTGCCAAGAGTTTTGAGCGCTTCGCTTGTACAAATTTGGTGGGGCTAGTTTGCGGAGATTTCTTTTAACTAATAATACGATTGTGCATTTCTAATTTTCATTGTGTGTGCGCCAATCATATAATTAAACGAATAACAAACCAATCTGACTAAACTAAATAAATATCGCTCGCTCCCGCATCTCTCTTTATTGGTCAGGAGACCTAAAAGCACATTCTGTACATATGACAGGAGGGACGATGTTTATTTATATGTATAAAGACCGTGTAGTGATGGTGTAAGAATATCCACTACCCTATATGATCCCGAGGGAGTCTTAAGAGGCGACAGAGGAAAGTAAACCAGGAGATGGGCAGCAGCGTTTACCCTATAATGACTAAAAATAATAGATTGTGGATACCAAGCGTGGAAACTATAGCAAATATCCCCTTATAAGGCAATCTATAGGGATGGCCTATCTTCAGCAGTAGACTTAATAGGCTGTAACGGTATATAGATAGTAATATAATATAATAATAATAATCTTTATTGACATAGATTCAGCTCTTCTCCCATGCTTCTTAGCCTAATTAAATTAAATCAAAACAATTTTTCAGAGTGTTTCCAGATTTAACTAATAACAGTTATACTTAAAGAATATTATTAAATTTAAGTAATAATTATATTAATCAGATAAGCTATTATGTTTTTCAGCGCATCCAAACTGCATCCTCTTCATTACACACGGAGGCTTATTTTCATCAACTGAAGCAGTACACTTCGGAGTTCCAATAATTGGAATCCCAGCATTTGGTGATCAATTCACTCATGTTGAGAATGCTGTTAGGAAAGGTTTTGCAATTTACGTGGATTTGTCTCACTCGATGTCAAAAGATGTATATGATGCTATTTTAACAATTCTAAGCGACCCTAGGTAAATTTTGAATATCACTTAATGAATGACACTGAAATTAACAATCTATAATTTTCTAACTGTAACACCAGTGTCTACACAGCATTTCTACCATTGCAGTACCAGGTATCTCGTATTTTTGTCGTGCTTTGCTCCCAATCGTCGTTATGGGTAGTTAACATCTTGAATTTAAGAGTGACTTTCATGACTAATAATTTGTTAACGGATTACTTTTTTATAGAATAAAGGTGACAAACGAGCACACGGTCCATCTGATGGTATGTGAATGCTGTGACCTATAGACATCTACATTTATCCTCGATTAATAATCAAAATACAGATTCGTTGTCACCCCTGAGGTCTAAGATGAAATGCCTCGTATCCAGTAAAAATAGTCTCCGGTTCTCTACACTCACCATACGAAACACTAAGCTGCTATTTTACGCTGGTATTCTGTGAGAGCGTGGTCGTTCCCGCTCGAGCCGACGATCGACGTCGACGTCGATATTATATCTGCAGCATGGCTCTACCACGTATAAACTTTCTAAAGTTTATTACAAAATTATGAATTATTTTCAAATTGTACCTCCCCTTTTCAACACTCATCAAGACTTCGTTTTTTTTTATAAAGGTAATTATTTTTATTTTATTGGCAAACTTAGTCAGAACTATGGTCAAGCCAAAGAGTATAGTAGGTCAGGCCAAAGACAATTTTTTTTAAATGATGGTAAATATAACTTAGAGTCATTACTATGTTCTCATCCAAAAATAAAAAAATATCAACAATTAAAATATCGAATTATTTGTATGAAGGTAAAGCGAGCGCTAGAGTAACGACGATGGCAAGACGGTTTGTCGATAAATGAAATGTTTTGAGAAATTACCAATTCCCGTGTAGTGGCGCTGTATGAATATTCATATCATTCCGTGGGTTTCGTAAGAGGCGACTTATCCACTGTTCCACGGTACACGTACCTTGTTACTGTGTACGCGTAGTTCATTTTGTTTGGTTAAATCAGTGACAGGAGTAACGGAGAAAATAGTACGGTGGCGGTGCGAAGGAACAACGTTATTTTGGAACTTTTTCACCGTGATGTTATTTATCACTCATGTCTAGAGGCGACAGAGGGAAATCAATCAGGAGAAGGGCAGCAGCAACTTCCTAATAACGACTGTTCGCGCTTAGATAACATATAATAGCATCGGTTTGCAAGAGTGAGAGGAGCTCAACGAGAGGAGGGAGCGAACCGCGCCGATGTCATACGAAGATTACCGAGCGGACATTTACCGAGTTTCAATTACGAACATTATTGCATAGATCATCACATAAGTCACATCATACATAATTTCATACTTCATTTTGTTAAAACATTTTCTTCTTTAATATAAAGTTAATATTTACTAACGTGTGTTATTCAATAACTATAAACCACATCCAAAAATATTGAAAGGAAATAAAACAAGCTAGAGAAATTAGAAATAACGACTAAAAATAATAAACTGCGGTTGCCAACCCGCTTGAAAAGCGTGGCAACTAATGACAAATATATCCTCAATGAGGCAATATATAGTGGAGGCCTATGTTCAGCAGGGGTTTTTATAGGCTGTAACGGTGTTTGTGGTAATAGTGATAAGAAAAAATGTGGGAGGAAAAAAAGACGTACATTTTTTCTAAATTTAATCTCGGTGGAAGGCGGATGCTCCGTGCGATGTTTAGGGCAGCGTTGCAGAGGTGGGCGATATTTGAGTCAGTAAAATTTTGTGCTCCCCTTTATTTCCATGGCCCATGGCCAGCAGTGGAAGGAAACTGTAAGGAGAGGGAGGGGGTAATTTTATTATTTGAAAAAATATATTTGTGTGTAAAAAAAGTCATCAAACATCAACATCAAACAATTTATTAAGCAAAAGTTGCGTAAATAAGTTCAATGGTTAAAACAGCAATAAATAACAAAACCAAACAAATTTACTGAAAAGAAAAAAATTTAAATATTATATGTCACTTCTACAACTAAGGCAAATCTAACGAATCCCCATATGTTATAATTCAATATCCATATGTTAAAATCAAATAACTACTATGAAGAAAGAAACAAGGACATAGAAACACTCGATTTTCATAAAAAGAATGAAATATATAATAAAATTATATCGATACTCAGTAGGAGCCTCTAAAAAATAAAATAAATATTCAATCATAGGTATATACTTTATTACGCTATCTTTGACCAACGCCATTTTTTGTTGAATACAACTTCGCCATAATGTTTACTATATATCGAAATTATAACATAAAACGTAATTTTCGCACATTGGACTTTGTGGAATATGAAAATTTGTGTTTTTTACATGATTTATAATGATAAGTCACACGTTATATTTAATTTTCAGTTACTTCTGACTATTAAATATAAAGGTATACGTGAACAACACAGTATTTGAAATGGAAATTTTATAAAGTCTATAAAATTGTTACGAAGAAAAATATAAGCAAATAACTTTTAAAAACAGTGTAATTACTTATCTTTTATATAAAAAAATAACAACAAACTTTCTTTTGTACCCACTTATTTATTTTTTAAATTTGTTGTTGCCTCTCACACTCACGCGGCGAAGGAAATAGACTAAAGTATATGAAGTAAACGAGACGCGTAGGTAAAGGCGGAAACTCGTCATTTGAAGTAAATTCTCTTAATTTAGAAAAGCGTAATTTAGTAACGAAACTAATTGTAATAAAATTTTAGTTGTATAATTGTTATAAATAACATTTAAAAAAGTATTGTTCTGAGCACTCTTATCTATGGTTCTGACTAAACGTAGTGGTTATATACTCTTTGGTTCTGAGGGTCCCTTCTAAATATTACCATACTCTTTGGAGGTTTCTACAAAGGTGACCTTGGATTATCTCATGTATAGGTCCGAAACTTGACAGATTAAGTTTATATAAACAAACATTATTTTCAGGTACCGCAAGGAGGCGAAGGAACAGTCATTCATTTATAACGTCAGACGTTTGCCGCCCAGAGTCGAATTAAATAACTGGGTGAAATATGCAATTCGCACTGGAGTCTCTCTTCCAATTCGATCTCCTACAACTAATGTACCATTATACAAAAAGATGTATCTAGACCTTGCTATTATTATTTTTATTATACTGGCTTTTATTAAATTTATTATTACGAGGTCTTTGTCTGCACTATGCAGTAGCAAACAAAAGAACGAGTTGAAAACTTGTTGACTAAAATTAAAATAACAATAAAATTTTATCTGAACTCTTAGTGAGAATTATTTTATATCTAATCCAGTATCACTTTGAGGAGGCATAATATAATATATGAATTAATAGAATCCATTACACCCTCACATTCCAGTGTTCTCGTAAGAGGAGGCTAAGAGAAATGCCCAGAAGTAGATCTTAAGGCTTTCGATAGAAGGTGTAATCTAGTACTGCTATCGTCAATCCGCCAGCTTATCGTAGTGATTACTGCAAATCTAAGCCGATCGTGGATTATTTAAGATTTAAAGATTTTTAATTCGGTGACCGTAATGAAAGTCTTTATCACAAAACATTATGTCATGTTTCTGAGTGCAAGCACCCCTGCTCAGCGGGATAAGTATGGGTAACTCTTTCAAGAAAGTAGTGGTGTAATTACGTCCAGCGGTGTACTTAAAACGGTTGATAATGGAGATGATTTTTGAACATTAATCATCATCATCAGTATCATCATTACAGATCATCACAAGTCAACTGCTGAACATAGTTTTCCACAAAGTACGGTCCTGTAGCACTTTCATCCATCGACTACCTACATGTTTCATAAAATCCTCACTCCATCTAGTACGGAGTAGACCAACAATGCGTTTGCCAGTACGAAGTTGCCACTCGAAAACCTTTCTTTCATCTTATCTTATCTTAGCCAGTATTAAGTCTTGTTATCAGCACCTTCTAGGCTGGACGTGTGCCGCATTATTGCCCGATTAGAGTAACTTAACTAATTAATTTTGCGTTTTCTGTAATTGTGCATTGTGGGTGAAATTCGCTTGAGACCCTACCGCGTGTGACGTGTGAAAGGACCGGTCCTCCGTCCCTGTCTCTGCTCTGTTGGAAGTTTTCGACGGTCTTCGACATAGACATCGTGCGAAGCAGAAGCGACGAATGTGCATACTTTTCATTCACACCTGGCGTCTGCATCACCTCCTCGGTTGGATTTGCTACCTACCTCCTTTCTCGCTACACCTGATAATATGAGCGTACAAAGGAGTCCAACCAAAACCAACTCACAACCGGATTTATCGAAGATAAGCGATGGTGACTTCCTAAATATAACTGCAAGAAAGAGAAAAACGCCCGACTGTCACTGCTACCAACAGCAACTCATGGATGATTTTTGTAATAGAATGATGACCACGCTCAAAACAGCTGGATTCTCAAAACAATACCATAAAGGGTGTTTTGAATGGCATTCGCGAGGACATCAATTCATTTAAGAAATAGATTAGTGATATAAACTCTTCAATAAAAAAATTGGCTGACGAACAAGCTATTGTGAAAAAAGATGTTTGCGAGTTGAGTTCTGCAACAGGTTTAATTACCCAGCGTGTTAATTTAGTTTCAAGCGAGATTTCTGAGCTGCGATCCATAACAACTAATGTTACTGACCAGCTAAAAGCGAAGGAGCAGCTTGGGAGGATTAATAACGTGGAAATTTCTGGGATACCACTTTTGAAAAGCGAAAATTTAAATAATATTACAAATAACATCGCTACAAAGGTCGGTTTTACGTTATTGCCGACAGATATTGATTACATTCACCGTATCCGACGTTTTAACTCGACAAGGAACGAAATCCCTACCAAACACGATGGCAGTACCTCTCTAGACTCATCTTCCATACCGAACATTATCATCAGATTCTCACAAAGATATCGCAAGAACGAATTTTTGGCTGCCGTACTCGCGCGACGTGGATTAACAACTGCTGACGCGGGCCTAAACGGGCCCACCAGTCCCATCTACGTCAATGACCACCTCGCGCCGCACAAGAAACTATTATACAAGCAAACCCGCCTTCTTGCCAAACAGAAAGAATACAAATACATTGTTGTCTACTGTAATTTTATTGCGTAAAATGATACGTCTAAAGTTCAACTTATATCATGCTATGCGGATCTTAATAAAATAAATGACTCTATGTCGTTATCTATTTTAATGTCTTGAAAGGAAAATTTTTTTTACAAATACTTACATATTAAAACAACATTACCTGTTAAAAAGTGCTGTAGAATAAATTTCTCGCGTAACTTTAAATACTGTTATTGGTGTTTTATATTATTTGTGAATGTTAGTGGAACCCATAATATTTCATTCTGTGATATTACTTTGCCGTATATTCTATACAGTGGTTTATAATAATAACTTGTCTATTTACTACCTAAACGTGAGGGGCTTACGCACAAAATCGAACGATTTTCTGAAGAATGTTCTGTGTAGCAATTATGATGTGGTATGTGTCACGGAATCATGGCTTAATAGTAATTTCTATGACAGTGAATACTTTGACAGTCGATACGAGGTGTACCGATGACTGTGATCGCAACGTTACGGTTAGTGGTCGCGGGATGGGTGGCGGCGTACTGATCGCAGTGCGGCGCGGCTTATGCCCGTCGCAGCTCCCTCACGAGTGCCCGCCGACGCAGGTTTGGTTATATATCCCATTAATTGAAACATTGTCGCATGCGGGCTGCGTGACGTCATCGCACGAGTCTTACACTACTTGATCGCTCAGCGCCGCCATATTATAGCAACTTATATACCGCACGGTTGTAACCACGAATCACAATTGACATCATTCTATAGGTAAGCGATTTTATAATCTCAAATCCGACGATACTTATCTAATAAGGCGACTTTAACGTCACTTATGCTGACTGGTATTTTAATTATTCTAGTGATTGTATGGAAATACGTACAAACATTAATGGTCTCGCATGTCTTACTACCGATTTTATGAATATATCGTCACTATTACAACACAACAATCAATTTAATATTAATAATAGATTATTAGATTTAATTTTTAGTAATACAACATTTAATGTTACAGACCTGAATTTCCGTTAGTACCGAGAACGCACACCACAAATCCCTAGAAATTTAAAAATCCCCATTACCCTCCGCCAAAATTAAGAAAAAAAACTTTCATAAAGCTGACTTTGGCTCAATTAAAACTGGACTTAACTGGGAGGAAGTTTTTAATACCATGACGGATATTGATTCAACGACGAGTTATTTTTATAAAATTTTAAACAATTTGATAGACACATACGTACCTACTCAAAATCTTTGTAGCGAAAATAAACGCCCGCCGTGGTTTACTTCTTGCCTCATAAAACTAGAAAAGGAAAAGCTTAAATATCATAAGAAATGAAACTTAATAACAACTTACGAGACTACCAGACCTTTTCTTGTCTTCGGAAGAGGTTTAAGAGGATTGAGGCAGAATGTTATAAAAATTCATTGAACTTTCTGAGGATAATATCAAAGCCAGTCCAAAATTTTTGGTCTTTCGTAAAGTCAAAAACTTCTAGTTTCATTCCTGAAAAGATATATAAAGGTAAAATTATTTCCACTAGGGGTGAGATATGCGAGGCTTTTAATGGTTATTTTCATTCAGTTTACATCCATTCTACCCGTCAAAGTTCTGATCATACAATTTCTTACTCAGGCAGTTCAGCCGTAAACATACTCTATTAACATCTACCACGATAATGTTATCAAAGAACTGAAACAAGTAAATATTCATAAAGGTGCAGGGCCGACAGGATCCATCCTCTTCTC
The DNA here is from genome assembly GCA_029286625.1 of Parnassius orleans. NCBI lineage: Eukaryota > Metazoa > Arthropoda > Insecta > Lepidoptera > Papilionidae > Parnassius > Parnassius orleans. The sequence goes on along the minus strand of JAGSMP010002022.1, from coordinate 61,764 downwards.
ATATGAATGTGCCAAAGAACTCGCAACACCATTTCAATCATATTTCGTTTCTTCTCCAAAACTGGGACATTCCCAGTTTATGGAAGAAGTCTTTAGTAACCCCATTCCAAAAAAGAGACGTGAATGTATAGACGAATACAGACCCATATCGAAACTTTGTATCTTTGGCAAAATTCTAGAAAAGATAGTAACCGCTCAAATGTCACTCGTTTCGTAATCACATTTCCCAAGAACAACACGGTTTCTTTAAGTGCCGTAGCGTTGACACCAATATGTTAACTTTTAATGACTTTCTGTTGCGTGCCATGGATGATAACCTACAGGTGGATGCCGTTTACACCGCTTTCGATAAAATAAATCACGATCTGCTAATAACTTGAGAGGGCGTGCCGCAGGTGGCCTCTCTTAGATGGATCAATCCTATAAGTAATAGGAGTCAAGCAGTCTTTGTCATTAACCCTGTTTATTCCTCACGATTTCTTCCAGTGCCTTCGGGTGTGCCAAGGGTCTCATATTGGACTTTACTGTTTTCAGTCTACATAAATGACATTGGTAATGTCCTAAAACATAATCACCATCTCTTGTATGCTGATGATACTAAGTTGTATCGAATCATCAGATCAATTAGTGACTGCCACAAATTCCAGAAGACTTACAATGATTACATGCATACTGTGAGTCCAACCATCTGTTCCTAAACAGCGATAAATGCTACACAATATCGTATACAAAAAAATCCGGTTGCGGACTACCACATAAATCAGAAGGCCTTGAATAGAGTAAGCACAATCGGGAAGGCAGAATAAATGATAATTCGAATCCTATTATGGATTCGACCTTATCATTTATTCCACATATTGATCACATATTAGCTTCGGCTTTTAGAAATCTAGGTTTTATACTACGAATAAGTAAACCTTTTAAACGTCCCGAAACTCTAAACTTTTACTTTTTTTGTCAGATCTTTCCTTGATTTTTGCAGCACTATTTGGAGCTCTTGTTATGAAGTTCATATTAGGAGAATAGAAAAAGTTCAAAAATTGTTTATTAAATCCCTAAATTATCGCTTAAAATATTTTAAATCAGTCATACACCGATTTATTAAAAGTACAATTTACTTTCTCTTTGCAATAGGCGTAAAATGTTTGACATAGTATTTCTATACAAAATTATTAATAACCTAGTCGACTCCCTTGTTACTTAGCAGATTGTCATTTGTTTCGAGTCCGTGTGCCTTCTAGTGCCTCCTCACGTCAAAACCACAAATATATCATAAAATTATACACGTAACTCATTTGTGTATCGTTCCACTAACGTTTACAATAAAAAATTGCAGATTGATTTATTTAATACTTCAGTATCAAAGCTTAAATCGCTCTCTTTCAATGTTTGGCTTGTGAATAATCTAGTTACCCATCACTGAAGATGCAGCACTCAACTCGTTAATTGAATCTGAATTGAATCTGTCAGTGTTATAATAACCAGATTTTTAACATAGGTTTTCTTCTCTCTTTTCCTCAATTGCACCAAATGTTAACTAGTTACCTTATCTTAGAACTTGTGTATTAATAAAATAAATTTATAATGTCCTTTAGTCCTAAAGTGGCTCAATAAGTTTAAAATATTGTAAAGTTTAATTAAAAGCACTATAGGTCTTTAGTTATATTAATATTTATCCATGTTACTATCTTTATACGTGACTGTTTGTTGCCTTAAATAAATTAAAAATAATTTTTTAGACCTAAATAACGTAACTTCACTTTCCTAATATTTAAAGAGACTTAAACTCTAAGTCCATCTAAATTTAAGTCCATTACTGTATATTAAGAATGTCTCACATAGCATATTCTTGAAAAAGTTTGTCATGCTAACCATGCTGGGCAGGCTATAATTTACGATACAGGTATTTTTCGTTGCTGGAAACTCGTCAATCGTTCTTCTTCTTCATCATTATCAGCTCATAAAGTTCACTGTTAGACTTGTAAAACTCTCCCGTCGGGAAGGTGCGCCTGATCACTCTTAACAGGCGGATTGGTGATCATAATGTGAGTTTCGCTCCATTGCCGCTGCACTCGTCGCCGATCTGGATATATTGGATAGGGTGACAAACGAGCACATCCACCTTATGGTAAGTGGTTCCTGTGACCCATAGACATCTACATCTATCCTCGTTTGCGAATCAAAATGCAGATGCGTTGTCATCCGTGAGGACTAAGATGGAATGCCTCTTTTCCAGTAAAAGGTCTCGTTCTCTATACTCACCATACGAAACACAGCAGTGTTAAGCTGCTATTTTACGCTGGTAATCTGTGAGAGCGTGGTCCTTCCGCGGTCGAGCCAACCCATTCGTGCTACAACTATACTACTAATATAGCTGCAGCAAGGCTCTACCTCGTATATTATACGTCTAGCGTTAACGAGATGGTTATACCGCAATTTTTCGGAAGCCAATTTCTTGGAATTTCCCATATTCGTCTCTTACGACATCTACGCAATGAGTTTGTTGAACACTAACTTGTCGCGGTATTACCCAAACCGCGTCCACGTTATATCATTCCTAGTCATGACCCACACTTTTTATGAGATCACATAATACGGAGAGCTCAAGCTATCGCACGGAACCGTCTTCATATTGCGGAATGATAATGCTCGCAGATTTTAACAGACATAGTGTATAAATGTCTTGTCATTTATTGAATAGTATACATACAAGGAGTTAATTTAATAGGTTTTATTTTAAAAAGTTTACTTAATACCGACATTAAATTGCTACGTTATCTTCTTTATATGGACCTTTTGTGTTGAAATACACGATGACATAAATTTTATGGTTTGTAAAAACAAATATAAAACTATTATCAACGCAACTAGGTCTAAAACATCTTCTGGTACCAAGGCACAAGTCGAGCTGGAGAACGATGCCATGGTGCTCCACCGGCCACATGTTACCCAGTGAACAAGTTCCTTTCCAGGTGGCACTGGACGATGGTGGTATATGAACGACGTCTCTTTTATCCTTTCATTGTATCTGTAATGTGTAAAATCTTAATATTTAAGATCGTGGTAGAATGAAAACAGTGGGCTTTAAAATAATGAATTGAGTATTTTTTGAAGGATCTACTAAACACTTACTTGGGATTATTAAGGATTTCGTTGATGGCGACTCTCAAATCTTTATCTACATTATTAGTGAAGATAACTTTTTTGGCGATGCCTCGTTGGACAGATTGATCGACATTGAAAATTTGATCAAAAAAGACAGGATTCACATAAAGTGTACAGCTTCAGTTGTAGAAAGCAACCCACCATGAGTTATAAAAAGGATACAGTTTGGATGAGCTAAAATGAAATAAAATATTAAGCAATTTACCGTTTTCCATTTTTTAGACATAAAAAGCCTTGCTAGTTCAGGGCCTAAGCGCTAAGATCAACCTGGTTTTCGATCACAACGGCATCGGTAATTGTAGTTATAAAGTTGATTTATCACATGTTCGGCGGTGAAATAAAATATCGCAAGAAAAGCTACACGTCTGAGAATTAAAAAAATATATTTTGAAATGAAGTCCGCTAACACACAATGGGGCATTCCTTTGTCCTAAAACCATCTCAGACATAACTTGCAAAATTGAGTTATTGTGACCACGTTGACTGCCTCGTTGGTTTAGTGGTTGTAGTAGTGCGACTGCTGATCATGAGGTCCCGGGTTCGAACCCGAGTCGGGCCAAAAAAATCGGTTATTGAGTTTTTCCATCAAGAAATTCTCAGTAGCTGCCCTGAGTCAGCAAGCTGGCGGTGTCTCACCCCCGTGCCTCGGAAAGCATGTAAAGCCGTTGTTCCTGCGCCTGATCTCTCTTCGTTCGTGTCGGTTTACCTTCCCATCGGACTATGAAAGTGAGGGAATAGAGTGCACCTGTGTTTGCATACGCCTTTTATAATCCTGTCCTGCGCTTCAATGGCTAGTCTTCGTTGAGACTGGCCGCCGTGACCGAAATTCGGTCTGGAGGACATTATTATTATTGTGACCACGACGGTTACTGTAGATTACGAATGAAATTAAGGTTCTTATTTAAAAATGTAAACTGTAATATTATATTACCAAGAATACTCTGTTGCGGTGCCCATTCCAGAAAATGTACGTTCTTAGAAACATTTGGTAATGTCTGTTCGATCTTCCATAAAACAATTTGGTTCAGTTCACCGAATAGTGTCAATAAATTATTTTTATGTTCTCAGGAAGATCTTTGCTTTTAAATTAGAACAAGGCGAAGTATATGACGCCATATTTTGCGTTATCCATTGTTCTTTTCAAATCCTAAATGAAACACAAAGAAAACAAATTAAACATAATAATTAAACAAAGTTGTTAGGGTAATTGACAGAATTAGGCGATAATTTGCAGAATAATTTATAGATGTTAAAATTAATTAGCTAAGATCTGTGGGAAAAATAAAATGATGTGCCTTACCTAGTTTGAAGAGCACCTCCCGCCCTCCCTCAATTGCATACACTATCACCGTCATCACTAATTCTAACACCACTACCCGCAACATCACTACACTAAGGAAGACACACCACAGTCGATAATACGACACGTGTTGCGCCTTGAATGCCTCTTGCATTCATCGGGATGATACCTCGTACGATTGCGTAGCCGAGAGGAGCTTTTCAAGCTAGGTAAGACACGACAGTTTTTCACGCGATCTCTTCTAATCAATTGTAGCATCTTCAATTTACGTGGTGAGAGCCATGCTGCAGCTATATTACTGGTACAGTTGTTGCACGAATGGGTTGGCTCGACCGAAGGACTACGCTCTCACAGAATACCAGCGTAAAACGGCAGCTTAACGCTGCTGTGTTTTACTGAAACGAGGCATTCCATCTTAGTCCTCACGGGTGACAACGCATCTGCATTTGATTCGTAATCAAGGATAGATGTAGATGTCTATGGGCCACAGCAACCACCTACCATCAGGTGAACTTTGTGCTCGTTTGTCACCCTTATCCTAAAATTATTATGATTGTTTTATTACCTCAGGTAAAGGTTCTGTGTCATCGTCTATGTGATAACCTGCTATCGGTATATAGTTCTGTGGTAGTCTTATTGCCTGTCCAAGAGACACGTGTGAGTTGCCCAGTACCATAGATGCGTTGTATCTAAGCTCATCGTATGATGGTAGGTTCTGCCCGTCTCTTGACGATTGGAGTAAAAGTTTCATAAAATTCCTTTTCTATATTTTCATAGAAACTATAACACAAAATGATTTATTACACTGAAACTTTCGCTCTGTGAATTAGGAACATTATTACATGCTGTTCCGTGCCAAATTTAACAAACTTCGATCTATTAAACGAAGATGATTAGTATTTGGCATAGATATAATATACAGGAAGACTTATATGTCAAAACACCTACTATTTTTATATCAGGCGTGTCTTCCGATGTATCCATAAGAAACGTAAATTGTCTTGGAATCAAAATTTATTATTATATTTACATTTTACTCTTTACATTCATTCATAATTAAAGTTAATTTGGTTTAACAAAATAATGATGAATTTCATGGTCTTCTATCAATTTACGGTATAATGTTTATTTGAGATATTTTATTCATATCATTGGTCCTATTTAATATTGATTGGCACCATAAAATAGATTTAGATATTTTATTTACGTTCGAGTAGACTTCAAAATTTTAGAAAGGGAGTTCTATAACGATTGTACACTACACATGGAATAAAACTAATGCTACGGATTTTATCACGTTTAATTTTAATTATTTTTACGTGGGGTTTTTTTACGCATATTTGGATGAAAGTTCCATAAAAACCCGCGTAAAAAAACCTATCTTTAATAGGCACAGCCGGTGTATAAAACATCAACAGTGCATGTTACTGGTTTGAAACATATTATTGATAAGCAGAAAAACAGCATGGGTGATAGCTCATGTGCTTGTGGAACACCAGCATAAATAGGCTTGTAAATGGAGCATACACCTTCTACTACGATTTTGTTGCTCCAATCTGAAAAAACTGCTGATCAGTTGCACAAATTCTCTGGAAGCCCATAGTAAAGGGAGCTTCGAAAGAATTGCTTTGTGCCAAACTGGGATCTGGCGAACTAACTGTCTTCTTTGAGTTCAGGACTACGCCTAGGGAGAAAGAGTTTTAGAAAAGTGTCTGAGATTCTGAGACTATTGAAATTAAAAACATCCTAATTTTAATACGGAAGATGGCTGAGTGCTACCATCTGCTAAGGAACCCATAATTAATAAAATTAAATTCAAACCCAAGCATACTACTGCATTTATTTTATTCTATTCTTATACTATTCTATTCTAACTATGACATCAAGTCGTCAAACACCACAGTCCTTCAGTTACCATGGGTGCTGTAAAGTGCCCAAACATCAGAATTAAAAATTAAATTAAACGCGATAAAATCTTTAAAATTTGTTTTATTCCTTATAAATTTTAAAATTCACAGTGAACGTGGGGCACTACACTCATGAACAGGAGTAGAAAAATGTTCGCCTTGTTGTGGCGATGAAGAAAGCCACCACCTCATATCGTCCCGTTGTAGAGGCGACGACATAGAGAAACAAACAGGAGATGGGCAGCATCATCTTCCTGACAACAGATCAAAATAATAATAGATGCGGTTGCCAACCCGCCAAAGCAACAGCTATAGCAAATATCCAGCTACTTGACATTTTATGGGGGAGGCCTATGTTCATTTCAGTAGACTTTTGATAAACTGACGATAATGAGTTCTACTCATCTTTGCCACCCTTAATATTTCCGGTAGAGTGACAACAAAAAAGTAACATACCGGAAAATATGAATGAAATAAAAACTGCATATAGTGCCCCATGAAAAGTATAAAAATAGCAGCTTACATACATGTTACTACTGGGCACAGGCCGCAGAGTGTTTTTGGTCAAAAAAGTGTTCGCTGCGCAGATTCCAACGCGGGATGACCTCAACTGGAAACTTCTCAGATATGCAGGTTTCCTTCACCGCCGAGAACTTGGTAAATCAACACTTCAAATTGCAATTAAAATATATGCTAAAATATATAATAATGGTTTACGTACCATGAAATTTAAGTTTTAATCAGTTTTATTACCGCCTTTGACAAGTAAAATAAAATTAATCTTTTTAAAAGTAAAATCTGCTTTCTTTAATTAAAGTAATTTTCAAAACCTGTTCATTTACATATACTTATATGAGTTATGAAACCAGGACTGTTACAAATATCTTAATATGTCTGAAAAATGAAATCTTTCTTAAATTATAAACTGATTTATAAGTCTCATTAAAAGGTAATAAAAGTAAGTAGCAGCTAATATACTTCTCACTACTGTGCAGGGCTCCTAATTACTTATAGTGTTTTGTGGGCAAAAATAGAGATTGACTGACGGTTTCACATCTCACGACTATTTTAATTACTCAGACATCTAGGTTTCCCACGAAGTTATTCTTCACCACTTTAACGGACACGTTAAGTCAGCACGTGAAATTGTCTATAATAGATTCATCCTCGAGGGTATCGTACTCGTTTTGCTCCCGTGCCAGGACGAAATCTCACAAAATCGGTGAGCTACACGGCCCTCGTATTTATTTAAATACGATTCATAAAAACTGAAACTAAGCTTTTGCATGATTTTTGACCACATCTACCTAGTAATTACACATTTAACGATGCCACGAACGAATTTTCAATTTTTTACATCGTATATTTAGTAGCATTCTATTACTTAATTTTATCAGTGACTTACCATTTTAGTTTATTTAGAAGTAAGTAGAGTAGATGGCGCTATTATTAGATGAAATAATGAAAGCTAAAACTATTCTATCTAGTAAAATCAGCGATAGAAGCGAACATTTATTTATTATATCAGTAAGGCATAAAGTGATATCAATTCTGTTAAAAGTTCTGTTTCTGTTAAAAAATACGCTATCAGCGCCGCTAGCGGTGAATATACGATTCGTTTTTCACCGCTAGCGGCGCTGAAACACGAAATCGTTTATTTCTATTCATTGATTTGGTCAAGCTCTATCGTGACGTGGTCAACAAACAGTGTTAAATATCATGAAATGACCACATCATTTCTCGAAATGATAGACTACTTTATGATATATGATCAAGTCTACGATCTGGCCGACATATATAAAAATCTAATAAAACTATAATGATAATAAAATTTTGCAATAATTGCAGACAGACCAGTTTTAATTAGTTTACATATAGATTAGTAATTGAAATAAAAACCTAATCAATTTTCATATTTTTGATAGACGTCACTATTATCTATTGAAATTATTACACTTTTAAAATAAAATAATAAAAATACGAAAATACTAAACGTTAGAATTTTTAAGTAATTTTAAAAATCTAATTATTTAAACATATAAATGTAAATTATTTATATTATTTAATTTATTAGTAACTGAAGGCAAAATATACTACTTTTCCCATTTGATGATAGATGGCGCTGTTTTGATAACTAAATCGGTATAGTTTCAAATTATTTTACCAAGGTTATAACTATATTTTAAACTTTTTATTTATAAATATGGTAAAAAAACACCCGTCATCCCGCCTATCATTAAGATATAATAGAAAATTAACAACTAAAGGAAGGAAAATACTTAACCTTCTTTTTTGAAGTTCCGTAATCGGATAAGAAGTAGCCTATAAGCTGCCCCGGGCTACTAACTACCTACATACATACAAAATTGTATGTAAATCGGTCCGGTAGTTTTTGCGTGAATCCGTAATACACAGACAGACAGACACAAAAATTCTAAAAACCACTAATTTGGCTTCAGAACCCTTTGTTTAGTCCCCTAGACTTGTTTTTTCAAGAAAATGTTAGAATTACAGACACGACTTTTCTACAGATTTATTATACGAGTATGTATAGATTTATAAATAGTTTACAGCATCATCTTGAGGGGTCTAGAAATATATTAATTAGAAAGCTAACTATATGTTTTTATTTAAAATTTGTTTAGTATCCATGACGGCCTAGCTTAAAAATCTTGTTCACGAACGAAAGAAAAAATTCATTCTATTCTATTCATTACAGCCATTCACAAGTTCGCTGCAGAACATAGGCCTCCCCCAATGAATGCCACAATATCTAGGTCCCACCGGCATCCATTGACTTCTGCATGTCTTACCAAGTCAACGTGCGAGGAACGGCCCTGCATTAACCTAACTACGAGGCTTTACTGTCATTTCAACCCATTTTGAGCTAATTGTGACTTCAATTGAAAATTTGTGTTGAAATGGTGTGAAAATATCGATACTCTGGTTATACTGCGAATATCCTCATTACAGGTCTATCACACAGGGTGACTGAATATAGCCCTCTACAACGGTTAACCCTTCCTAATTTATGGAACAGAATGCGGTACCTTGAGGATCACCAGCTGATTAGTGACCGCCATCCGCAGTTTCGTCGGGGTCGGTCAGCTGGTGATCTTCGGTCTACCTGACTCATAGATGGGCGGAGGCAGTAGAGGGTCAAAGGCATTGGCCGTTAGTTTGGACATTGCGAGCTTTCGATCGGGTTTGGCACAAAGCGCTTCTTTCGAAGCTCCTTCATGGGCTTCCGAGAGTTGTGCAATGGATCACCAGCTTTCTTGCAGATCAACATCAAAGTCGTTGTAGACGGTGCATGCTCCGACTAGCTCGATTAACGCTGGTGTTCCACAAGGCTGCGTGCTATCACCAACGCTGTTTCTTCTGCATATCAATGACATGTTGCAAACCGGTAGCATTCATTGCTATGCGGATGATAACACTGGTGATGCTCTATCGCCGGCCGTTGAATATTTCTCAGGGAAAACGTCGCGAATACCGGAACAAACTGTGTCTGAAGTCGAGTCTTTGCTGAACAAAGTCTCGGATTGAAAGCGACTATATCAGTTTAATCCTCAGAAGACACAAGTTTGCGCGTTTACCGCAAAAGAACCCTTTGTCGTATCACCTCAGTTTCAAGCACTCCCCTTGTTGCCGCAGCCATATCGGAATCCTCGGCGTCGACATATCGGTGGCGTGGTTTCGCGGTCACTTGGAAGAAAGGAAATTGGCCTCTAAAAACTTCAGCGTGCTCAGCAGAGCAGGACAGTATTTCATGCCGGCACAACGCCTGCAACTACAAGCGCGGGTTCGGCCTCACGAAATACTGTTCCCATCTCTGGGCTGGGGCTCCCCATGCCAGCTCCTTCCACTTGACATCAGCGCAGGCGGCTCGAGATCGTCGACGACCGAGTCCTTTCCGATCGGCTCGATTCATTGGCGCTGCGAGATGTTGCATCTCTTTGCATTTCTTCCGCATTTACCACGGGGAGTGCTCTGAGGTGTTCGGATTAATCCCAGCCGCCAAATTTCACGAACGCATCGCGGCAGAACTCCATACCATCCACCATCTGGATGATTGGCGGTCCACCTGTGCGATTTAGAAGATGTTTTCTTCCTCGCACAACTTCCTTGTGGAATAGTTTACCACCAGCGATTTTCCGGACCGATACGACTTAGGGACCTTCAAGAGCCTACTCCTTTTAAAGGCCGCGCATCTGCAATTCCTCTGGTTCCCCTGGTGTTGCAGTTGTTCGCAGGCGGCGTGATCACTTACCATCAGGTGAGCCGCATGCTCGTTTGCCTCTCTATAAAAAAAAAAAAAAGGCATGCGGCATGCGGATTACCTGATGATCCAATCACCACGCAGACATCTGCAACACCGTAATTGCAGGTGCGTTGCCAACTAAATAGTAGACTCTTTTCGAAGGTCCCATAAGTCGCCCCGATCATCGTAGACCCATAACACTCCTGCTTTAACCGCGACGCAATTTTGCAGAAGCGTGCAAAACAAGGCTGGAATCTGCCACCGATAAGCACTTCAGATGACGGGATGAATAGTTCTATTCCCTGAAGCACCACATCGGTGACAGACTCAGCAACGATGTTGGGATCCTTCAGCGAGAAGCAAATCCACCCCATGGGTAGAATACAAACAAAAGCCCGCATCCCATCTCAATCCGCTGCCCTATAGTGCCACACACGGCAGCAACCTGCAATGAGCATGTGATGGGCACCGTTCTCCGGAAAGGCTCGCTGCCTCCTGCCTCCGAAGAGGGACATCAACGTAAACCTGGTAGCCGTCCGGATGAGAGATTAGCAGGAGGTTCAACAGGGAAGGTGTATGTCCACATCTGAAATCTGCGTGGGCGAAGTGACCAGCTGTGTCAGACCATATGCCAAGACAAAGTAGTAAACAGACTGTAAGATTGTCCCTACTTGGTATTCATTATCTATTATCTACTATTATTTAGGTCCCCTTATGAGTAAGTCTAGCTCTAGTATATTCGTTCAGAAAAATCGATCTTAATATTAATGTAATATTATACTTACATAATTTGCTTCAAGTTGCTTAGTAATTGAAACCACAGAGCATAAGTACGTTGCCAAAAGTTGAATGGTGGTACATCGCTAACCTGGATATTCGCGGTGTATGCAGGGTTATGGCTTCATCGATCAAACCGAGACGGCGAAATTAGCTTCGTATGGAAAAGACCATATATATGGACAGTTAAAAACTGCTGAAAATCTGCAAAAAAAATTATAGTTATTAAAAAGGCTCTACAAAAGCAGTTTTTTAATTTATAAATTTAAAAAAAACTAAAACAAAATATAAAAAATAATCCATCCATTCCACCCATTACAGCCTATAAAATCCATTGAACATAGGCCTCCTCCATGATTACCCCATGGAGGTTTGCCATAGTTGCCACAGTGGCAGGCGGCAGCAACCACCAATTATTTTGAGTTGTTATCAGGATGATGCTGCAGCCCATCTCTGTTTAGTTTCCCTCTGGCGCCTCTTACGACCCCACGGGACGATATGGGTAGTGGATATTATTACACCGCCACTACACGGTTAATAAAAATAATAATTTTATAAAACGGTTATAAAAAAAAAAATTACTAAATATCCTAGAAAGCATGTAGATGACCATGTTGGCATACCTGTGATCAAAACTTACTCAATTCTTGTAATTTTTTTGAACATCAACTAATTTTGCAAATAAGCTTAGGCTTATATCGTTCTTCTAACTACAAAGAGACATAAGAAAGAAAGGTAGTTTTTATGAGAAGACATGTCTTGAGCATTGAATTATAGTTAATTCAAAACATTGAACGAATTCGCATGAAAGCTGAAAAATTATACCCGCAATAGATGTCATTAAACATCCACTCCGCTACAACAACATCAAACTCCTCCGAAGCATCGTTAAGTAATTTTGTACAGCTTCATTTTCTAACGCATTTTCGTTAAATTTATCGACAATTGAAAGATGCGATCTTGATCCATTCCACTTGGTGTGTGACATTAACGCTGTTACATTTAGTGATTGGGCTGTAATAAACAAGATCAATAAAAAAACTTTATTCTCCACAATCTAATTCTTTCTATGCCTTATATCATTATATCAGAATATATTTTATATCAGAAGGGTCACTCTTTGATTATAAACATGTAGTAGTAGCCTTTGACACCATAATAAAGAGAGCGGAGTTATGTAACTAAACAAACGTAATGTTTCAACTAATTATCATATTGGTTACAAGTGGTAAAATTAAAAATTTTGTACAACCGACTTCAATATAGATATAATTTATTGTTGATTTTTTAAAACTGCTCGATCGATTTCGATAAAATTTAAATGGGACCACCTGGGAAGTATACCCTTTGAAACAAAAAAAGAATTTTCCTAATCGGTTCAGGCATCTTCGAGTAATCGGTGAACATACATTAAAAAAATGATTCCAAGGAATTGTAAACCTCCTCCTTTTTGAAGTCGGTTGACAAATGGATCTTTTCTACCGACTTCAAAAGGCTCAGTCGACGACTGTATGTTTTATGTGTGTTACCTCACTTTTCAAGTGAACCGATTTCGATGATTATTTCTCTATTTGAAAGCTGGTGCTTCTCAAGTGGTTTCATATAAATTGATCAAGTCTAACCAATAGTTTTTGAGTTATTCTTAATAATTTATATTGAAGTCAGTTGTACAAAATTTTAATTTTTAATCATATGGAATTGCATGCACACCGATTATAGCCACGTAGGTACATTTTAATGTGTAGTAAATTAATAACATGTCTTCACATGATCACTATAGGTAGAAAGTACTGAAAATAGTCAAAAATGCAGAATTAATAAAGGTTTCCTGAACTTATTGTACAAATAACAGTTAATGTTGATCTTCACTAGACTCTTGTTTATCTTGCAATAGATTTGAAGAACTGCGACAATGGTTTGGCATTTTGGCCGCGGCGCTGTGAATCGTGGCTCCTATTCTCGCATGGCATAAATATTTCTTCCTCTTCATCGTCAGCTCGTTATCGCCCATTACTGGACGTAGACCTCTCCCGTTGAAGGTACGATTTGCCTTTATTGCCACACTTAGCAGGCGGACTGGTGATCGCAGATCCAGACATCTCGCAACTTTAACTCCCACGTCACTGTCTTGAGTATTTTACGTCTGGCGAAAGAGATGGTATATACCATTACACGTGGTAGAGCCATGCTGGAGCTATATTATAGTTGGCACGGATGGGTCGGACCAGCGAGAATATATACATAAAAATAACATACATAAACACACGCCTGTCACCCAGAGGTGGGCGGCAGACTATGGACTTCCATTTGGCACGATCCTGACACACCTCTCGCCTCCTCCATCTATATACCTACGCATACACCTCGTCGGTTAAGGTACTCTTAATTTGGCCCATTTCAATATATCGCCAATTTGGTCGATAAACTTTCGCCTAGGGCGTCCCTCCCCGACTCTGCCGTTCACCTCTGCAACATAAATTTGCTTTGTCACTCTTTCCTCATTCATTCTTTCTACATGACCAAACCACCGAAGCATTCCTTTCTTAATCCTGGTCACAACATCATCTTGCAAACCACACTCTTCTCTTATCACACAATTTCTCACTCTGTCATTCAGATTCAGCCCTCCAGCGAGAATTAGTAGCTTAATGCTGTGTTTCGCATGGCAGTGTAGAGAACTGGAGAAACTTTTACTGGAAACAGGCATTCCATCTTAGTCATCAGGTGTAACACCGTAACTGCATTTTGATTCTTAATCAAGGATATATGCAGGTGTTTATGGACCTCAGCATCTACTTTTCATCGGGTGAATTATGTGCTCGTCTGTCACCCTTATTCTATAAAAAAATCTTAACGGAAGCCATAAGGTTTCTAGTTTGTCACAATCAGTAGAAAATAAGAATTAAATGTAATGTTATATTCATGAATCGGTTAAAATTTGAAGAAAAACATACCGTTAATAGCTTTAAAATTATCAGCAAGACTTATCTGCCGGAGATTCGGGTTAGAGTTTTCCTTAACAAATGGTGTGATATATGTGACCTGCATAATAGAATAATTATATAGTGTCGTTGAAATAGTTTTAATAAAATAAGATAAATCGAGGTAACAGTTCACCAGATGGTGAGTGGCTACTGCAGTTCATGATCATCTTCAACAACTTCACTGCAATACAACTCCAATGCTAAATTAGCTCTGATAACTGAGATGAAATGTCTCTCAAACTGTAATCATACTAGCTTCCTCATCCTTTTCACGGGAAAGCAACAGTAGGTGTAATGACTGATTAGCGGCAGAAATGAGTAAGAGCGATTACTTCTATCAACAGAGACTGTAGGCAGAAAAGCTCTCATTTGAAAATTAACTAAAATCTAATGTACATATGAAAATAAAGTGGTAAAACTATAGACATCCGGTAATCGCGTACGGGGGTGGAAGGGGTATGGGGGAAGAGGGAGGGTTCAGGGGAAGCCCTGGGTACCCTTCCCCCGTTGCGGAAATGTATAGGTTATGAGTAATTTTTTTTTTTTGTAAAATCATAACCTTATTTTTTTACACAGGAATATTGACTCAAAGTTACTTCTGCAACGGCTTCGGCGCTGCGGGAAGTGCAGCCCCTTCGGCCTTGCGTAGCAAATCACAGGCATCCATGCTCACCTCCGCAGCTTCGGCTTATTGGTACCATCCTCAGCCGCTACGGCTCACACGGGTGCCTGCGATTTGCTACAGCGGGCGGGGGCTGCTCTCCCTCCGCGCCTATGGCTTTACAAAACACTAGGCGTAGGACAGACTAGACTACGTGGAGTCGGGGCGTTCTGTGTGCCTAGTGCGAGTTCCACAAAATCATTCGAATGATTTCACCATCGCGTTAACCGAGTTAACGTCATGGTATCGACAAGCGAAGACAAGCGAGTGAGTTACAATCGAAGCTAACCCTTCGATCCGCGTTTGCTCACTGTGAATGGCGTTCATTCATTCTCTTACGTTCTGGCGCGTTCCCGTCGTAAGATAAACTAACAAAATTGAGAACGACATTTTTATTTAGTGGTCTTAATATTAGCATCTGTCTATCAAAGTTGTGGTTATTATAGCGATCTTTATTATCTATTTGTTTATGTTTCATAATTTGATCAAGGTTTTGACAGTTTGTGTTAGTATTATGAGATTATGAATTAGCCATTTAATTGTTAATTATTGAAAGTATTAAATTAAAGCAAAAAACATGAAGGTTTTTTCGTTCTAATGCGATTTTATGGCGACATTTATGGAGCAGTAAATGGAATATAGTTACTTAGTGTTAAGTGAACTTATGATGCGTGTGTTTTGAACTTATGAGGTTTCACAGACTAGAATTTATTGGATTTTCGACATGGAGGCCTCAGCAAAGCATCCTCTAATGCAAGCGATAGGATGGCCTGTATGAAAAATTGGGAGGAATTGACTTAATTATTGAATAGTGATGGTAGGAACTTGGATTTATCAAACGCTATTTACACAAAACTTGAATACTTTCTTGGAAAAGGCAATATCTATCCTTAAATTGCCTGTCATCGGGTGTAACAACGGACTAAAATACACGAGCTCTTGCTTTAACACTGGCGTTATAATAGCAGTCATCTATTACTATTAGTTATTAATGCCTTTGCGGCTGCAAACATCCTCCAAACGAAAAAAACGTCCTGCCAAAATATATATCGTTCTCACAAAACGAAATAAAATTAATTCTTCAACAATTATTCTCACTCTTCTATCTCACTGTAAAATCTAGGTGAAAACTTTTTGATATCGACGGCGTAAAGTTTACACAAGTTACGTCTCGAACGATCAAATGCCGCTCGCACTCGCAAAATACTTGAAACAAGCAATCACGTGCGTTAACGGTCTCACTGTCGAGTGCGAGTCAATGCTCGATGGTCGATATCGACAACCTCGCAAGTACTCGACCTTACTTCATAATACTTGACTAAATTGACATATTTTCGTTTCGTTATACGCAATTTTTAGTGAAATTTAATTTTATCCTAATTAATTCAAAACGCATTTCCGACATCCAAAAACAGTATAAAGGTTCAAACACCTAACAAGCCTCCTAAATTGAAAACATAATTAAAATCAAGTACCGGATGTCTATAGCCAACCAATAAAGAATCGAGTAAAGTATATTAATATAAAAAGAAAACAAAAGAATAAATATGACAATATTATTAATTTAAATATTATGAGGCAATATATGGAAGAGACCTGTGTACAGCAGTAAACATTAGATAGGCTGTAATGATATGATGATAATTTAGAATAAAACTAAAAGCTATCTTAAACAAATATAAATACCTCGTGCCCAGCTTTCAACAGATGTCGGACATATCCGTCACCAAGATTTCTGTGACTTCCAGCAGGTATAGGAAAAACAACTAAAATTTTGTATCCTTCACTAACAGACAATGTAAGTAAAATCCACAAATAAGAATACATTTTCGTAAATCTGTTTTTGTTTTTGCGTGTAACTTATTACAACATACTTGTATGTATATGTTTAAAGTCTTTAATGAAACTAACTGATACAATTTATAAATCCTTATCAAAAGAGCTGAATAATTGCTGATAGCATATCTTTTTATACATCAGACAAGACACTAACTTACAACCACACTGGCGTTGGCTCAAGATTTAATATCGGTCCATTGATTAATATTTATTGGTTTCAGACTGAATATTCTCATTTAATTATTTCAATTATTTTATTTTAGTGTCAACACGAAACAGAAACTTGTCCAGTGATTTCTGATTACCCTCACATTTGTTTAAATTTGTTATTATTTTTAATGTTTTAATAAATGTTCAGAAGCGAGCACACAGTCAGGTAATTATAAGTGGTTATTGTGGTACATATCCATCATCTAACAACAATTTATAATCAAATTGCAGATGCGTTGTCACCTGAGGATTAAGACAAAATGCCTGTTACCGTTTTTACTCCTTTGAGTTCTGGGTTTTGTCACTCACCATACAAAACACAGCAGGACCGTTGCTTCTCCTTCATCAGCTATTAAAGTCCACTGCTGGACATTAGCCTCTCCCGATGTATGGAGCTATTTAAAGCTACTAGTTTGTTGAAACCTGATCCTTCCCAGTCGAGCATAAAATAATATTTTCACTGTTAATAAATGTGCGTTAAAGACGTGTTCAAATTTTAGAAACATTTTCATATAGAGACTTCTTTGACTAATGGCAAGCAGTGTTAAATCAAGTGCTGAACTATTTAGAAACGAACGATATAATTACAAAATTCCAGTTGGGTTTCCGCATGGGTCATGGCACAGAAACTGCACTTTTAAATTCATAGACGACTTGACTTCGTATGGAGATGAGTAAATTGATTTTCTCGAGCATTTGGGTGATTGCAAACTAAATTACTTTTAGTTAACTTAGCTGCTGTCAGGATCAATAAAACCGCGTGAAAGAACATATAGCTGACGTTAAGCACCGACGCTCCAGGAAATCCACAGTTTGTGAACATGATCAAGATCGTCTCCCCCATCACATAAGATTTAATTGTCCACAAATCCTCGCAAAAGAACACCAATTCCCACCAAAGATGATACGCGAGGCTATCGAAATTAAAAAACATCCTAATTTCAATAGAGAAGATAAATGGGTGCTGCGTCTGCTTCGTATAGTATAATTAACAAAATTCAATCCAGTCCCAAGCATACCACTGCAAGACTTCAAGATACTGTAAGCTTGTTTAGTAGTAGTGCGTTGTAATAGTTTGTACGTGGTAGAGCCTTGCTGCAGCTATTATTATGGTTGTAGCATGAATGGGTCGGCTCGACCGGGGTAGGACCACGCTCTCACAGAATACCAGCGTAAAATAGCGGTTTAATTCTGCTGTGTTTCGTATGGTGAGTGTAGAGAACCGAAGACTCTTTTTACTGGATACGAGGCATTCCCTCTTAGTCTTCAGGGGTGACAACGCATCTGCATTTTGATTCTTAATCAGGATATATGTAATGCAGCCACAGCATCCACTTACCATCAGGTGGGCTGTGCTCGCTTGTCCTGCTTATTCTATAATAAAAAAAAAGATCATTAATATTCAAAACCTGAAGATAGCCGAGCTAACTATGACATTGGGACGTCAAACCTCTCAGTCCCCCCGGGACCATGGGTGATGTAAAGCACCCGAAACGTAGGGAATTTAAAACAAGTAAATTATGCACGATAAATCCGTAAAATTTATTTTATTCAATGTGCGGTGTTCGCGTAAATATAAGAAATCATTATATTATATAAAATTTTGTAAATATCACTTACTAGCTGGTCCCAGCGCGTTGCTGCCGCAGAAGAAGTAACTGTAGAAATATCGTTTTAAATTTGGAATAGTTATATTGTTTAATTAGGAATGATAATACATTCATGATCAAATTGAACGATGATATAGCTTTCAAATAAATTTGTCGATACAATTGGCGCGCCACCTACTGTAAGTTAATTGTACTATGCCTATAACCTTCGCGCAAGTGCAAGCAATAGCGGTATGGCAGCGCATAAAATACGAACAAACAAAAATTAATTTTTATATAATAGATATGCCGATGATACACAACTGTACTACTCGTTTGATAGTAAGTAAAGACTGGAGAAGCTATCGAAAAGGACGATCTCAGCAGTATCCACTCATCAAAACAACTCTTTGGTCCTCATCACCACTATCAATAGTAATCATCATCATCATCATTATTACAGCCCTTCACAAGTCCACTGCTGAACATAGGCTAAAAGATGTCAAAAAACACGGTCGACCCTCCATCCATCGACTTCCTGCATGTCACCAGCTCGTCACTTCATCTAGTGATGGGACGCTCTACACTCGTCTACTGATACGAGGTTGTCACTCAAGAACTTTTCTTCCTCATCGGTTTTTGGTCCTTCGAGAAATATGGCTGACCCATTGTCACTTCAACTTACTAATCCGTTTGGTTATGTCAGTTACTCTGGTATATTCATTTTATGTCTGCAGATATCTTCATTTTATGTCTATAACGCAGAAACCCATAGCCCTACCCATAGCTTGCTGAGCAACCTTGAAGTTCCTCATACGGCCAGCAGTGAAGGACCACGTCTTAGATCCATAGGTCATCACTGGCAACACGCACTGGTTATACAATCTTGTTTTGAAGTTTTGAGGTATATCTGACCCAATGTCACCCTATCCTATAAAAAAAAATCTGACAAGAAGATGTGTCGCAATCTCCGGAACTCTGCCAGCCAAGTTGAATCGTTGATTGACCTCTCAGTCAAAGTTCTACTTATCTAGTTAGACCATTTGGCCCAGGTAAACATACTCATCAACAACTGCGAGCGTAGTGCTACCAATAACTACCGCATAGCCAGGTTGTGACATGGACATTACATACGACCTTTGTTTTGTCCATGTTTATCTTAAGACCTTTCCGTTAGGAGTACTATTGAGGTCATTGAGCATAATGTCCTCCTCGCGATTCTGCCATAGGGACTATGTCGTCACCGAAGGTGGGTGATGTACTCGCCATTGACGTTACTACCGTTACCTTTGCAGTCAGTAGCTTGAAAACATCTTGCAATGCAGCGGTGAAGACTTTCGAGGATATAACGTCACCCTGTCTTACACCTCTCTGCAGTTGAATAGGTTTCGTACTCTGGTTCTGTACTCGGATAGTCATCGTAATGCTACGGTACAAACACTTGGCAATGATATGCCGATAGACAACAACACCGCTGAAGGGACTGGCACCGCCCAAATTTCAACGGATTCAAAGGCTCTCGTCCATATACGCAAGACAAAGTGACAGATTTGTACCTCGGTCTTATGTACAATTTGCCGAAAGGTATGTGGTTTACGGTAAAATTTTCAGAAACCGGCTTGTTCGGGAAGCTGGAAGTCGCCGAGTCTGCGTGCCAGGCGATAGTTGTGTTAGATGACTGGGTGTATGTACGTAAGGTAAACCAATATGTGATGAAATATTTGCGTTTTTGTATAATACCAATGCAATAGAACAAGATGCAGAAAATAATTAACAAAAACAAATTCTTTAAAATTTTCAGACCTTTATAATAATAAAATAAAAGATTTATTTCCAGTTATGACATCATCAAAATAATCTTCAAGGTGGTACCGCTGGCCAGTAGATAATAAAAGCTGTCTCGTGGTTTCGCCTGCTCAGCACGCTTGGCGACAGCTGTTGCCCAAAACTCTGTGCTTACGGCGATAAGCAACGCTCGTTCATATTTATCATTTGCCAAACAGTCTATAGTACTTTTATTAGTTTGTGCTTGTCATTAGAGCATTCATAAAGGTATCTTCTACTTGAAGTTGTGATTTGTCATCACAGCACAGGAACATAGACTTCGTGGTTGCTAGACTGAGCAGCGAGATCATTTCAGAAGCCTTTTACTAATAGGTAAGGGTGAAGTGGTAACAGGACGGCTGTATAGTAAATACATTTTTTTTAATTGATATCTAAAACGAATGTTATTTTATTTCCAATTGAGTGGTATCTTCTAGTTGTAGTATTTTAAATTTTATACATTGTTCTATTTTTATAAATTATCTTAGCTTACTGAGTGTGCGGTGCCTTATTATTTAATCCTATTAATTTTATTGAATTTATAATCCTCATACATTAAACTTAAGTCTAAAACTTTAATTATAATCAACTTATCATTACTTATACCATCTTTAACCATTTCACTTTCCATAGGTTATATATGAACATTTCAATTATTTAACTATAATGTCTTTTTTGAGAGGATTTTTGACGCAAAATTCATGCGTATTATAAGCAATATGATTAATTTGTGCTCAGTGGGCATTCAAATTTAAATTTGTGGATAACTGGAGAATGACAATTATTTGCGAGGCGTTTGAGGTGAATACGAATGGGTATCTAAAACTTCTGATTTATAAGGCGTGATTGATTTATTAATGGATTTATTTTTATTTTTAGCTTTACATTGATACCATTTAACTTCATCAGAACAAAGCTGAGAGAATTTTCTCAATCAATTACAATAATTTTCATACTTTCCAAATGGAAATATATTCCTTTCACATAAATGATGAGGTATACCGCCATTTACTTGTCGTACAATAAAATACATAATGTAGTTTGTAAGGAATTGTTTGGCATATTAAAATTTCTTATATAATTCACATCAAACATAGGTTTGCCATCAAACATTGGGATCAAGCTTATAAAATCCTAAGAAATAATTTGGATAGAGATGTTTCTTCCTTGTTCCTTTTTAAATGACATTTAATACATCTATTTCATTACAATAAAATTAATACTAATTTAGTGCAATACTGACCTCCTTAATGATTACATTGCAACGATGAGGACTTTAACAAATATAATTCTCTAAATGCAACACTTTATAGGGACCGCAAGTCTGTTTGGTGAAAGTATGACTGACACCTTGCTTTATCTAAACTGGCATTTTATCTAACATGGCAAGCACTTTATTTTATAAGTCAGCTAACAGATAAGTAAGTCTATTAGCTTTTTACTACTAGAGTTACTCTGTGGTTATTTAAATGGCTCATTACTCACAAGAATAAGATTTATTAATACACGCCTCATAACGCGAAGCGTTATTAGTTAACTCTCGACACGTCAAGGTCAAGCTATTTTGTGTTCTTAAATGCCTCTATCGCCATATTGCACTTATACGATAATATGAGTAGCCGTATATCAAGAAAACACTCTAATTAATCCATTTTATATTTAAAAATCATTTATATACTGCTACTTTGGAAAAATCTGTTTCTGTTTCTGTTTCTGTTTCTGTTTACCCTTGATAGATAATGGACAAAGGAAAAAAACAGCCTATATCGATTTTATACTTTGTGTAATCGATTTATTTTGGTAAACATTATTAATTTTTTCCCTGTAGGTGACACTACCTGTTTAAATAATAGAGTGCTTTTAAAACACATTAATAATATATTTTAATAGTCAGGAATACAATTAATTTTTTCATCAAAATTAAATGAAACGCTCATGAGACGTGCACTTTTGGATTTTCCAAACTATTTCATATTAGTGGAAAGTAACATATGAATGGTTTACCGAAAATGTAAGTAATACTTTGATATCACATTTGCTTGACGGTATTTGCTGTAAAAATACGTTACCGTTACCGTTACAGCCTATTAAAGTCCACTGATCAACACTGCTGAACATGGGACATCTATGGGAACCATAGATTGCCTTATAAAGGGGATATTGGTCATAGTTGCCTTGCTTGGCATGCTTGGCAAGCGGATTGGCAAGTGCAGTTTTTTTTGTCGTTATTAGGAGTGTTATCTTTTTAGGGTTCCCTGGTCATACAAGAAAACCCTATTATTTCCTTTAGTTCGTCTGTCATGAAGTGCCACGCATCCTAATTTCTAGATTTTTCTAATTACAAGTAGATTCTTTCGATATTATAGCTCTCAATTTTTAGACAAGAAAACATTATAATATATTGTTGGGAATGAGGGTATAAAAATAAAAGGAAATACGAACAAATGAAGGTAGAATGGTAATCTCCCACTTGTTTTAGCAGTTCTACGAGTCTCATCGTCGTTACTATGCCAGTTGGGGTATTCTGCTAGTTTAGCAAGGAAGATCGTATTGCTGAGGCTTGTGTTACATTGAGATGGGTGGTGCTGCTGTTGGTTTGCATATTTTTTGGTGTTATCATGTAATGGGTCCTGATAGTAAGTAGGGTTTGATATCGAGTAGTGTTATTTTATTTAAATAATTTTGAGAATAATTTCTAACTTTAGAAGTGGAATAATTTCTTACAATATATATTTGTAATTACTTAGATTACTTATTAAATCGAATCAATTTCATTTTCCCTTTCAGTATCATTACTCGTAGATAGGTTTTATTTTATTGGCCTTATACTGCCTTCGACTTCGAACTTTAAATATATATCATAACAATGCTTTGGCTTTGCAAAATAAAGCCGAACTTTCAGTTCGTTTTGCTTTGATTACATTCTGAAATGTTGACCTCTATCTCTCTCTCTCTCTCTCTGAGTATGATTAATTAAAAGTTTTAGTGGCAGCGTATTCATGTTAAACCATGTCAATAACCAATAACCTTCAGTGAAGTTATAAAACAATATAGATTAATTTGCGTCAAAGTGGTACAACCGCCAATGTTAACTTCCCTCATAAAACCTCTCCCATCCCCCTCCCCCATGCCATCGTTCTCGCCATAGACGCGTCAGTATAAATAAAAATATATTAATTATCAAAGCCAAAAATTTTGTCAACCCTAGTAAGCTGTCATGTCAAGGAACCAGATTATTTAACAGAAAGGCCACGCCTATTTTACCTAATAATTGTCTACTTTAATAGTTTTCTATTTTTATTCATATATGTTTGCTACCTCAATACAAAGATGTCATTATACTCAAGTACTGCCTTCAAAAATGTCAAGTTAGAAAAAAAAATGTTGTCAATTTCAAATCTTCTAATCGGTATCCTACAACTGCTTCGAGTTTTTCCAACATTTTTGCAAAATAACGATGCTTTCTAACTCGGAATATTACGATATGATGTTATGCGTAGGCCATGAAGATAGCAATTTAAATCGTGCTCGTGAACTGTATCGGCAATGATTTATCGATTGTAGATCCCCACTGAACAGCGACGGCTGCCCTCGTACCAGTGTTTTCTGAACATGTCAAGACGACTACATTCCACCGGCTCTTTTATCGGTCTACTGGAAGTGGATCGCACAGTCGACGCCAGGCAGGCTGAATTAGTGTTAGAGCATTTTGAAGAAGAACCGACCACAAGTTGCAGGCGAGCCGGAACAAGATTCGGTATAAACCATGTTGCAGTTTGGCGAATTCTTCGTGACGACAATCGTCACCCTTATCACTATCGCCGTACACAGGGGCTGATACCCTCCGATTTTGCACCAGGAGGAACTTCTGAGTGGTATCTCAGGCAGTTAGAGGAAAACCTAATTACGTAAACTATGTTCTTTGGACGGACGAGGCAATATTCACGAGTTAGGACTTTCAAATATCATAACACATGGTTGTATAATGTTGTTTTCAAGTTTTGAGGTATGCCTACGAGAGGATGCGTCGTGTCTCCCGAACGCTGTCTAGCCGAGTTAATTTACCGATCGACCTCTCGGTCAAAGTCGGAACTTACCTCTTTCTCTCTCTCTTTTACATGTACTGCTCCAAAATCACACTTCATTTGAAATTGGTTCAAGTGGTTTCTGAAACTAAAGTGACAATCAGTAGTAGCTACATAGCGCCCTTGAAAAATATTTGACTACAGTCATTAATATTAGCACTTTGTATAAAAAAAACATGAAATAGAAGAAAACTTTCAATTAAATAAAATATAAAATAAAATACAGTTACAGCCTATTAATGTCCACTGCTCAACATAGGTCTCCCCATAGATCCCTTATAGGGAGGATATTCATATAGTTGCCGTGTTGGCAACCACAGTTTTTATTTTTAGTCGTTGTTAACGGACGCTGCTGCTCATCTCCTGATTCATTTCCTCTATCGTCTCTTATGACTCACGGGACGATATGGGGTGAGTTATCCACTACCTTATATCGTCCCTACATGATAAAATAAAACAAAGTACTAAAATAAAAATATTTCACGGCAAATGATTTATTTAATATGATAATTTTCAACCACAAGTGGGGCATAAAATATAAGATAAAAGTTATTAATAAGTAAAATTTTATAGCAGATAATTGTTACAATCCTTATTTGTAGACTAGTGTCTTAATTTTAGTATGATAAATCAAAAGAATATTTTCTCCAGAGTAAAATTGCTTTGCAATAGCGCCATCTACTTCATTTTACAGGTAAGTAATTTTATTGGACAAAAATTGATAGACTCTCAAGGTGGAACTTAAAATAGACGCTAGTTGGTGACTAACTTAATAAAATATTCTATCTCATTCTCTCGCGGGCTAAATCCATTAAAAAAAGAAATAATGTACATGTTTTTTTTCTTTTTAATGTCGTTTTTTCCTTTACATTTATTTTTCATTTCAATTTGTTTCTCGCTTTTGCGTTTCAGCCTCAACCTCTCAATCTCAGTCAATACCTAGGTATCCCGGAAACGATGCTACCACATTCGGTCTTCAACTGTGATAGTTGGCTTTTTATTGCAGAATGATCTCTGACAAAGACTTTAAAACCAATTTCAACTTGGTACAGCCGATCGCGGTTGGTTAAAATTATTTATACTTTTTAATTTTTCAAAACTACGAAAGCACGTATGAGGTACATCAGCGACAGTACGTTAAGGTGAGGTATGGATAGATCCCAGGCCACCCCAAGTCTCGGATGAATAAAATAACTTATAGTTTATATACGAGTAGGATACACCTAAGTTAAAGTAACCGGATGCAGCTTCTTGTAGCCAGCTAAGGCTAGGTTTATCCACACTTAGGCTTTTAGCCGTAATTGTATCAATAAAACTTCATAAAGTATAAAAAATAATCTTTACAGAGAAACCCTACCTTAATGTCTCAACACGCGCTAGATTATTTTTTGTATCAAAAACATGTCATATATTGGGTGCGTGGTTTCTTATCTCCTACACGACGCGACGCGAAATTAAGATAAATTAATTTACAATAAGAGCTGTGTAAAAATAATATTTGATTTTTTTTCTAATCATTCATCATTACAGCCCATTACTAGACCAGTAGTCTTCTCTCTTTTACCAAGTCGTAACTCCATATAGTAACAGCCGCCCTACACTTAATTGCCTGTACGAGGCTGCCTCTCTTTTATTGCCACTTCCCCAACGGTTGCCGCTTATATAATCTATATGTTCGGCCCATTGCTACTTAACGTTCTATTCAATTGAGTTATGTAGTTTACTCTGGTTCTATTTCGGATCGCTTCGTTACGAAGTCTACGTAGTGAAACTTCGAGCTTAGCTTCCATACCTAGCTGAGCGGCCCTGAGCTTTCTCATACGGCCAGTAGTGAAGGACCTCGTCTCAGATCCATGCGTAATCACTGGCAACATACACTGGTTGTATACTCTTGTTTTCAAGTTTTGAGGTATACGTGACGAGAAGATGTGCCGCTATTTGCTAAACGCGAGCAGCGTTGGATCCGTCGATTGACCTGTCCGAATCTGACTTTACCGGTCAAAGTCGATATAAACGACAATCCATGGAAACTGTCCATAAAGTCGGCGCCAAGTTTTGCAAGACCCGTCGCAGAAGAATTCAAAACTCTCCGATCACACTCCTTTATGGCAGTTGGACAGATATGCCAGCATACAGGCAATGAACAGACAGACATCCCCAAATGCATGTGGCGAGACGCAATAGTCATAGTCATTTATTTCAAAAACAATATAGGTATATTGTTTGGGAAAACATAATTAAAACGTAAAATATAAAATAAAATTAATTAACATTATTCGTCTTTAACTGCAATGCAATGCAAAAAAATACACTTCAATATTTTTCTCCATAGTTTTTGAGAAATCTGTCTTCAGGAAGGAGCCACCTATTTACAATTTAGTTTATATTACACGTTATTTTATACGTGGTAGAGCCATGCTGCAGCTTATATGTGGTAGAGCCATGCTGCCGCTTATATGGTGAAACCATGCTGCAGCTTATATGTGGTAGAGCCATGCTGCAGCTATATTAATAGTAAAGTTTGTAGCACGAATGGGTCGGCTCGACTGGGAAGGACCACGCTCTCACAGAATACCAGCGTAAAATAGCAGCTTAATGCTGCTGTGTTTCATATATATGGTGAGTGTAGAGAACCGGAGACCCTTTTACTAGAAAGAGGCATTCTATCTTAGTCCTCACGGCTGACAACGCATCTGCATTTTAATTCACAAACTAAGATAGATGTAGATGTCTATGGGCCACAGAAACCACTTACCATCAGGTGGACTGTGTGCTCGTTTGTCACCTTAATTCTATAAAAAAAATATTTACACCTAGAAACAATTGCTTGCCATGTATTATAATATATACACATATATACAATAAATAGTTTTTTGTTGGGGCAGGTCTCAAAGAACGTTATATAGATTCTTCATGATGTTCATGATGTTGATATAAATATAATTAAAACTATTTCTAATATTATTACCATTATTTATTCAAGAATATTTGCAAAGTAAGCATTACTTGCACTTCTGGCCAGTATAAATGGAGTTGTTGGCCTAGTCATAAGATAAATTACGTAACTTTATTTTTATATAGCTAGTTCCTACTGATTCGTACGATAATTAACACGCGTAACGATTTTATACGTTCTATGTTTTTCGTTTGCCGTTTCGTTTCGTTTGAGATTGTGATTGTATTAAATTTTGTTTATGAGGTTACTACAGATACTATTCATTGTCTGTGATATATATGTGTCGACGAATTGCTTTTATCATAGAATTTAACCGCTTCTTTTTCACTGTATCCAAATATTTTATATAAGTTTATTACATATCATACCGTATATGAGAATATTTATAGAGGTGAGTGTTTGTACACGTCTACTTATCACACACGAAAAATTTTGCATATTAGTTTCTAGTATTTCTGAAAAGATATTTATTTATTCTTAAAGTAAAAATACATTTCTATTAATGAGAAGTCACAATATTCATGTTAATGATAAATTACGAACATACAGAACGCAAAAAATTACGTTAAAAAAACCAAATAGTTTTGTGAAAAACTCTTTAAAATTTAAGTGACAAATGAACTTACTAGCCACCCGATGGTAGGTTGTTAAGCTGCAACCCATGAACACCTGCATCCAACTACAAACAAAGAAGGTTACAGATGATTTATCACTTCTGAATGCTCAGATGGAATGGCTCACAGCCTCTTATTATGATAGCTCTCCATACCTTTAGAGCAGAATACAGAATTGCATGCATTGCTGCTTGACGGTAGAATAGGTAAGAAGATGGTACGAGGGTGGATTGAAAAGTACTGGCCTAACACAGATCCATTCAATTTAAAATCAAATCTACCCACATTATTTAGTTCAGTTCAGACTAGTTCATTGTGTGAAGTTCGAAACGTGTGCGATAATTAGTTGTGATTTTATAAATTTATTAACAAAGTAATCGGACATAATTTCCGCGAATGGAGCAAATCGAGCAGCGTGCCGTCATTAAGTATCTCCATAAGAAGGGCTATCATCAAAAGCCATCCATGATGACATGGTCAGTACATTAGGCGATTGTGCTCTGTCATATTCATCCGTCAAAAATGGATAGCAGAATTTAAGAGTGGTAGAGAGGTGTGAAAGATGAACCCCGCTCTGAAGGCCTTCGACGTCAACTACTGACGAAAATATTAAAAAGTACTTGATTTTATAATGGGAGACCGCAGATTAAAATTAGAGAGATAGCCGAGATTATAGGCATCTCTTATGAACGAACTCAAAACATCATTGTCAACGAGTTGGGTTTCCACAAGGTGTCTGCGAGGTGGGTTCCGCGACTGCTTTCAGTTGAACAAAAAAGGACGCGATTGACTATTTCACGCGATTGTTTGGAGTTATTTGAAGCCGATGCAGATGATTTTTTGAATCGTTTTGTTACTATGGACGAAACATGGGTTCATTACTGTACACCGGAAACAAAACAACAATCAAAACAGTGGAGAAGACCTGGTTCACCACCCCCTAAAAAGGCTAAGTCGATTTTGTCGGCAAATAAGGTGATGGCTTCAGTATTCTGGGACTCGAAAGGTGTGATTATGATTGATTATCTTGAAAGGGGTCAGACTATAAACTCTGATTACTACTGCACCTTACTACGTCGTTTACGAGAGGAAATAAAAGAAAACGTCGAGGAATGCTCAGAAGAAAAGTCCTGTTTCATCAAGATAACGCCCGTGTTCACACGTCAGTACAGTCAATGGCTGAAATTCACAACTGTGGCTTTGAACTGTTACCGCATCCGCCGTATTCATCTGATCTGGCACCATCAGACTTCTTTCTGTTCCCTAACCTAAAAAAGCACTTGGGAGGTCAAAGATTTTCGACAAACGACGAGGTCAAAGCAGCCGTAGACGCATATTTTGACTCTAAGGAAGAATCATTTTTTCAACGGTCTAAATGCTTGGAAGGGGAGGTGGCAAAGTGTATTGAACTTGATGGTGATTATGTAGAAAAATAAAATATTACTGATTTAGTATGTGTTTATTTTCTTGGTTAGGCCGAGTACTTTTCAATCCACCTCGTACCTACCCAGACGAATTTCTGGGCAAAAAAGGAGTCTTACCACTTAGTAGTACTATTTCCAAATACTTTATTCGTTCACCTAGGTATTTCTTATATTTTTGTAAACAACTATGTCTTTCTATAACCAAGTTGATGTTGGTCAATACCACTGTTAACTGATTTTTGCAGTCAAAAGTAGTTTTGACTGAGGACGTTGGTCAAAACCATTTTAACTGCAAAAATATTTGATAATAGTGATTTTGACCAAAATATTAGTCAAAACCACTTTTGACTCGTTTCAATTTTATTAAGCTTAGGGAGTTATTTATATGGCATTACGTCATGAATAAAAAACAATTGTCTGCGTGTTTGTCCTGGCTTATCTTCAGGATGGCTGAACCGATTGCTTGTGGTGAAACGTCACGAACAGATAGAGAGCAATGCCAGGAGTGTTCTAAGATATTTTGTTATTCGAAAAGCTTGGATATTTTTTTGTGAAATGGAAATATTGATATCGTTGGTAATTATCTTAAATCTAAACGAAGATATTTATGACATTAAAAGATACGAACCAGGCGAAGCCAAGACAGATCGCTAGTTATAAAATAATAAGCTATAGTAGTTCTGTAATATATTTTGTTTTAGAAAATGGTATCGCCGTTGAGGACATGTTTAGTAATTTTAAGTATAGCAACAGCTTTCAATGAAGCGTACAAAATTTTAGTGGTGTCATCTTTCCCAAGCAAAAGCCACGCCATTTTAGGTGATGCTTATGTCAATCTTTTGCTTGATGCTGGTCATGAGGTAAGCATTCTTCTAATTTTTATAAACAAAATAAGACATTTATTATCTTTACGAATTGTGGTTTCCTAGTAAACGAAGAATTACAGTCAGCTCCCTATATCTTGAAAATATAACGTGGTAGAGTCACGCTGTAGCTTAATCTATACATATAAATAAAATTGAAGTGTCTGTCTGTGATATAGAATTAACTGGCTTCTATTAAGCTCAAAGATTTATTATATACACAGGGTTATTTTGCAATGCAATAACCGGCCAAAGTACAGAAGGTTCAGAATAAGTAATATAGGCAAATAGTGAAGAAAAATTAATTAAAAAAAATCTTAAAGATTCTGTCCTTTTTATCTTTTAAATTCGGTAGGCAAAAACGTTGTTGCCCATAAATCACATTCAATTTGGGATAATTTCAAATAAAAGTGGAAGCCTTATTTACTCGTATTTTCAAGAACTGCAATAACGGTATATCATTATTTATATACTCGTATTTGAACTTAAGTTTAAAATTTGGCTACTCTTTGAAAAATAACCCTGTATATTAAGACATTAATAACCATTTTTGAAATTTTTGTCCGGGCTAAACTTCAGAATGGCTAAACCGATTGTGATGAAACTTAATCAACAGATGAAGACGAATGCCAGGAGAGATCTAGGCTATATTTTATCCAAAAAAACTTAAAGATATTTTTGAGAATTGGAAAATGTATTAAATAAATTGTTTTTGATTATCTTAAATTTAAATAACGCCACCAGACGAAACCACGGCGGGTCGCTAGTATTATATAAAACAAGAAACGTTAATTAATAAACACTACAATAAGGAAGTGTGGGTTTCTAGATAACAATGACTTTCAGTTTCAATCCAATTAAAATAATTAAATTATTACACTACAATTTTGGTATATGCGAAATTATTTTCAATGTTTTGTTCGTATATCATTAAGACCTAATTATATTTAAGTTTTAATTCAATATTGTTTGGTACAAGAACAGCACTCTCAGTTAATTAAATTAAAAACATAAAACATATATTTGTTAAAACATCATGTACTCTAGATATTTGTATATTTCTATGTATATTATATGGCATCATTATGCTTATCTCATAACTCCCTTTTTAGGGTTCCGTAGTTACACAACAAGAAACCCTTATAGTTTCGCCATATCCCTCCGTCCGTCAGTCGTTTTGCTCAGAGACCCTAGGTGCTACAAATCTATAATTTGGCATAGTTATAGATATTTATAGCATAGTTATATTAATTACGCCTAAAAAAACTGTGAGATAAAATCTTAAAAAACATTTTTTTTTTGGGTACTTCTCATACAAATAAATGGCGGATGATTTTTTTTACCCGTCTTTTCCATGATATGGGATATCGTTAGATAGGTTTCAAAAACACTGGTGGTGTGGAACCACATCTTTTTGATTCAGGGGTCCGTTTGCGAAATATTTAGCATGTCATGTGTCCCCCCTCCCCTGCTCTACCAACTAAACCGCTGTTTTTGTAAATGTGAAAGTATACACGTTAGTAGTATATATAATGAAGTTAAAATGAAAACTATCACAGTTAAGTAGAATTAAGAGGTTAACGAGTAATAGACGACATAGTCAACTTATAAAATGCACTTGGATTAGTAAAAATTTCGTTACAACTCCATAGACAACGACCTAAAACTAGCTGCATTATAACATTGTTATGTTATTGTAAACTGTTAAAAATAAACATTTTATGAAGAAAACTACTTATACAGGATGTCCAGTGGCAGATTTCAAATTTTGAAGACTTGTAAAAAACTACACCTTTAATACAAATTACATTTATTTTAATATTAAGATAACATATGCGGATTTTATTTTTGAAAACAACGTTTTCCAAATGGCGACCATCGACCCTGACACACTCCTCGAGTCGATCACGCATGTTTTCAAAAACGCGCTTACAGAGCGACTTGGGAATCCTGCTAATTTCTGCTCGAATATTTTCTTTAAGTTGTGTCACAGTGTTCGGATTTGTTTTGTAAACCACAGATTTTAGGTATCCCCATAAGAAAAATCACACGGAGTTAAATCTGGTGACATAGGCGGCCACGGTATGGTGCCGTTTGGGGCAATGTTTTTCCAGGAAATAACTGCCGCACTGCATTCATCGACACATCAGCAGTATGAGCTGTAGCCCCGTCCTGCTGGAACCACGTGTTTTGTTGAAATATGGAGTATTCTGCAATTGTACCCCAAAAATTACTTATCATCTCAGCATATCTCCGAATTCACCGTTACAGTTTGGCCACGTTGATCTTCAAAGAAATACGGCCCTATTATGACAGACGCAGACATTGCACACCAGACTGTTACTTTAGGTTTATGTAAAGGCTCTTGATGCATTTGTCTTGGGTTGAAACATCCCAATAACGAAAATTTTGCCTATTTACATATCCTCCAATGTGGAAATGGGCTTCATCACTAAAGAATATGTTATTCATCCGAGCAGCATTACGAAATTTCAATAACATCATTTCCGCATAACTTTTCTTAATGCAAAGTCAGAATCGTGTAAATCTTGAACAATTTGAATTTTGTACGGATGAAACTTGAGTTTTTTCGCATTATAACCTGTAAAGTTGATTTCGTTATTCCAATGTCGATGAACGTGCACGAAGTGATAAACGAGGACTTTCAATTACAGAAGCCATAACACGTTCAAGATTTTCCTCCGTAGCTACCGTTGGTGTTGGTCCCGGTCCGGATCTATTTAATGCTGATCCTGTAGCTCTGAACCTGCTACCCAAGACTGAATGAGGTTGATCGATGGTCCATCACGTAATCGACGAATACCGTAACGAGTATTAAACCGACGGCGTGCTTGAGACAGCGAATAACCACTTGAAATGTACGCCTCGACGGCAAAAGCGCGGTGCTCTCACTCCACTGCTCCATGGCTACTAAATAATCCGCAGTGCTTGCGCTTCGAACAACCCCTCCGCGCCCTTCTCGCATGTTGCGTTCGGAAACTAGGTTCATTCAAACTTTGAAATCTGCCACTGGACAGCCTGTATATGCATTACTTAAATAGTAGCTTAATTTTCTATTTGGGATAGGCAGGAGGATCTTACTTACTTACTTACTACTTTCACTTATTTTTTAGTTGGTAGTTATTGTAGACCTCATTCAAAGTATTCATACAATCATATAGCCTCATACAGTTTAATTTGTCACACTCTTGGTTTACGCGGGCGACCTCAGGATAATTTAGGGCAGTAGTGGTTTATGTGGAGGTTCGTTACGGTCATATATGTATATCTTAGGGTTGCACTGCATGGAATGTATAGATAGATAGTCAACTATGATCATCTCTGTACTTTGGCATGTGAAAAATTTGATGTAAATTGTATTATTTTCAAAATCGAAAAGTTTTTTTAATCTTTTTTGAATACCACTCCCTATAAGTGTGATTTGAAAATAAGTCCTTCAGTTACGATCTTCCTAATTGGGCCCATTTTTAGTAGTTATAGCGGTCAAACCGCGAGCTCACTTATTATGCTCATTATCAAGAAACGTATTGTGACGGACAACTACGGAACCCTACCTCTACATTGTGCGTGGTCCGACACGCACTTGGCCAGTTTTTTTTATTGTTTGACCTGCCTCACTGACACCTGAAAGTCAATTTGAAAAACACTGAAAAACACAGTAGCGTTAAGCTGCTATTTTACGCTAGTATTCTGTGAGAGCGTGGTCCTTCCCCGATCGAGCCGACCAATTCATGCTATAACTATACCAGTAACATAGCTGCAGCATGGCACTACCACGTATCAAGTCAAAAGTTTATTATGTGCGATTAACGATCTAGGGCTTCAACACCACCGTGAGGGATTTCACTGGTAAGTAAAAAAAAACTCAGGGAATTTGACAGGAATTATGCTTAGCGAGAGAACTGATTTGTACATATACAACAACATACTGAAACTCTCATGTCTGTCACCCAGAGAAGTAGACAGAGACTACGGAGTTCGATACACCTCCCTCGCTTCTTTTATATCGTTACATACAGGGTTATTTTGTTCAAAGAGTAGCCAAATTTTAATCTTAATTTCAAATCACTTTTATTTGGCCCTCTTAAACTTCCGTCTGCGACACATTGCCGACTGCTATTTACTTCTGCAATATGAATCTATCATATAATATATTGTAATAATAAATAAATAATAAACTTCCCAAAAAATAAAGTGCCAAATGGTACCAAACCTTAGGGTTAATACATTTTAAGCAATTTAGTTATAGATGATAACCACGACTTTGATTTACTAACCTTAACTTTGATTTCCAGGTAACATACATCAATGCTAACCCAAGTAATAACTCTAATCCTTTACTTCATGAAATTGATGTCAGTGAAACTAACAAGTATTTAAATTGTAAGTAATTATAAATCGTCAAATTTTAAAATGTTTGTCGTTCTTTTTTCTTAAAAAAACTACTGAATAATTGTTGTCAAATATTTTTACTAAAGACGTTAATAAGCTACTACTTATTTTCGCTTTAGTTAATGAAACCACTTGAACCAATTTCAAATGAAATGGTACTGAGGCTAGTGAGAAAGAAAGTGACAGAGAGGATTATTATATTTTTTACGCATGTTCAGCAGTGCAGAATAATAATATTATTCTCCCTCTTCCTCTATTGATTGATGTATGTTACCTGAAAATCAAAGTTAAGGTTAGTAAATCAAAGTCGTGGTTGTCATCTATAACTAAATTGCTTAAAATGTATTAACCTAAGGTTTGGTACCATTTGGCGCTTTATTTTGGGAAGTTTGTTATTTATTTATTATTGCCGTTTTCTTTTTCATCGGCTCGTAAAAGTCCACTGCTGGACAAGACTGACATGAGCCTTTCACGGTGTAGGTAGGATTTGCCTTAACCGTAACACTTGGCACCCGAAATGACGGTGGCACCTTCGACGCTGTTGCCCGTCGCCAGTCTGGGTATTTTAAGTCTGTCATAAACGAGATTGTTATTAGGCATGAATAATACCACTATTACCCTATATCAAATCGTATCTATGTATCTATGTATTGGATTTGAATATCTGATATTGAACATACAGGGTTATTTTTCAAAGAGTAGCCAAATTTTAAACTTAAGTTCAAATATATAAATAATGATATACCGTTATTGCCGTTTTTGAAAATATGAGTAAATAAGGCTTCTACTTTTATTTGAAATTATCCCAAACTGAATGTGATTTATGGGCAACAACGTTTTGGCCTACCGATAGAACCTTACGAATGTGTGCGTGCGCAGTAAAATCAATTAAAATAATGCATTACCACGCATTTTGAATTTAAAAGATAAAAAGGACAGAATGATTGCGTTTTTTTTAATTAATTTTTCTTCGCCATTTGCCTATATTACTTATTCTGAACCTTCTCTGCAAATTTGGCCGATTATTGCAAAATAACCCAGTATACATACAGGTTGTCCAGTAAATAGCACGACATACTGCAGGGGTGATAGCTAGGTCACTACCTATCAATACAACACAATATATGTTCAGCAAAATCTACGGATTTACAGTTTTACAAAATTTTCCGAAATACCGAAAAATCTCTACCTTGAAACAGATTTTTAAGCATCTCGTAATGAAAAATCCTTTTCTAGTACTTTTTACATCAAATTATTCGTGAATAGTTACTTTACTCATTGATAAGTCTTTTTTTTATCGAAGACAAGAATGTTTTCAAGAAATACTATTTTTTGTTTAAATTTGCACAGAACTATTTTCTTATCACTTAAGTTTAACCTACAGTGGTGAAAAAAAAATGTATGTGGCAGTTTTGTACAACAAACTTAAAAAAAGCTTGTTTAATGGTGATTTTGGAAAGATACAATACTAGTGCATTTTCATTAAAAAAATACAAAAAATAAGCTATTTTAGTTAATAAGAGCATTTTATTTTAAATGCAAGTAATGTGACTTTGAATTCGAATCGTTGTAAGGTCGTACTACGGTTCGAATTACATAATAATTAATCTACAGCCGACCGGCCGGCCGGTCTGTAAATGACATCTTGAAGGATAAGGTGATAGTAAAAAAAAACAGAGGAGTTAACTTTAATAAACATTTATTTAAATAAATTACAATAAATGCTCAAATTGCTTCCCTTGTGCCCTAATACACGCTCGGCATCTTCTTAAAAATGAGCTTTTGAGTCTTCTCAGGCTTATTTCCGATATTTTTCTTGCTGCAATGTTAACCCTTGCTCTCAATTCATTGTCATTTTGGATCGGTTTTTCATAGACTTTGTCCTTCATGGCACCCCAATAAAAAAAATCCAGGGGGTTTAGGTCCGGAGACCTAGGTGGCCATAATATCGGTCCCAGTCGCCCAATCCACCTGCCTGGATAAGCTTCATCTAAGTAGGCTCTTACTTCCCGGCCATAATGAGCAGGGCACCCATCATTTTGAAGCCACATCACCTCTCTTAGCTCACTCGGAACATTTTCAAGGAGCGTGGGTAGGGTTTCTCGTAAAAACTCCAAGTAATTATTGGCATTTAATGTAGGTGGAAGCTCGACGGGACCCACAATCTGGCCATTAAAATCCCACACCATAAATTTATTTTGAATTGGTACTGGGACCTGTCTTTCTTGACACATACGGATTTTCTAATTGCCAACTATGTAAATTATGCAAATTCAAGTAGCCGTCCTTTCTGCAGGCTGACTCATCACTCCATAACACCTTATTAAAAGTTTGGGTCCTCCTGATGCATTTCAAGCATGCGGCGGCAGAATTGAACTCGGCAGGTAATCTCTAGTTAAAAGAGTTTACACGCGTCGTACGTGAAATGGATGGTATCCATACCTCTTAAGTACTGAATGAACAGTGGACTTCAGTATCCTGTGCGCCGTTGTATCGCCCTAACCGAAGTTGTCGGGTCTTGTTCTCGTTCCTGAAGCACTATGTCTTCGTCAACAACTTGAGGCCGTCCACCGCCACGTTGACCAGGAGTCTGCCTTCCATGTAGGAGTTATGCACTCTGGTAAACATTTCATGGTGTGGATGTCTCCTATCGGAAACCTTTCCTGTAGAGGGTGGCAGCTCGGGAACTTTGGCCAGCTTCTCCGTAAATAAGGTGCATCTCAGCATACCTCGCTGCGTATAACCAGGAAAAACGCGGCGGTTGGCCATGTTATAAAACACAAAAATCCAGGTGGTCGCCAAGTCGTCGTAGAGATCACAATAAAAATCCAAATCGTAAGGCAAACAAAGTCCGGGGTCCAAGGCACAAAACAGTCGTCAGTACGAAACAATAATTTAGAACAAAGAGATGCGTTGCGCATGGTTTAAGGTAGCGTACTGACAAGTGTCGCAAATAAGGTTGAGAGTGAGACACAAAATCACAATGCAAGAAAGAGCGGGATAGCACATGCGCTTCTTTTGTTAGACAGTAACCGGTCGGGTCGGGTCGGTCGGCGAGCAGGTAAAACCTTTAGTCATTACGCGTGCATGTCGCATTTTACGTGTCACAACTAGTTTTATAATAATTGCGTAAATGAGCAGCTATTACTTATTCTCATAGTGGTTTTGTCAAAATTACGTTAATTACATTTTCAACAAAATCAGCTTCTCTGGAACTAAAATAGCATTTTTGTATTTTTTAATGAAAATGCACTAGTATTGTATCTTTCCTAAATCACCATTAAACAAGCTATTTTTAAGTTTGTTGTACAAAACTGCCTCATACATTTTTTTTCACCACTGTAGGTTAAACTTAAGTGATAAGAAAATAGTTCTGTGCAAATTTAAGCAAAAATAGTATTTCTTGAAAACATTCTTGTCTTTGATAGAAAAAGACTTATCAATGAGTAAAGTAACTATTCACGAATAATTTGATGTAAAAAAGTATTAGAAAAGGATTTTTCATTACGAGATGCTTAAAAATCTGTTTCAAGGTAGAGATTTTTCGGTATTTCGGAAAATTTTGTAAAACTGTAAATCCGTAGATTTTGCTGAACATATATTGTGTTGTATTGATAGGTAGTGACCCTAGCTATCACCCCCTGCAGTATGTCGTGCTATTACTGGACACTCTGTATACATATATATCATTTATTTATCGGATTTATCATTTATTGAAACCTTCAGATTTGTTTCGCATTATCCATAATCGCCTCTTATGACACGTATGGGATGAATTATGCATTTACTTATTAGAATTATATCAATGCTTAAAAATAAATAGAATTATTTCATTTTTGAGAAGATAATCCACTTAAGAATAATCATCAAAAATAAAAAATTTACATATAAAAATAAACATACGGTTTTCAGAATATTTTAAGCGCCATTTCCTTGCCCTAAAACCCTCTTAGAAATGAGAGGAGGCCTGTGCCCAGCAGTGGGACGTATATAGGTTGTAACTTTAACTTTAACTTCCCTAAAACAACTCAAAGTAATAAAAAAACTGCGGTTGCCAACCCGCCTGCCTATCGTGGTACCTATGAAACATTCCTCCCTATGAAGCAGTCTATGGGGGAGGCTTATGTATGTATAGCAGTAGACTTTTATAAGCTGTAGTGGATGGAATGGAATGGACAATTGACAAACGTACATACATATATACATCAAGAGATTCCCAATTGTTTCATAAATTATTTACGCCTAAGATTAGATTTATTCCTTTCAATCTTGTTATTCAGCATATGCACAACAAAGATATTTATGCCAGCATGGTTTTACATTGAGAAAAATATGGTGAGAGGCCAACGTTTAGAGTTGCGGGATACATCGTATGTTCTTGCAAGTTTATCGACAACATCACAGAATAAATAATAGTACATAACATCAACTCCGCTCTTTCTTATGCTCTACATTACCCTTCCTTTGTGGCAGTCGGGCAAAACTCTGTAGCTAAGCATAAAAGCATGTAATATGCCTCGATCACACTGCAGGAATTCCTATTGTAGAGCTAAAGTTTTTTGAAGAAAATAATAGAGAGCGACAAGCGATTTAAAATTAAATATTTATATTTTTTCATTTGGTAACGCCTTAATTGTTTTAGCTCAAAAACTGTTTAAACTTTTTTTTTATTCTAGCTGATTTAATGGACCTAAAAAGAATATTGAACAAAGAATTTGATGTGAAAGATCCGAATGAATTTGTTGAAGCCTATTTTAGTATATCTAAGGTAACGTTAGAGAATGGAGATGTAGCGAAATTATATCTAACACAAACTTAAAATTTGACTTGATTATTGCTGAATGGATGCTCACCGAAGTGTACGCGGGGTGAGATTATTATTTCAAATTTTAATAATATTCTGACGTCTTAGAATGAAATAGAATAGAATCAGTTTTATTCAATATAGATTATAGATTACAATAATACTTATTGAAAGTCATTTAAGCTTTACCTCTGGTTCGGGAAAACCTCTGTCTTGGGAAATATCAGCAAGAAACCCAGCGGAACTTTTTTTTTAAAATTACAATATAATATTTTATACAATTAGTATGAAAACATTTAGAAACAGCATGGTAGCGATCTCCTCATTCCCAGGGTCATTATAATCGAGGATAGATGTAGATGTCTATGGGTCGCAGGAACCACTTACCATCAGGTGGACTGTGTGCTCGTTTGTCACATTTATTCTATTAAAAAAAATGTGGTTGACGCTACCGGCCATCCCTGGAACTTCCCGCTAATTTCAAATGCAAAGCGCTCCAAATTCCACCTATTATGACGTTTTTGAAAAAACGTTTAGGAATTGATTGTTGCATCTGTATAAAAGTTATATCAAAAAATCATTTTTTTGATAATTTTATTTTTGAGAATTCTCAAAACACACATACCTACATACACACATACCTACATACATACATAATAACATCCTCGTAGGAATAGTCAGAATAGCTTCCTAGGACCTCACAACGTCGAGATCTGATGAAACCTCG
This sequence comes from Parnassius orleans, assembly GCA_029286625.1. Taxonomy (NCBI): domain Eukaryota; kingdom Metazoa; phylum Arthropoda; class Insecta; order Lepidoptera; family Papilionidae; genus Parnassius; species Parnassius orleans. The sequence goes on along the minus strand of JAGSMP010002022.1, from coordinate 21,358 downwards.
AAGCTAATAACTTCCCGATTTTTCGAAAATCATTGATTTTCATAGCGGGAAGTTAAAAAGAGTAACTGACACAAGTAACTTGTGCTTGTTGCTAGTATTTACAGAATGTAACATCACAATTTTTAACTATTTTTGATTTTGTGTACATACATTAAATTCTCGTAAATATACTGATGCCAAGCGTGACAACTATAGCAAATAATCTATGTGGGGAGACCTACGTTCAGTAGTGGACTTATGATAATGCTATTCTTGAACAAACTTTACTGAAAACAATTATGGATATTTCGTCTCTCAGCATTTAAAAAAAAATTAAACATAAACTCCGAACGTACCGCTCCGCCAAACTCGTATATGTTCTGTGTCAAATGATTAGCCACGCCCACCAACTTAACCAAAAACTAGAAAAAATTGTATTCTACTTGTTTACTTGGACACTAAATTTTGATTTACAACTTATTACTAAATACTTACTTACTACTAAATTCATTGTTTACATGAATGAAATCTTCTAAAATTAACTTAAATTTTAGTTGTAAATCAGCCGTTAAGCAGAAAAGGTCCTAATCCCTATTATATATTTTTTTATATTTGTTAATATAATTTATGATTTTCAGATTCACGGCAATATTTGATTGCCCGTTTATTTGGTTTTCAACGATGGAACCATTTTGGACTACGTTTTATTTAATAGATGAAGCTTCAAACCCAGCTTACACAACTTTCCCGATGTCGAATAATATTGCCCCATTCACATTTAAAGAACGTGTGCAAGAATTGACACTGCAAATAACATTCTATTTTATAAAGGAATGGTAAGAGTGCTGTTCATAGGCTATTTTAATTCTAATTTATTATGTCTGCTAGGGATGGGTGACAGTACTTCTTATTTCTCAAATATCGTCACAGTCACTTGTATGTAGTGCTCCTAGTGGTCAACGAGCAAGGCTCTGCTGGTCCACAAATGGCCGCATATCTATTTAAAATGCTGAGAGTCGCGCTATAGTGTACTCGTATTAAGCAGCACGAATCAGACAGCTGGACTGCGGAAGAAACACGCTTGCACAGAACACCAACGTAAAATAGCCAAATGATATTGCTGTGGTTATCCGTCTGTCTGAAACATCAGGAGATAACTTAGATGTAAGGCGTCTATGATCGGCAGCATTCACTTACTATCAGTTAGACGGTATGTTCGTTTATACCCCTTCTTCTTCTTTTTCGGTTGGTATTAATCCACTGCAAGATATGGGTTTTTCTCGTTGCAGGTCGATTGATGATCACAGTAGTAGTAAATGTGATGGTTTTAGCGCCATCTATTGAAAGTCATAAGAATTTCAGGCATTTCTCATAGTCGCCGCACATACGGGACTAAATGATGTGTCCCTTACGCCACTGCCACACAGCAATTTGTCGGTTCGGTAGCGCAATGGGGAAGTGTTTAGGTGCGGCACTACGGGGCCGCGGATTTTAATCTTGAACGGAAAAATGACCTACAAATAATTGTTTCGGGTGTGGATGTTTGTTGTTTCAGTGTGGATGTTTTCGTGTGCAATTTTGTATGCAGCCATTAAAGGAAACTGAGCAAATTGATTCGTCAGCCTATTTAAATGTTTTGAAACGCAGCGTATAGGAAAGCATTAAAATAGCCTGTTTATTCAAATGGGACTGGATATATTTTTTAATTAAAGGAAACTGAGCATAATTATCCGTCAGGGATGCAGATTTTGAAAAGAAACTGAGCTAAATTGATTCGTCAGCCTATTTAAATGTTTTGAAACGCAGCGTATAGGAAAGCATTAAAATAGCCTGTTTATTCAAATGGGACTGGATATATTTTTTAATTAAAGGAAACTGAGCAAATTGATTCGTCAGCCTATTTAAATGTTTTGAAACGCAGCGTATAGGAAAGCATTAAAATAGCCTGTTTATTCCAAATGGGACTGGATATATTTTTTAATTAAAGGAAACTGAGCAAATTGATTCGTCAGTGATGCAGTTTTCTGAATTGAAAGGAAACTGAGCTTAATAGGTCTGTCAGAGGTGCAGCATTTGGAATTGAAAAAACTGAGCTAAATAGGAAATTTTGAATTGAAAGGACGATCTGTGGGAATTCTGATTAATTGATTGTGGAATTTTGGAAAAAACTAACTGAACACTATTTTAAGACGCTACTGTACACAATGTTATATGTTTTTCCATTTGGGAAAGAATGTGAGATTCTGGGCATTTGACACACGTGAACATGCTACATACAGCTGACCATGAGAGAAGCACGGTTTTTCTAAGTTAACCCCGCTACCTGTAACGTTTCCTTTGCGCTTTATTAATTGTCATTGCAAAACTGAGCTTAATAGGTCTGTCAGAGGTGCAGCATTTGGAATTGAAAAAACTGAGCTAAATTGATTCGTCAGCCTATTTAAATGTTTTGAAACGCAGCGTATAGGAAAGCATTAAAATAGCCTGTTTATTCAAATGGGACTGGATATATTTTTTAATTAAAGGAAACTGAGCAAATTGATTCGTCAGCCTATTTAAATGTTTTGAAACGCAGCGTATAGGAAAGCATTAAAATAGCCTGTTTATTCAAATGGGACTGGATATATTTTTTAATTAAAGGAAACTGAGCATAATTATCCGTCAGGGATGCAGATTTTGAAAAGAAACTGAGCTAAATTGATTCGTCAGTGATGCAGTTTTCTGAATTGAAAGGAAACTGAGCCAAATAAAAGATCCGTCAGAGATGCAGCCTTTGAGTTGAAAGGAAACTGAGCTTAATAGGTCTGTCAGAGGTGCAGCATTTGGAATTGAAAAAACTGAGCTAAATAGGAAATTTTGAATTGAAAGGACGATCTGTGGGAATTTGATTAATTGATTGTGGAATTTTGGAAAAAACTAACTGAACACTATTTTAAGACGCTACTGTACACAATGTTATATGTTTTTCCATTTGGGAAAGAATGTGAGATTCTGGGCATTTGACACACGTGAACATGCTACATACAGCTGACCATGAGAGAAGCACGGTTTTTCTAAGTTAACCCCGCTACCTGTAACGTTTCCTTTGCGCTTTATTAATTGTCATTGCAAAACTGAGCTTAATAGGTCTGTCAGAGGTGCAGCATTTGGAATTGAAAAAACTGAGCTAAATTGATTCGTCAGCCTATTTAAATGTTTTGAAACGCAGCGTATAGGAAAGCATTAAAATAGCCTGTTTATTCCAAATGGGACTGGATATATTTTTTAATTAAAGGAAACTGAGCAAATTGATTCGTCAGCCTATTTAAATGTTTTGAAACGCAGCGTATAGGAAAGCATTAAAATAGCCTGTTTATTCAAATGGGACTGGATATATTTTTTAATTAAAGGAAACTGAGCAAATTGATTCGTCAGTGATGCAGTTTTCTGAATTGAAAGGAAACTGAGCTTAATAGGAACTGCAACCTTTGAATTGAAAGGACGATCTGTGGGAATTTGATTAATTGATTGTGGAATTTTGGAAAACTAACTGAACACTATTTTAAGACGCTACTGTACACAATGTTATATGTTTTTCCATTTGGGAAAGAATGTGAGATTCTGGGCATTTGACACACGTGAACATGCTACATACAGCTGACCATGAGAAGCACGGTTTTTCTAAGTTAACCCCGCTACCTGTAACGTTTCCTTGCGCTTTATTAATTGTCATTGCAAAACTGAGCTTAATAGGTCTGTCAGAGGTGCAGCATTTGGAATTGAAAAAACTGAGCTAAATTGATTCGTCAGTGATGCAGTTTTCTGAATTGAAAGGAAACTGAGCTTAATAGGTCTGTCAGAGGTGCAGCATTTGGAATTGAAAAAACTGAGCTAAATTGATTCGTCAGCCTATTTAAATGTTTTGAAACGCAGCGTATAGGAAAGCATTAAAATAGCCTGTTTATTCCAAATGGGACTGGATATATTTTTTAATTAAAGGAAACTGAGCATAATTATCCGTCAGGGATGCAGATTTTGAAAAGAAACTGAGCTAAATTGATTCGTCAGTGATGCAGTTTTCTGAATTGAAAGGAAACTGAGCCAAATAAAAGATCCGTCAGAGATGCAGCCTTTGAGTTGAAAGGAAACTGAGCTTAATAGGTCTGTCAGAGGTGCAGCATTTGGAATTGAAAAAACTGAGCTAAATAGGAAATTTTGAATTGAAAGGACGATCTGTGGGAATTCTGATTAATTGATTGTGGAATTTTGGAAAAAAACTAACTGAACACTATTTTAAGACGCTACTGTACACAATGTTATATGTTTTTCCATTTGGGGAAAGAATGTGGAGATTCTGGGCATTTGACACACGTGAACATGCTACATACAGCTGACCATGAGAAGCACGGTTTTTCTAAGTTAACCCCGCTACCTGTAACGTTTCCTTTGCGCTTTATTAATTGTCATTGCAAAACTGAGCTTAATAGGAACTGCAACCTTTGAATTGAAAAGGAAGATCTGTGGAATTATAGGGATCCGTGGTATAATAACATTTTCACCTTTTCCTACGCCTGTCAAAATTGTAGCACTGATTATGTTCCGTCCAAGATGTGTCACACGCAGCCTTGTCCCGTTACATATCCGAGGAGCATCTAAATTTCGCATTAGCATGACTGGGACGCCTAATTTTAATTGAAGCTTATGTGAGGCACACCTGACAACTTTAGAGAATTTAGAAACTCCTACGGATATGAAGTGCTCTGTTCTGTGACAAATACCTGTTATTTCTCCTGCTACTTGCTTAATATATCTGAATTTATTTTGTTAACGCTGTCATTTTTGGTGCAAGAATCGCCCTTCACATAACCATTTGTCTTCATGCATGTTGTTCGTTAAATCTGAATAAACGCTCGCAATTAATTCGGAACGACTTTGTACTAAATTACAAAATCTCTCGTCAATTTAACGCAGCCCTCAGCATCCGTTTTCAACCGCCCATCGCCAATTTTTAATGGGTCAGCATAGTTTCCAGCATTGATATCATTATACAAATGCACTCTCATATTCGTAGTTAAACTGAATTTTGTCACCTTGTTCCATAAAATAGACGACTTGAGGCATGCTTCAATTTCATCTGCAGGTGTGCCCTTTTGAATGACAGGTAAAGTTTGGCGAAAGTCACCAGCCAGTAAAACCACCATTCCTCCTATTACATCGGTATTGCTGCGCAAATCCTGGAGCGTTCGATTTAGTGCTTCTACAGCTTTTTTATGCGACATTGTACTTTAGTCCCACACTAAAAGTTTGCATTGTCGTAGCATTATACCACGTGCACTATTCTTGCTAAAGTTGCAGATCGGTGATTCTTCCTGGGCTAGATTTAGAGGGAGTTTTAAAACAGAATGTGCAGTGCGGCCCCCGCTTAGCAGCGTGGCGGCTATACCGGAGGAAGCTATGGCCACAGCAATGTTTTTATCTTTCTGTACTTGCGCTAATAATAAATTTTACAAAAATGTCTTCCCAGTTCCTCCAGGGGCATCTAAAAAGAAAAGTGCACCATTTCCAGATTCAATTTGTCCTAATGTAAAACTGGTTTCAGGGGAAGCAGGGTACAAATTCTGACTACTTGCTGCAAAGCTGGTATATCGTAGTTTGTTTCACGTATAATTTCATCACTTAGTTCATTTTCGGTTGTTCGCTGAGGGCTTCGCTTAAATTTAAATTTTAAAGTCGCTTAATTTTTTGCCTACCATTGCCATTACTTTATCTTCAATTTTTCCAAATGCTTCATTATAAATATTTTCATTGTATGTCATGTTCGCGTGTGTCTGCTGTAACCTTCGCAAAATATAAGAAACAGATAAGCTGACAAAATATCTAGACCTGGCTCACGAGGTGACCGACATGTGGGGTGGTCTGCCGACCGAAATTATTCCTGTGGTCGTTTCTGCGAACGGGCTAATCCCGGTCAGCCTCTCGGGTCATCTGAGGCGACTGGGACTCCGTGACGGACCGCCCGTGCTCAAATGCAGAAGGCGGTGCTCCTCGACACCGCCCGCATCGTCCGCCGGTTTCTTTCCTTTCCCCAACCTCGGCTGTTTGGTCTCTGCCGAGGGCTTCCATTTGTGGTGGAGGCACACCTGACAACTCTAGAGAATTTAAAAACTCTACGGGATATGAAGTGCTCTGTTCTGTGTCCATAACTGTGTCTACTGATAAATACTCTGTTATTTCTCCTGCTACTTCGCTTAATATATCTGAATTTATTTTGTTAACGCTCTCAATTTTTGGTGCAAGAATCGCCCTTTCACATAACCATTTGTCTTCATGCATGTTGTTCGTTAAATCTGAATAAACGCTCGCAATTAATTCGGAATGACTCTGTTCTAAATTACAAAAATCTCTCGTCAATTTAACGCAGCCCTCAGCATCCTTTTCCAACCGCCCATCGCCAATTTTTAATAGTGTGTCAGCATAGTTTCCAGCATTGATATCATTATACAAATGCACTCTCATATTCGTAGTTAAACTGAATTTTGTCACCTTGTTCCATAAAATAGACGACTTGAGACATGCTTTAATTTCATCTGCAGGTGTGCCTTTGAATGACAGGTAAGTTTGGCGAAAGTCACCAGCCAGTAAAACCACCATTCCTCCCATTACATCAGTATTGCTGCGCAAATCCTGGAGCGTTCGATTTAGTGCTTCTACAGCTTTTTATGCGACATTGCACCTCGTCCCACACTAAAGTTTGCATTGTCGTAGCATTATACCTCGAGCACTATTTTTGCTAAAGTTGCAAGTTTGCTTAACGGTGGTAGAGCCACGTAGCAGCTTTTGCTGTTGCACGTATGGGCCGGCTCGAGCCAGGTTAGTACCACGACCTCACGGAATACCGGCGTGAAGTGGAAGCTCTGCTTTAGGCCCAATTCCCCGCCCATCAACATGGTAGCGGAATTAAATAATAGACTACCCCAGGAGGGTACCAGCACCCTGGAGAACTCGCTGAGCATCCACGACCATGCTACTCCACCTGAGCGTGGTGCTCAGGCTGCCTTGCGTATTCTGGGGCAAATTCCGCTCAAAACAATAACTGCTCGGGGCAAACTGAGCAACAACACCAAGGCGACCCTGCCACGCTATCCGTGAATTTTGCAACATCATGGGACTTCACTCGAACCTAAACGCCGTCCATCACCATCTCGAGACGGCGAAGCCAGCCTTGCTCTTTCTGACCGAGACGCAGGTGTCCTCCGGCTGATACTTCGTATCTCTCCTACCCAGGGTACAAATTGGAACACTCCTTTGTGCCTCAGGCTGGAGTTTGCGTATACGTCAGAGAGGACATCTGTTCTCGACGCCTCGGCAGTCTTGAAGGTTCGGACCTGTCCATCCTTTGGCTGCGCGAAGATAACGACGACCATCCGCGCATCTGCGGGTGCCTCTATAAGGTCCCATAGCGGTAATGCCGAAACAGACCGACTCATCGACCACGTCCAAATGGCTACAGATTCCTTCCTACAACAGGTCCCATCCGCAGAGATCGTGATCCTGGCGATTTTAACGCCCACCACGCCGAATGGCTCGGTTCACGTTTAACCGATCACGCGGGGAGATCTGTTTATGACTTTGCCTTGGCATATGGTCTGACACTACTGGTTACTTCGCCTACGCGGATTTCAGATGTGGAGGATCATACACCTTCCCTATTGGACCTTCTGCTGACCTCTCATCCAGACGTATATCAGGTTTCCGTCGATGCCACTCATGGCTCTTCGGACCGTTGTATGATCCGGAGTGTGGTGCCAGTCATGCTCCCCTCGCGGTTGCGTTCTGCAGGCTGCCGCCGTGTTTGGCATTACATGTTGGCGGATTGGGACGGAATGCAGTCTTTCCTTGCATCCTACTCATGGGGGCGGGTTTGCTTTTTGCCGGATGATCCCAGCGCTGTTGCTGACTCTGTCACTGATGTGGTGCTACAGGAGATGGAACTATTTATTCCATCATCTGTGGTACCCATCGAAGGCAGATCTAAGCCTTGGTTTGGTCGCTCCTGTAAGACTGCATTACGCCGTAAGCAGGAGTGCTATCAGGCCTGGGCTGAGGCTTCGGCGGCTCGGGATAAACACCAGCATGCTTAAAAAGTATAACTTCGCCTCCAGGTCCTTCAAAGAGTTATTGCCAAGGCAAAGTCAGAGCACATAGGCATAATTGGCGAGAAACTAGTTGGCCTTCCTTCGGGAACCCGTGCATTCTGATCTCTCGCCAAGGCTGTCCAAGGAATATCTGTAAGCCATCTCACCATCTCTGCACAGGAGGACGACTCACTGGCCCACAAAAGAGAAAGCCGACCTTTTAGGCTCTCTTTTTGCGTCCAACTCGACTCTTGATGACGGGAGAACACACCGGCGACCATCCCGCAGTGTGAGTGTTCCATGCCGGATGTGCGGTTCTCACAGCGCTCGGTTCGCAAAGCACTCCTCTCTCTGGACATCCACAAGTCGAGTGGGCCTGACGGAATCCTCCCAATTGTGCTGAGGACGTGTATTCCGGAGTTGGCACTGGTTCTAACGCGTCTTTTCCGGTACTCCTACTCCCTAGGCGTAGCCCCGAAATCATGGAAGACAGCTTTTGTCCAACTGATCCTAAAAGGCGACCGCTCAAACCGTCCAACTACAGGCCTACCGCCATCACCCCTTGTTCTCCAAAATAATGGGTCCGTTATAAACTGCCAGCTCATGCGGTACCTTGAGGATCACCAGCTGATTAGTGACTGTCAGTAGGGTTTTCGTCGGGTTCGATCAGCTGGTGATCTTCTGGTCTACGTGACTCATAGATGGGCGGAGGCAGTAGAGACCAAGGGGCCTCCCCATTGGCCGTTAGTTTGGACATTGCCAAGGCCTTCGATCGGGTTTGGCACAAAGCACTTCTTTCAAGCTCCCTTCCTATGGGCTTCCGAGAAATTGTGCAATTGGATCACCAGCTTTCTTGCAGATCGGAGCATCAAGGTCGTTGTGGACGATGCATGCTCCGACTACAAGCCTATTAACGCTGGTGTTCCACAAGGCTGCGTGCTATCACCAACGCTGTTTCTTCTGCATATCTATGATATGTTGCAAACCGGTAGCATTCATTGCTATGCGGATGACAGCACTGGTGATGCTCATACACCGGCCGTGCCAATATTTCTCGAGTTAATATATCTCGGAAAACGTCGCCGAGTACCGGAACAAACTTGTGTCTGAAGTCGAGTCTTTGCTGAACAAAGTCTCGGATTGGGGCGACTAAATCTAGTCCAGTTTAATCCTCAGAAGACACAAGTTTGCGCGTTTACCGCTAAAAGAACCCCTTTGTCGTGTCTCCTCAGTTTCAAGGCACTCCCCTTGTTGCCTCAGCCAGTATCGGAATCCTCGGCGTCGACATATCGAGTGACGTGCAGTTTCGTGGTCACTTGGAAGAGAAGGCCAAATTGGCCTCTAAAAAGCTTGGCGTGCTCAGCAGAGCGGGACAGTATTTCATGCCGGCACAACGCCTGCAACTTTACAAGGCGCAGGTTCGGCCTCATGGAATACTGTTCTCATCTCTGGCTGGGGCTCCCAGTGCCAGCTCCTTCCACTTGACCGCATCCAGCGCAGGCGGCTCGAACCGTCGATGACCGAGTCCTTTCCGATAGGCTCGATTCATGGCGCTGCGAAGAGATGTTTCATTACTTTGCATTTTCTTTCGCATTTACCACGGGGAGTGCTCTGAGGAATTGTTCGGATTAATCCCAGCCGCCAAATTTCACGATCGCACATCGCGGCAGAACTCCTGATACCATCCACACCATCTGGATGATTGGCGGTCCACCACTGTGCGATTTAGAAGATGTTCCTTCCTCGCACAACTTCCTTGTGGAATAGTTTACCACCAGGGATTTTTCCGGACCGATACGACTTAGGGACCTTCAAGAAGAGCCTACTCCTTTTTAAAGGCCGGCAACGCATCTGCAATTCCTCTAGTTCCCTGGTGTTGCAGTTGTTCATGGGCGGCAGTAGTCACTACCATCAGGTGAGCCGCATGCTCATTTGAGCCCTCTCCTATAAAAAAAGTTGCAGATCGGCGATTCTTCCTGGGCTAGATTTAGGGAGTTTTAAAACAGAATGTGCAGTGCGGCCCCCTTAGCAGCGTGGCGGCTATACCGGAGGAAGCTACGGCCACAGCAATGTTTTTATCTTTCCGTACTTGCGCTAATAATAAATTTTACAAAATGTCTTCAGTTCCTCCAGGGGCATCTAAAAGAAAAGTGCACCATTTCCAGATTCAATTTGTCCTAATACTTTGTCAAAACTCGTTTTTGTTCGGGAAGCAAGCGGGGTACAAATTCGGCTACTTGCTGCTGCAAAGCTGGTATATCGTAATTTGTTTCGTATAATTTCATCACTTAGTTCATTTTCGGTTGTTCGCTGGGGCTTATCATTCCAAAGTCGCTTAATTTTTGCCTACCATTGCCATTACTTTATCTTCAATCTTTCCAAGTGCTTCATTATAAATGTGTTCATTGCATGTCATGTTCGCGTGTGTCTGCTGTAACCTTCGCAAAATATCTTCCGCCATGTACTCTTTATATTTGTTCCACAATTTATGTGCATTAGATAGCCGCAAGATGATATGAGAGTTGCATAAAGATCCCTAATTTTGGCTGGTGACTGGCACTGCACAGCTTCCTCCATGGTTTCATCCCAGTGATTATCGTTTTCTAAAGATGCAGAGCTTCACATGCTTCTCTATAAGTTGCGCATTCCTGGCCATTGACAGTTTTAAGGTCTTTATATCCTGTAGGACCCCGAACATGGTGCAGCAGCAATCGTAAACAGAAACATTCAATTTAGTTACATGGACGGTATACATACAACCAAGGGCATCTGATGACTTTACACCGGGCCAATTTGCAACAGGCGCCTTGAATACGGTGTTTCCCTCCTTCCTAGATGTGTTCCAAGTATAATAGCGGGGACTTCAGAATATAACAACGTTTTTGCAAAGGGTCGGTTTGACAAAGTTGAAAGAAGGCTGTTAGTGTAGTTTTGGCGGTGATGCAATTTTTCTTGGAAATTTCTTTCGGTGAAATATACACGCTCTCCATTTTCTAAGTGCACAGCAAGGTGAGTAACTGTTGGGTGCCTTTCGTGTAAAGGGAATCCAAGGAGACGCCACGCTGCCTGCTTACTGCTGACATAACGCCCTGCTTGAAAGGTCTGTACTTCATTAACGAGATTTGCCTCACCTTCACTCCTGAGATTAAATATTGCTTGGTCGCTTCCTTTATTTATGTACTTACAGATATACTTGATTGCGCGGACAGAGCTACATGCTTCTACATTAATGTGGGCATTAAACATTCTACATAGAATGGGCGAATACGGGACAATCCAGCTGTTATCTAAGGTTTCGAATGCTCCAGAGCGAGATTTGATTGTAATTTTCCTGCCACTATCTTCGGGAGCTCTGCGTCTGTATAAAGGTAGCCATTGTCATTGTGCACTGTTTCTTTTAATAGCTGTTTAGGAATTTCTTTGTACATTTTCCTTCTTTCATACATGGCGATATTGAACTGTGCTCCACATGGACCGTGAATCATATTTCGGACGATGGTATCATACAATTCTTTATCTTGCTCAGGATCCGGAATCTCAGCGCTTATTATGTCGTCTATTTGGCTGGGCCGCAACTTCTCTTTAAGCCATATTAGAATGTGGGCATGCGGTAATCCTCTTTTTGCCATTCAATTGAATACATGAAGCACTGCACCTCTCCGAAAATTTTCCTTTGTTAATTACATACATTAATTTTTGTACTTTAATCTAAATACTCTAGCAACTAAATCGTGTCTGTCAGTACTTTTTGGCCCGGCATAGCTCCTCGGTTATTTCTTTCCATGTGGGATTGCATGTAAAAGTAACAAAAGATCAGGTCTTCCGTAAGTTCGTGCATTGGCGTATGCGTCTTGTGTGTACTCATGTAGGTAGCGGGGACTGTTAACGAATGATGGGGGCAGAATTACCATTTTACCTAAATCTCTGGGGTTTACATTGGCGTCGCTAGAAACTGCATCTTGTAAATGTATATTATTCTCAACGCGCAGCTTTTTGACTTAAAGATATATAACGGAGACGTTCACTTTCTACCTTCATACATGTCTACAAAAATTGATGAAATAATTGTCTACACCGGGCTAAGAGGTTAAAATCATTTTCTCGCAACATCATATGATACGCATAAAATCCATACATGATACTTTTTTTGTTCGGAGTAGGCTCTTTGTGACCGGGTTAATGAGTGGAATTTGAAAATGATAACCCTCTTGTCCTTTGCAATAAATCAATGGGTATTGCAGAGCGTCATAAAACTTGTGTGTATCGGCTACCCGTTGCAACGTATCATCACGTGCTCGCAAGACAATGTCTCGTGAAAATTTATCAGATCAAAGGTGCATTCTAGCGCCTTTCATGCTCTCCTCGAGGGTCCGATCTGCGTGAATGACGACTTTATAATCCTGTTTATAAAGCGCCGTGACTCATTAGCATCATATAAAAGAGTTTTCAAAGGTTCTTCTGGTTCCCAAGTAACGGAAGAGACACTTTGCCATTGGAACAGCACATGCCTGCGGTCTCATCTTTCCATTTTAAAGCGCTGCAAAGTCGACACGCCTTGTCCATCAGTTCGATAACAACTAACCTGTGATTTTATAATCAATCAACGGATCATAATTGAATGCTGCGTCATTAAAACCGACCAATTGTTTCTTTGAAAATTTTGTCGACGTTCAGCTTGGAGCTGTGCATTTGCATCTCTTCGCGCCTGTGTCTGTTCTGGTATTTCAGATGCCCTTATAGTAGATTGACGTTTAGCTTGCTCAATGAGTCTGTGTTGGGTTTCATCAGGTGTTTCCGCGGCTCTTAAGGCGGCCTGACGTTCCGCTTGTTCGAATAGCCTTTGCTGACTATGAGCAGGTGTTTCAGTAGCTCTTAAAGTAGATTGACGCTCTGCCTGTTCAAGACACCTTTGCTGACTTTGATCAGGTGTTTCAGTAGCTCTTAAAGTAGATTGACGCTCTGCCTGTTCAAGACACCTTTGCTGACTTTGAGCAGGTGTTTCAGTAGCTCTTAAAGTAGATTGACGCTCTGCCTGTTCAAGACGCCTTTGCTGACTTTGATCAGGTGTTTCAGTAGCTCTTAAAGTAGATTGACGCTCTGCCTGTTCAAGACGCCTTTGCTGACTTTGATCAGGTGTTTCAGTAGCTCTTAAAGTAGATTGACGCTCTGCCTGTTCAAGACGCCTTTGCTGACTTTGATCAGGTGTTTCAGTAGCTCTTAAAGTAGATTGACGCTCTGCCTGTTCAAGACACCTTTGCTGACTTTGATCAGGTGTTTCAGTAGCTCTTAAAGTAGCTTGACGCCTGCCTGTTCAAGACACCTTTGCTGACTTTGATCAGGTGTTTCAGTAGCTCTTAAAGTAGATTGACGCTCTGCCTGTTCAAGACACCTTTGCTGACTTTGATCAGGTGTTTCAGTAGCTCTTAAAGTAGCTTGACGCTCTGCCTGTTCAAGACGCCTTTGCTGACTTTGATCAGGTGTTTCAGTAGCTCTTAAAGTAGATTGACGCTCTGCCTGTTCAAGACACCTTTGCTGACTTTGAGCAGGTGTTTCAGTAGCTCTTAAAGTAGCTTGACGCTCTGCCTGTTCAAGACGCCTTTGCTGACTTTGATCAGGTGTTTCAGTAGCTCTTAAAGTAGATTGACGCTCTGCCTGTTCAAGACACCTTTGCTGACTTTGATCAGGTGTTTCAGTAGCTCTTAAAGTAGATTGACGCTCTGCCTGTTCAAGACACCTTTGCTGACTTTGATCAGGTGTTTCAGTAGCTCTTAAAGTAGATTGACGCTCTGCCTGTTCAAGACGCCTTTGCTGACTTTGAGCAGGTGTTTCAGTAGCTCTTAAAGTAGATTGACGCTCTGCCTGTTCAAGACGCCTTTGCTGACTTTGAGCAGGTGTTTCAGTAGCTCTTAAAGTAGATTGACGCTCTGCCTGTTCAAGACGCCTTTGCTGACTTTGAGCAGGTGTTTCAGTAGCTCTTAAAGTAGATTGACGCTCTGCCTGTTCAAGACACCTTTGCTGACTTTGAGCAGGTGTTTCAGTAGCTCTTAAAGTAGCTTGACGCCTGCCTGTTCAAGACACCTTTGCTGACTATGAGCAGGTGTTTCAGTAGCTCTTAAAGTAGATTGACGCTCTGCCTGTTCAAGACACCTTTGCTGACTTTGATCAGGTGTTTCAGTAGCTAAAGTAGCTTGACGCTCTGCCTGTTCAAGACGCCTTTGCTGACTTTGAGCAGGTGTTTCAGTAGCTCTTAAGTAGCTTGACGCTCTGCCTGTTCAAGACGCCTTCGCTGACTTTGAGAAGGTGTTTCAGTTTTAAAGTAGCTTGACGCTCTGCCTGTTCAAGACGCCTTCCTGACTTTGAGAAGGTGTTTCGGAAGCTTTTAAAGCAGCCTGACGCTCTGTCTGTTCAAGACGCCTTGCTGACTTTGAGCAGGTTTTCAGTAGCTCTTAAAGTAGCTTGACGCTCTGCCTGTTCAAGACGCCTTCGCTGACTTTGAGAAGGTGTTTCAGAAGCTCTTAAAGTAGCTTGACGCTCTGCCTGTTCAAGACGCATTTCCTGACTTTGAGAAGGTGTTTCGGAAGCTTTTAAAGCAGCCTGACGCTCTGTCTGTTCAAGACGCCTTTACTGACGTTAAGGAGGTGTCTCAGATGCTCTAAAAGCAGCCTGACGCTCTGTTTGTTCTTGCCTTCTCAGTTCAGCATCTTCTAAAGATTCTAGCGATCGAGCTAATCTTTTCACTTGTCTTTGAGAAGATACTCTTGAAAGGCTGGACTTGGCATTATGAAGTAAGAAAAACTATTTATAAAAAAACGTTAAAATACCTAAAAGGAATTAAATTTCCTTTTAAATATTTTTTTTAAAAGCAAATCCAAAATATCTAAAAGAAATAAATATTCCTTTTAAATATTTTTTAAAATCAAAACAACAAAACCAATTCAAGACACAACACGAATCCGAAAACGATAGCCAAAAAAAATCGAATCAACTTAAACCAAATCACAAAACAAATCGCAGAAAACCGAAATCGAAAGCAGTAGTCAATATAAATATAACCAACGAAAAAGAAGTGTATAGGTACCATATACACTATCTATACTATTAATATTCCTTTGAAATATTGTTAAACTACCTAAAACAACGAAACCAATTCACGATTCTAAATAAACAAAATCCAAAATCAAAGCCAGAGTCTAAATATGTATAAAGGAATACCAACCAAATCAACAAAACCGATCCAAGAAAATACACAATCCGAAAATGAAAGCCAATATAAATCCATTCAACCTTAACCAAATCACAAAGCAAATAACAAACAACCGAAATTGAAAGCATGTAGTCGAATAAGCTGAAATAGAAACAATTTAAGCGTATAGGTACCGTATGCACTATAGGTTGACGCGCGGCTCAACGGCGGGAGTTAAGTACATGTCAGGAAATATTTCGTTACCACGTTTTAAAAACCTAGTAACGACATCTAGCGGAATCAATTTAAACTATGTATACGTTAGTTAATAAGAACTTTCAAAAATATTTTCTTATAATTTTGCACAATTTTTCTTATTGAAATTGTTAATTGCAATTTTAAATGTTGATTTACCACGTGCTTGGCAGTGAAGAAAACATCGCGAGAAACTTGCATGTCTGAGAATTAAGAAAACAAATATTTCGAAGTCGTGAAGTTCGCCAACACTGGGACTGGACTGTGCTCAGCAGTGAGACGTATACAGGATTATTTTGCAATAACCGGCAAAGGACATTGCTCTGCGCCCATACATTGTTCGCCCTGGAACCAAGAGCATCGGAAAATTATTATTTTATTGTCGATCATTAGTAAATTCCTATATGATCTTATTTTTATAGCGGACTAGCTGCATAATAGATATATTTCAAAAAGTATCAGATTTTGAGGTTATAATCGAACCACGAACATTACGGTTTTCATAGCTCTGAGTGAGTTTTAACAAACTGAAAACGATGTCCTAAAACATTTAGCTATTTTAGTACCTATCTAGATAATTAGGTATGCAGTTTTTGTTGCATAGAATCTAGTTGACATACCTGCTTTCTAAGCATTGGTTTTGAAATGAGAGAAAATGTTTGTGTATTAATGTAAAAATAAAAATGTATGTATATAATGGCTGTTAGCATTTAGAAGTTGTCATTATCATATACGGTACGGTAAGATACCTAGTACCTAAATGTATAAGGATCTAGGTTGGTTTCAGTCACGCCGCTAGACGTGCCGTCGAACAGCGAGCGTATCAACCACGGTTTCAACCAAGTTTCAACAGCGCGCGCTTGAACGGCGTGACTATTATCGACTACTATCTAGTGCATTTGCAAGCGTGTGCGTCTGGACGGCGCTGTTCAAACGCGTGACTATGAAACCAGCCTTACCAACTTAGTACCTAATTGTTAGTATAAGTTGTTTTTACACCTACATTAACTTATTATGTTTGAATTAGAAATAAAACACAGATTTAATTTCATGTTTATTGTTCATCTTCTAAATTGGAAATTAGAATATTGTCTAAAATCTGTGCAGGGATGTCGATATTATTTTGATGTCTCGCAAAGCTCAAGTACCAAATAATGGTCATAACATGGGCGCAGCAACCGATAGTTCTGCGCCCAACGATGCAATTACAGCAATATTGCATGATTGCTTCTCTGTTCATCTTCCAACAACATTGAACCAACAGCAGAGCCGCAATTTACACAAAATACACTTTCCATTGCGTAGGCGTAAGTCCGTTTATGAATGCTAGGTTATCGTTTGGGCGGTACACAGTTCCGAAAATGACAGCAAGGTAAGTCGTTCCTGAAATCAATCAGTCTTTTAAAATAGCCAAGTCGTAATGTTCAATATATAGTCCCGAAAATCACCAAAACACCAATACAATTACAAAGAGCAAGCGACGCCAACCAATATAATTTTGACAGAGTGAGAGATGAAAGTACAAAGTAGGCATGTCGATTTGAAATCGTTTGATCGATTATTTATAGTAAAATAATTGATTTTCCAGATCGATATAGATCTGAAAAATCCTTGTTCGATGTCCAGATATCGACTTAGAACACTCCATTGATTCAATAAATCGATCCAAAAACCTCTCGAATCGGACTTATTCAGGAACTAGCTATATTTCAAATGATTCAAGAAATACTTTTGCATAGTTGGAACATCTGTTCCTTGTGAAAGACTTTTTTCTGATCTGTTCTGGGTTCGATCCCAGGGTCGGCAAAGTATTATTGGGTTTTATAACTTGAAGTTCCCAGTAGTAGCACGGAGTCTGGATTTGTGCCAGGTGTTTGGCAATACGCGCACCCCTATTACATGAGACGTATAACATAACAGTACTACACACTCTGCTTACTCCTTCTGGAAATACAGGCGTGATGTTATGTTTATTAATTTAATGACGATTCTATAAAATTACTTGTATTTACGGTAAATTATCGTCAATAATGTTCTGTGTCTATATTAGGCATGTTTGAAAATGTCGCGATCGACCAAAAATCGATCTGTTAATGCTCGATTTAATCGAGAATCGATTCTAGTATGTTCGATTTGAATCGATTTGTAGATCGTTTTTTCGGAGAGACTGACAAGTGACAAGTGATCATTTAGTGACATCTAAAATAGGAGGGCCAAATACGATACGATTCATAATTCATAATTCATTTATTGCATGTCACAAAGTATAAAGTTGTTACAATATATTTACAGAGCATGTGACACCCTGTACGGGCGTTTAAATTTAGACGGAGTTTAAATGTCAATTAATATAGAATTAAATTAAATTACAATATTAACAGTACATAATCTATATATACATTATTATTAATTAATTCATTAAATATCAAACTAAATAATACACACATTTATTTTAAAATTAAATGTCAATAAATATTATTCATCTCAACTATTGGTCATTTTTCATTCATGCAAATAAGATTTAAAATTTTGATGAAAATATTAACAATGTCAAATAAGTAAATAGAAATAATTAATTTTGTCAAAATAATAAAAATTTATAATTTATCATTAAAATATTCATTCAAATTATAATAGCTTTTTACAATAAGCATTTTCTTAAGTACTATTTCAAATTTACGACACTGGAGGGCTTTTATAGTATTAGGTAAATGGTTGTAAACCCTTATAGCCATGTAGTAGGGACCATTTTTAAATATTGAGAGATGTGCGGTAGGAGTAACCAGGTTATAACCACGGTGACGTGCGCCGTATCGATTGGGTCTATCTCCAATTCGTAGAAAATAATAAGGATTTTTCCTAACAAAGCGGCATAATTCAAAAATATATATGCACGTTACGGTTAATAAGTTGTATCTAGGGAACAACTTTCGACATGAATCTCTTGGAGCTGCGAATGTGATGATTCTAAGGCAACGTTTTTGGAGCACAGATACCGCGTGCACCTCGGTAGAATTGCCCCAGAATATGATGCCGTATCTTATCCAGGCAGCGGCGTGGCTGTGGTACGCAGTAAGCGCACACTGCTCGTTTGTGTCCTTACGTAGCTCTCGCAGGGCATAGCAAAAGCTGCTCAACTTACTTACTACGCTCTCTATATGATTTTTCCATGAAAAAGTTGAGTCTATTGTTATCCCGAGGAGCGAAAATGCGAACTTCCTCAATATTTATAGGTACCTTGGTAAGATATGGCGAGTGGGACTTCTGATCTCTGATATGGGCGAAACTGCATTATTTTTGTCTTTTCAAAATTTAATAATAAACCAAATACGTCCAATTCATCCACAATTTTCTAAGGCAGTGAGCTATTTTTCCTGCAAACTAATGAGATTATTTTGTTCACAAACTGTCGCGTCATCTGCAAACAAAACGACTCTATGTGGTAACTTAATTTATGGATACTTCCTAAGATTTACTATAACCATACGTTACAAACAGTATTACATACATCATCTTTTGTCATACGATAATTTTAATACCATAACAAGAATAAGTACCATAACAAAGATAAGTGTTTTTTTAAATATTAATTGTCCTAATCTCGTAAGTTATCGTTTAGTAAGAAGTAAAATACACACCTTTCTAAACGATCATTAGAAAATCCTGAATATTATGAATATTTTCTTCAGCATTATTCTGACTACCTATTTAAAATCTTTTAAATTATACTTTTAGGAATAATATAAAAGAATATAAAGATAGGGTAATTTAATGTTTTCATTGTAGCTTCTATTTGCAACTTTATTCGAAATAAATTCAAAATATAATGCAGATTAAAAATATACAACAGTTCATTAAAATTCAAAAAATCGATTACAATCGATTGGGCATCTAATCATTTTCGACACCACATGAAGTTTGGCGAAGATGGCGGCGATTAATGTTATTGTTCGAGTAGAATACTTTTAATGTTCATTTCGGCATGCAGCTAGTCCGTGTTATAAAAGTATTTGCAACTAATATAATAAAATAGACGATTAATTATCGTGTATGTCCGATTATTGCACAGGGCGATTCTGGACATTGTCCTGAAGGTTCAGAATAAGTAATATAGACAAATGGTGAAGACAAATTAATAAAAAATCTCAAACATTCTGTCCTGTTTATTTTTAAATTCAAAATGCGTGGTAATGCATTATTTTAACTGATTGTCTACTATTTTACTGCGCACGCACACATTCGTAAGGGTCGATCGGTCGGCAAAACGTGAATTGAACCGCACACAGAGGAGCGCGCGTACGCGTAGTTGTTGCCATAAATCACATTAAATTTGGGATAATTTCAAATAAAAGTAGAAGCCTTATTTACTCGTATTTTCAAAATGCAATTACGATATATCATTATTTATATATTTGAAATTAAGTTTAAAATTTGGCTACTCTTTGAAAAATAACCTTGTATAGGCTTTACTTTAATTTACTTTTACTTATTTTTAATATATTATCTTATTATAGTTTATTTTAATGCATTAGTTTAATGCCAACAGACTGACTTTTCAGATGATAGAGATTTAATGCCAGTAAAAATATTTAATAGAACTTTATCTACATATATATCTTGATTTGTTTAATCCGTGTCCTGTATTCATAAACAACTTAAGGTGTGATACTTGCTTGTGCAATAGTTAGTTTATAAGCACTTTACTATTCTTTATTTTAAAATAACCTAACCTTTACATAAGGAATTCCTCCTCTATCGTGAAAGCGTTTTACAAACATGAATTGTACATGGACAAACATCCAGACACCGAACAATTGTTTGTCATACAAACACTTGTACCGTACGGCAACTGCCCGTAGTTAATGCAGCAATATAACGCTAAGCAAGTTACTGCCAAGCTATGCTTCGCTGTCAAACCACCTAGAAGTTTATACGTGGAAGAGTCATGCTGCAGCTACATTAAGGTTGTAGCACGAATGGGTCGGCTCGACCAGGGAAGAACCACGTTCTCACAGAATACAAGCGTAAAATAGCAGCTCAATGCTGCTGTGTAGTGTATTGTAGAGAACGGGAGACCCCTTTTACTGGAAACGAAGCACATCTTAGTCCTCAGGAGTGGCAAGGCATCCGTATTTTGATTCTTAATCGAGGATTCGTACCATCAGGTGAACTGTTTGCTCGTTTGTCAACCTTATTCTATAAAAAAAATATTAATTCTAAACTTTACTTATTGACAGGAATTAAAAAATATTATGGATAACTCGAAAAATGGCGTTATTTACTTTAGTTTGGGTTCAAATGTGAGGAGTCGGGACATGCCTGATATAATAAAGAGAAAGCTCATTAACATATTTAGTCAGTTGGAACAAACCGTCTTATGGAAATTGAAGAAGACTTTCCTGATTTACCAAAAATATTCATGCACTCAAATGGGCAATGACAAACAACAAAGTATTCTTGGTATGTTTATCATATTATAAATTCCTATTTTTAATTTTTTGGGGTATTGGGCAGTAGTCTTACTGCCTCTTTCACGATTAGCTTGCCTAGTACTTTTCCTACTATTTAAAAGTACAAAAATCAGGCCAATTAGGCCAAAAACCGTTAATGCTAAATGCGTTATGACAAAATAAAATAAAGTAGTTACTGACGAAAATATTCTACTGGACTACTGGTATTTTCTACCTAGTGGTCTTACCAGTCAGTTCCACTTGGTTAAAATTCCCAGTAGTTTTACTAATAAGATTATTTGGTAAGACAACTGGGAATACAATACGTCACGAAGATTTCAATAGTCTATATTCTATTGGGAAGTTACCATTAGAAA
>JAGSMP010002021.1:0-42294 GCA_029286625.1 Parnassius orleans | reverse complement strand
TACGCTGCCAAACCACCTAGAAGTTTATACGTAGAAGAGTCATGCTACAGCTATATTAAGGTTGTAGCACGAATGGGTCGGCTCGACCAGGGAAGAACCACGTTCTCACAGAATACAAGCGTAAAATAGCAGCTCAATGCTGCTGTGTAGTGTATTGTAGAGAGACCCTTTTACTGAAACGAAGCACATCTTAGTCCTCAGGAGTGGCAAGGCATCCGTATTTTGATTCTTAATCGAGGATTCGTACCATCAGGTGAACTGTTTGCTCGTTTGTCAACCTTATTCTATAAAAAAAATATTAATTCTAAACTTTACTTATTGACAGGAATTAAAAAATATTATGGATAACTCGAAAAATGGCGTTATTTACTTTAGTTTGGGTTCAAATGTGAGGAGTCGGGACATGCCTGATATAATAAAGAGAAAGCTCATTAATATATTTAGTCAGTTGGAACAAACCGTCTTATGGAAATTCGAAGAAGACTTTCCTGATTTACCAAAAATATTCATGCACTCAAATGGGCAATGACAAACAACAAAGTATTCTTGGTATGTTTATCATATTATAAATTCCTATTTATTAATTTTTTTGGGGTATTCCCAGTAGTCTTACTGCCTCTTTCACGATTAGCTTGCCTAGTACTTTTCCTACTATTTAAAAAGAACAAAAATCAGGCCAAATAGGCCAAAAACCGTTAATGCTAAATGCGTTATGACAAAATAAAATAAAGTAGTTACTGACGAAAATATTCTACTGGACTACTGGTATTTTCTACCTAGTGGTCTTACCAGTCAGTTCCACTTGGTTAAAATTCCCAGTAGTTTTACTAATAAGATTATTTGGTAAGACAACTGGGAATACAATACGTCACGAAGATTTCAATAGTCTATATTCTATTGGGAAGTTACCATTAGAAATTCCCATTAGTCTTTACTTATATTTTATGAATTAAGATATAAAATTCTTACATATTTAAAGCCTCTCTATTTTTAGTCGATTCAATCACATTGACGATTCATTAAATTTATGTAAACAACAATATTAAAATTCAAGAACAACTTTCTTGAATACGTTCTTCAAAACCTAAAAAAGCTTTCCTATAAAGATAAAATGCTAAAAAGCATTGATAAATTATATTTTAAAACGATCCTTTAAAGCGTTTGTACTATTTATTGTACAATGAACTTTTACTAAAAAGTGTAAATTACGAAAGTTAACTCTTGCTCACACTCTCGAGACTGGCAATTCTGTACCTGTGTTCGATACTGTGTTTAACTTACCGTGTAGTGGCTGTATAACATATCTACTACCCCATATCATCCGTTGTTTGAAGTAAAGGCATCAAAGGAAAGCTACACCAGGAATGGGCAGCAGTATCTTACTGATAACATCTGAATAAAAACAAATTGCTGTTGCCAACTCGCTTGGCAAGCGTAACAAATAACCTGCCCGTAGATTGCCTTGCCCTCTGTGAGGGCAATCTGCAGGCAGGCTATCTAGCAGTGAATTTTGATAGACTTTTTTATAGGATAAGTGATGAAACAGCACACAGTCCACCTGATGGTAAGTGGTTGCTGCGGCTATGACATCTATCCTCGATTACAAATCAAAATGCAGATGCATTGTCACCAGTGAGGACTAAGAAAATGCCTCATTTCAGTAAAGGGTCTCGGTTCTCTACACTTGTTCAGGAGTTTACAGGAATTTTAAAATAATGCAACTTGAATGTGGTCTTGGACGATTGTATTGATCTTACAACAGTTGAGAGGGTAAAGCATATATTACAACGACAAAGACCCGTTTGAAATTAACATTAAGTACGGACGTAATTACTACAAGTACGTTGTTTAACTCTTTGCTGAGTAAGAATGCGCAGGCGCTCAACATGCCCCAGGCGTTGAAATCTTTGATTTCAACCAGAATTAAATGACACCGGTAACGGGCAAATCCGGTTAAATGCCCTCTTGATAATCCCAGTAGAAGTTCTGATGTCTGCAACTCGAACAATGCCATCGGCTCCTGGGTGAATGCAACGACTCTTCCCAGCTTCCATTTCAGCGGTGGAAGGTTGTCTTCCTTGACTACCACCAATCGTTTATCTTTAAGCTATCTTTGCAAGAACGCCATTTCACTCTTTGTTGAAGTTCTGAGACGTACTCCTTGCTCCATCGTTCCCAAAATGCTGACGCAGTTGCTCAATGCGTTGGAATCTGGTTAATAACGGAGTGGGTGATGCTGGTAGTCTGGTTGCGGTAAAGAAGTCAGTGCACGCCCAATTAAGATGTCCCGGGTGAGGGCGTACAATCTGCAGGATCTGAAGACAGTGGGTGAGTGGCCGGGAGTTCAATATTGCTTCGATCTGGGTCAACGTGGTGTAAAGTTCTTCATACGTTAAGTGACAATTGCAACACTCTAAGCAAATGATATTTTGTCGATTTGACTCCGCCTCCCAGAGACCACCGAGTGGGAGTATACGCCGGGATAAAGTGAAAGTTAATATTATCATTGGCCATGCTTTCGCTCAAAGAATCGCAATTGCCCTTTAAAAATTTGGACAAGTCATTGTAGGCACCAACAAAAGAAGCACCGTTATCGGAATAAATATTAACTGGCTTACCTCTTCGAGCTGAACCTGCGCAATGCCAGTAAATAGTTATTGCTGGTTAAGTCACCTACCAACTCTAAATGAATCGCCTTGGTAGAAACAGACAAAAATACATATATAAACCTTTACCAGTCGACACCCACGACCTTGACGAGTCGCGCTCATAACAGGGCCCGCATAATCGACTCCTACGGTTTCAAAAGGAAAGCCACCCGAAAGGAGACGCTGCTGTGGCAAGTTACCCATTAGTGGATTCGAAACCTTACCCTTCATGCGATGACATCGTATACATTTATGATAACAGGCCTTCGCTGGCTTCGACCACCTATCGGCCAATAAGTATCTCTAATGTTTGCCAACAGTAGCTGTGGGCCTGCGTGCATTAGCCTTTTGTGTTCATGGTCAAATAATAATTTTGTAAATATATGATTGGACTGTAATAATATAGGATGCTTTTTATTATATGAAAATTTAGAATTATCAAGACGACCACCAACACGCATAATTTTATTTTCGTCTAAAAATACATTAAATTTAAGAAGTGGGCTTTTCTTAGGTAAATTTTGTTTATTCAGAAGCAAACTGTACTCTGAAAAGGAATCATATTGACACTTTGAAATTATAATATTTAACGCGTTTCGTAATTCTAATTCCGTTAAGTAATTTGAAGGAATAAACTGTCTTTACAAGACATAATGAATCGTAAAACGTAAGCTACGGAACGTACAAGGCAGGAATAATTCGAGAAACGACTAAAATCGATAAAACAATCATTATTTTTGGATGATTAGTGACTGCAGTTAATATAATATCATGACGCGTTTCGGTAGTGTTTCAACATTCTTAGGCTGAGAAGGCCATTTTGATATGTCATACATTAAAAATCTGGACCGACCACCACAATCTAAGTCCTGCCAGAGCACTGATATCCACACCACGAGATATTAAGTCTGCTGGGTTCCTATCTGTTGGGATGTCCCCCACTTATGGTCACTGGCCTTATCCAAAATTTCAGCGACACGATTACGCACGAAAGGCTGAAGTTTGCAGGGCAACATTCGCAACCACCCCAAAACAATCGTGAGTCTGTCAAAAGAAGACTTGGTCAATTTTAACACGAGGAATTTACAACCTTCTCATAAGACGAGCTCCTACCAACGCACCGCACAACTCAATCAATCGTGGTATTGTTGTGGGTTTGATTAGCTACACGGCTCTTAGCCGTTAATAATCGAACCATAACTTTTGTCTTATCGCTGACGCTTCGAACATAAATGCGCACCGTATGCGCACTCAGAAGCGTCAGTGAAAATATCTGTTGTAGCACCCGCATGACTCACAGATAACTAGTCGTGGAATACGAATATTTAAAAAGAGGAGAGATTTGATAATGCCATACCAGCGTTTCTTAATTTCGGGAGACAGTGGTTCATCCATGAAAGTTTGTCTAACCAAAGCCTTTGTATCAATATTTTCATGGTGATTACATACGGGGCTAGAAGACCCAGCGGGTCAAAGATTTGTGCAATCACTGAAAGCAAATCACGCTTAGTATTGCCATCGGGAACTAGTGAATTCAATGGAAAGCAGAGTTCATCTGAATTCGAATGCCAGCCAAGACCTAACAACTTGTCTGGCTCGAGAACAATATTTAGGTCAAGTGATGTGTTGGCAATTTCTGACAGTAACTCGGGATCGTTCGATCTCCACTTTCGCAATGGCATACGAGCAGATGCCAATACTTCGGCAACACCTTGACGTATGGCCTTTGCGTCATCTAAGTCATCAGCACCCGTAAGCAGATCATCGACATAAAAATCATGCATTATGATGTCCGCTATGGCTTTATTTTTGCACTGTAGACCAAGTTGTTTCAGGCAGCGTGTTGCGAGAAATGGTGCACTTGCCGTACCGTACGTGACAGTATTTAATTGAAAGGTCTGTATGGGCTCACTAGGACTGTTGCGCCAGACTATCTGCTGAAGGTGCCTGTCATCAGAATGAACGATAATGCACCTGTACATTTTCTCCACATCTGCAGACAAAACGTATTTATGTTGCCTAAAACGTAACAAGATCGACGTCAAGTCGTCCTGAACTACAGGACCGACCATTTGTATTTCGTTAAACGAAATACCTGACGACGTCGAACGCTTGCATTAAAAACTACTCTAAGTTTAGTCGTGCTACTTTCACGGAGTACGCCGTGATGGGGTATAAAATACGCGCCGTTACTTAAATTAGGTCTTTCACAAATTGACATGTGTCCCAGTGACTGATATTCAGACATAACTTCATAATACATCTGCTTGATGTCAGGCTTACATTTTAATCTACGCTCTAAGGAGAACAAGCAATGTGTAGCTCTTTTAAATGAATCTCCTAATAGACAGGTATCTTTTTTGAGAGGTAACCGAACGCAAAAACGCCCATCATCAAGACGTGACGTATTTTTTACAAAATGATCCTCACACAACTTTTCCTCAGATGAATAATGAGATGACTTGGGACTTATTTCCTCCAGCTGCCAAAACCGCGTTAAGTCGATTCGAATATCATCTTTATTATCGTCACAAAAACAAGAATCAGTCTTAGCGAAGTTGCATCGTAAGTCATTAGACATCAATGCAGAATGATGAACACTAATTGGACCAGAAACTATCCACCCCAGCCTGGTTTCCTGTAGAATGGGCTTATTACTTCCTAACTTAATTCTTTGTGACCCTAACAAATCCCAAAAGAGATCAGCCCCGATTAAAATATCTACATCGGCAGGCTTGTAAAATGTAGGTCAGCTAAGCAAATATTCGATGGAAGTTGAAAATCACGTATGCTTGATTCACGGCCTGGGGTATTGCTAGTAATTGATTGCAAAATGAAACAATTAATGTTAGCGGAATAACTATTATCTAACGACTTTAAATGTACGACACCTTCTGCTTACGTGATACACGCTATTAATGCCTAAAATCGACTTATCTATGTCGACAAAATCCAAATTTAATCGTTTGCGCATATTCTCAGTTATAAAACTAGATGTACTACCGCAGTCTAATACTGCGCGGGCGATGTGTTCGACGTTATTACAATCAAGTAGTTTTATCAAAGCAGTTGATAATAATACATCTCGTTGTTCACTGCGATGCGCTACGTTTGCCGATAAAGCGACGTTGTTCACATCAGTGCCTGCAGTTGATGTCATTGACGAGTGAGTCCTGTCCGAGTGCCCGTCTCATTCTCGAGCGAGAAATTATTTTATTTTGTACGGTATGACGTGCTATCGCTTCAGTCACGTGAATCATTGTGTTGTGGCGGCGGTTACATATCTTACACCCTGGCTTTTTACAATGGTTTGCAAAATGTCCTGACTTAAATTATAACAGATCTTGTAAGATGGTAATAATTTCAACCTAGCCTCATTACTGAGCGCCAGAAACTGTGGACATTTACCTAAATTGTGATCGCCGTTACATTTATAACAACCCTTGAGTTGTTTATTTGAGTTTATATTATGAATATTCGATTGTTGCACCGAAACCATGGATTTTAATTTAGGACTCGGCCTATGCGGTGCAAAGTGAACATGCGACGTCTCTAAGGTTTCGAGTAAATCAGCTCGGCTACGCATAAACTGAAGGAATAAATTAAATGTAACTGATTCATCCTTTTTAAATGACCTTTAACTCCTCCCACTCACGGTAGGTTTTCTGATCCAATTTATGTGTAACTATATAAATTAGAAGCGTGTCCCAATGCTGAACTGGTTCGCCTAACGATTCTAATGCCCTCAGGTTTCTACTTAATAAATCGATTAAGCGCTTTAAAGTTACAGACGACTCTAGTAATCGTTTCAAGGTTAAATAAGGCGGACACATGATTTTGAACTAACAATCGTTTGTTGTTAAACCTCTCACATAAGACATTCCATGCTACTGTATAGTTACTTGCAGAAAAATCAAATGATTGAATTACCACAGCAGCAGACCCTTCGAGAGATGCGCGTAAATAATGAAATTTGTTAATTTCATCGATTTCATCATTAGAGTGAATAAGGCTAAAGAAGGTATCATGGAACTCAACCAGTTCTCATATGATCCACTAAATTTTGGCAACTGTATGGTAGGTAACTTAACAAACTTATGATTACTGACTCGAGAACTCTTGTCACTACCTGCCGATTCAGGTTAGCATTATGGTGATCGCTCAGTAAAATTTGAGCTTTAGCTAGCGCCTTGTAATACTGAGTTTCAAAGCATGAACGCTCAGTTAGTTGTTGAGTCGGGCTTGTCGACAATACATTCTAAGCGTAACTGCACCTCATCATATTGGTTATACAATGTGTCCAGCTTACCCATACGCAATTGCAATTCCGTCGCGTCATGATTTTGTAAAGGTGTAGTAAGCGAATCAAGTAACCAATGAAAGCAGTTAAGCGGCCTTTAAAACTACCTCGTTTTTGATCAACTCCTTTTCTTCGGTCATTCTGGAAGACGAGTATTCGACCTGGAATGTATATAATTACAAATATTCAAAACAATCTCCGACTATCTAATGCACTAACTAACTACTAAGCTCTGAAAACTACTTAACTATATTATACAGTATGTAGGTACTAACTCGGCAAATAATAATTTAATAATATTATAGTGACACGTAACTTTAATATTTCTCGACGTTCAAATAATAGTAAATAATTTTATGATTTAAGCTACTTACAATACCTAATTCAATTATTATATACCCACGAAATCAAAAAATACCAACAATCGTCCTATGCTACAATTACGCTATTACTTTAGTATAATTTTATTACTATAAAACACTCTAAACAACAAAATAAATAATAATTAAAGCCTAAAAACATTAACTTGTTGTAGGTAATAATAATTAATGCTACTATACGATTTCTACTGCACAATTATACTAAATAATGTAAATAAGCAAAAATAATGTAGATTAATTTCTAACAGTATCCTTACAATACAACTTCTTAATTACTGCAAATTATCAAAAATTGCAAATGTTAACCACAACGCAGTAGGTAATTAATAATCGATAGGAACAATAAATTCACTAACCTTATAAGTCCGGTGATTTACATCAAATACTATTAGATTACCTTAATAGAGTGTTGGGTGACGATGAATCTTAAATTTTATCTTAAACACCACGTAATTACTGCAAATTGACCCACATTCTTGATGGCGACGTAACTCAAACTTGATTCCAACGAAACTCCACTGAATTTACCTTATTATACGAGTATAATATAAATTCTGGTGCTTATTATTTTATATCCGGCGACGATCCAGGACCATGTTCGGGAGTTTACGGAATTTTAAAATAATGCAACTTGAATGTGGTCTTGGACGATTGTATTGATCTTACAACAGTTGAGAGGGTAAAGCATATATTACAACGACAAAGACCCGTTTGAAATTAACATTAAGTACGGACGTAATTACTACAAGTACGTTGTTTAACTCTTTGCTGAGAAAGAATGCGCAGGCGCTCCAACAACACTCACCATGCAAGAACACAGCAGCGTTAAGCTGCTATTTTACCTTGGTATTCTGTGAGAGCGTGGTCCTTCCCCGGTCGAGCCGACCCATCTTGCTGCAACTATACTACTAATATAGCTGCAGCATGGCTCTACGTTTAGAAAGTTATTGACTGTAAAGGTAATGGTTAGATACTGATCAGTTTTTGTTTAATCTCGTTACACGCCTTTTCAATTCTAAAGAAGCATTCATAATGAGCATCAGCCGAAATATGATAACAGTACGCCTGTTATGACAGGACTTGATTTTGACAGATTTGGAGCTGATTCCGTGTAAAGATCCGAATCATTTTCGAGAGAACTGAAAATTTTTGCTACAAGCTTTGTCTCAAGCTCAATAAACTGGCTGGAATTGAGGTCGGATGAACTGACGACGGACTTTCGACTCTTTGAAAAGTTCAGTTATTTCATAAGGCATTCCGGATAATAGGGCCTACGTTACCTCATTTGGAGGTCATGAGACACGCTTATGTTTTGGTGGCATTAAACGCACAAATTGTCATTGCCCCAATCAAACATCACCTTTACGGTAAGACAAACACTCCGCACACAAAGACGTTAGTTAATATTAAACCTGTTCTTTATTAGTGTGTGTATTAGGTTTTACCCCCACAACTGCCGTGTTTATCATCTGTGTTTTCATACACAAAACACCAGGAATTAGAAGAAGGTAAAGTGATTTACTGAAATTCGCCAGAGTCTTTTAAAGATATGTTGAATCAAGATCCCTAGAAGTCCTTCTGAGAAGCTCATATCAAGATTGTTAATTTTTCGAAATCTATTTGTTATACCGCAAACTATAAGTTTATAACTATATATATATATATATATATATATATATATATATATATATATATATATATATATTGATATATACACATATTTTTTGTTAATAGTGTGAGCACGACACGATAGTATTTTTAAAACTTTTATTACATTTAAATTTTATTTAAATTCAAAAACTAGAGTGTTATTTTTTATAAGAACTAGAATCAAGTTTAGTTCTCGAACATTCAACCACATAATCAGCCATCTCATACTTAAATAAAATTGCTTTTTTATGCATATATACTGTTATGGGGGTTATAAACTTGCAATGTACATAATGTTTTCTTATATTTACGCGAAGTCTACACATTAAATGAAACTAATTTTTACGGATTATATCGCGTTTAATTTCAACTTATTAATTCCCGACGTTTCGGGTGCTTTACAGCACCCATGGTCACGGGGGGACTAAAGTGTTTGACGTCCCGATGTCATAGTTAGCCCGGCTACCTTCAGTTTTTTAATATTAATTTTTGGTTCGATCTACGCAGAATGAGCTTACAGTATCTTGAAGTCTAGCAGTGGTATACTTGGGTTTGGATTTAATTTTAAAAAGTTAAAAACGCGATATAATCCGGAAAAATTAGTTTAATTTAATTGCAATGCACAGTTTAAATATTTTTTACATAGTAAAATGTAATTAGATCAAAACAATTTGGAAATAGTCAAATTTACAAATAGTAAACGATATGAAAGTTAAATTATTAATAATATAGCTTTTGTAGAGTTCTGTTTAAAGCCTCTACGCCACTATATAGGCCATGGTTTTTTCATCCACACTATCAATTTCGTATGTTTTAATACTTCAGCAAAATTACTTTGTTTCGATATATTACAAATGAGTATCAGATATGGATGTAAAGGAAGCGTGAGAAGTATGTCAGGATCGTGCCAAATGGAAGTCCGTAGTCTCTGCCTACCCCTTTGGGTGACAGGCGTGAGTGTTTATGTTTTTATGAGTATCAGCTGTTGTTGAATTAAGTGGTAACTTGAAGGTAGCATGAGCAGTTCGTCCACCCTCAAGCAGTGTAGCTGCGATCCCAAAGCAAAACCAAAGCAATTCCGCGAGTATTCAACTTTTGCTAATAGCAAATTTATGAGGAATGTTTGCCTGTTCCCTGGGTGCATCTAAAGAATATTCACCCTCATTTGATTCAATTTTGTGTTAATTTGATTGTAAACTGATTTTGTTCGTTATTCAGTGATCCTTCATTATTTTAACCTGGTTTTTTAATGATACTAAGTCGTAACTTGTCTCTTTAAGATACTCACTATTTCAAATTGTTGTTCTTTGCTTGGCTGAGGTAACCCATACTCTTTTAGTAGCCGACCACCCAGCAATACAGCATCTTCTATTATCGATAGTCATTTGTTAAATACCATCTGTTATGTGCTCTACATCCACATCTCCCTGTCTTTCTAATTGCCTTTAAAATCTTCAGATAAGTATTCTTTGAATTTCTCCCAAAGGCAAAAGGGTCTGATACTTGGCAGAACACTAAAATAATCGTAAAAGATCCTAATCATTTGCGGTGATTGGCAAGTGCTGCCTCTGTTACTGCGAACAAATGCTGATCATCTTCAAGCAAGCCGAGAGCTTTGCACGCTGATTGGAACGTGGAATATAGTTATATAGTTTTAAAACTTCAAACGGAATTGCTCTGATCTCATGAAGAAGCATGCGAAGGTGATAGCATTCTGTATTGTTCGGATGCACAGTATAAACCCTGCCCAGTGCCTTTTATCAATAAGTTCATGATATTTTTCACCTTAGTCGAAACTCCCTAGAAATTATATCGTGTCTATTATGAGTTGTTGTCCTTGAAGCAATTGCTCTTTTATCTCGTCCCAGCGAGATTGCATGTAGAAGTGATAATAAAATCAGGCCGCCGTAATTCCTAACATAAGTCATAGCATCCTGTGTTCTTTCGTGCATATACCTAGGTCACCCGTAAAAGATGATGGAAGGACAATCATTTGTTTTAGTTGATTGGCTGCTGCGTCTTGTCATCCAATAGCATCTTTCAAATGGATGTAACTATTAACGTAATTTGGCTTGATTATTTTGATATAACTTAATCTCTCCTATTTTGGCGTATTCATCCACCACATATTGACTTAAAAGGGCACTATAAGTGACTAAATAGTTATTTTCTCCTTCTTTAATCATTATTTACGAATAGAAACTTGCAAAGAGACAGTTTTATTAAGCAACTTAATTGTGGGATCGCGTTGTGGTATGTTGATTGAATACCCATCATCCCCCAGCAAAACATCAATGGATACTGTAGCATCATGCTCGATGTATCTCACTAATACGCTGAAGTGAATTACTTCGGCTCTCGAGGATGATGTCCCTTCGATCAAATTGTTGATCCAATAACACTAAAGCCACTTCATTTGTAGTTGGTGCATCGTACCTACCTCTATGTTCTTCTGGTAGTTTTTTATCAGCATGTATGACAACTTTGTATGACTCTGAAGGAGGGGCATTACCAATGGCACTTTTCAGATCTTTTATATACGGGTTCACTTGATGCTGCATATTCTGCAATTGTTTGATTAAATTTGGCTTTAACATAGGAAATTTAGAACATCGAATCTTTGCTTCTCGATCATATTCACCTGCAAAATATATTTGAAGGTACTAAACGTCATGTTCGGCTTCTGGTAATATACTTCCAATTAAATGGTAGACCTGGCCTTGTACTTTAAAAGTCGGTGATAAACTATCTGCTTTTGCCTGTTTACCAAAAAAGGAAGTCATCTGGAAACAGGCATTATATTTACGAATATTTCCCATAAAATCGTCATGAACTGGGTGTAGATCATTAAACTAAAGTGGTCCAGGCAGTTGTTTCAACCAATCAATTTGCACTTTTCCAGGGCTGCAACACATACCAGGTGTCTCATCCTTCCATTTCAAGCATTGCACCACTGATACTTGTGTATATAGAACCCAGGGTACACTGCTGTCAGTTCTATAAGCAATATCAGGTCATACTACAGCAGAATGGAACTTCTTTCTATAAACGCAGTTATTGTTTTCTCATACCGTGACTGAATTGCTTTATGCACTTGTGGATTCGCAGTTTGGTAATTTGCAATAGCTTGCCTGTGTACATCGGGATTTTTCTGATAAGCGGACACAGCTTTATGATTTGAATCTGGCTTGTTCTGCCTATATCTTTGTGCACTTTTAATGACTTTTCTTGTGTAATTAAAATCTTGACTTCGTTTATTATTCTTTTTTCATATTTAATGTCGACGATACAGATTGATCTGTTCCGCTGGTTGGATGATATTTCACTGTTTACAAAAGATTTAACATGGTCAAGTTCGACAGGCTCCGCACTCTGTAATTTTCTTCGCAACAATAGGCACATAGGCGTCAAAATGTCCTTTAGATAAATAATGGCTAAATCGTAATATTACTGGACAGATATCCCGGACCGTTTCGATATACTTCAAACAGAAACGGAAATATTAATTCTGCATACCAACCAATTCACAAAGTCCAGCCAATTAAAGTTTAATTTTTTAACATATCGGCTGAATATTCATTTGCTGTTAAATAATTATCGCCATTTCTGTCGTGGGTCATAACTGAAAACCTAGGCCAATCATTTACCACAAATCTAACAATTTGTGAACGCACCACCATCGCATTTTCTTGGTTCCGTACATTAAAATGAAAGAGCACGAAAAACAGGCGCCTATAATGGGGACGACAGTATGTTCTTCCATTTTCCTTTAATATTATGTTTCTGTAGTCATTTTCAGTGAGAAAATATAGTTCTATCAATAATACCTTATGTTTGTGATTGATCGAATTCCAATTTTGAACAGTGGTTGTAACAAAGACAAAATCAAGCAACTAATCTGAAACACGAAGCAAATCTTAAATCGTAAGCAAGACAAAGTCGAAGTCAAGTCAAATATCCGTTAACAGTGAATAGGTACCGTATGTGGTACAGGTTGAAGCTCATTCACTCTATATTAGTTCGAAAAAACACAACGTTACCGCGTTCTAAAACGATATCAACGCCATCTATTGGTAGGGTTGGAACTTGATCAATACAAAGGTAGTTACCTAAGTATTTCTTTTGGTTTTGCCATTTTATTAATTTTAAGATAATATTATTGGGTTGGTTGTTTATCATTATTTTTTAATTTTAAATTAGTATTTTTTTATTGTAATTTTGAAATTTTTGTACAAATTTCTTGTCTATTTTGCTTATATGTTTTTATTCAATAAAAGTGTATTCTATTCTATTGTAATAAATTAAATTAAGTTTAAAATATTTATCAATATCATTTACGTTATATACGAACCAAAAACCTTAAAAATGACACCCAAGTCACCCAACCCATGATGATTTTTTACATACAAACATCCTTCCGTCCATGTTGGTTTCAAAGCATAATCAATGCCATTTTTGTAATTAACGTCCCAAAAAAAACCATAAAACGACACCCATATTGACATTTCAATACATCACACAGGGATGATGGTGGTATTTCCGTCTGCACGTTGGATTTTGAAATAGTTGTTGTTTTCGTAATCAGCGACCCGATAAACCATAAAAACGATATCCATGTTGATTTTCAGAATTTGTCACCCCTTTTCCACCTTTTAGGCATTGAATTCTGAAAGAGTCTGAAACACTTGTATTCTCATTTATTGATAGGAGTGCTCCTGTGAAGTTTCGAATAAAATAGTTTAACTAATCTTGTTTCTCCATACAAATTTTCAAACTCTTTTTCACCCCCTCAGGGGTTGAATTTTCAAAAACCCTAGGACACGTAATTATTTATTTCTAATCGTTAACCTAAAAAGAAAGTTTTAGTCTTCTAGCTCTAAAATGACGGACTTCCATACAACCTTTTAACTACAGGTTCACAAAATCCTTTCTTAGCGGATGCCTACGTCATTACAACGGTCTGCATGCCAAATTTCAGCGAAATCCGTTCTGTAGTTTCGGCTGTGCGTTGATAGATGAGTCAGTCAGGTTTGCCTATATATATTTTCAGTTCTTTGGTCCGGTAAAAGAAAATTTTGGCATTGAGCTACACATCCCTGGTCTCATTTTGCAATATTAAAGAATAAAAACACTGGCATTTTTATTCATAAACCACAACAATTAAAGTATGATTTTATCAATTTAAGGATCGTATTCAAATCCGATACTTCGTATAAAATTTCATCGGCGTTCGGTTTGCATTTCTGTAAACGATTGTTCTCGCAACTCTTCTGGACTTTCTATTGCTCTAATCGCTGCCTATAAATTATAGATATAGAGCCGTGGTAGTTCAGATGGTGGCATAGTTTCACAATGCAGGCTGTGTGGACAGAACCCCAATCAAATGTATCCGACGTGATAAAGCATGAGAGAACCTGCATGTCTGAGAAATAAGAAAAAGTCGCATGATTATATTTACATTGGGCAGCGCGGTGGGAGGTTCATAAAACATACTCCGCCTGTCACCCAGAGGGTAGGCAGAGACTACGGACTTCCATTTGGCACGATCCAACACACTTCTCGCCTCCTTACATCCATATATCTACGCATACACGCTCGTCGGTTAGGGTACTCCTAATCTGGCCCATTTTCAATATATCGCCAATTTGGTCGATAAACCTTCGTCTAGGCGTCCTTCCGACTCTTCCGTTCACTTCTGCAACATAAATTTGCTTTGTCACTCTTTCCTCGTTCATTCTTTCTACATGACCAAACCACCGAAGCATTCCTTTCTTTCCTGGTCAAAACGTCATCTTGCAAACCACACTTTTCTCTTATCACTATTTCTCACCCTGTCATTCAGATTCAGCCTAGCATACTCCTTAATGACCGCATTTCTACAGCATTTATTCTACTCTCATGCTTCTTCTGCCAGACCAACTTTCACTACCCCATTAAAGTGAGACTAACACAGCATTATGAATTGCCAATGCCTTTTGACACATTCTGACTCTTCATAATAGCGTGTGAGCCCCATTCACTCTATTTCCTGCGTTCACTCGTCGTTCTATATCCTTATCATATCTACCATCCCTAAATAAACATCCCAAATATAAACTCATCCACTTGCTCAATCAACTCCCTTCTATTCTTATTTCACATAACGTTTTACTTTCTTCTCTTTCAAAAACCATCACTTTCGTCTTGCGTTCACTTTCATACCTTTCTTTTAATGACCAGTTCATTAAAGTAACCATCATCATTGCAACTCGGCGCCGACGATGCAAATATGACTTGATCATCGGCGTACAAAAGGCATTTGACGGTTAACTCACCCATTCTCAACCCACATTCTTCAACTTTCAAAGTTTGCAAACAACTGTCCATAAATAGGTTAAACAGCCACGGAAGCTACAGCCCTGTCTGACACCTTTTGGATGCCAAACCAGTCCGAGTAGACCCATTGATCCTGACACAAACACTAGAGTCCCTATAAAGAGACCTTAATGCCTGTATCAAACCAGCGCTCAACCCAAATGAGTTCAGTGTTTGCCATAACACATTCCTGTCCACTCTATGTGCCTTTCCAAGTCCATGAACGCACAAAAACTTTCTGGTTTTGGCCAAAACTTCTCCGCAATCATGCGCATGGAAAAGACTTGGTCCATACACTTTCCTAAATCCAGCTTGCACATCCCAAATTTTTCCATCAGTTTCTTCCATAACTCTTTCAATTAACACCTTAGCATAGTTTACCCACAATGCTTAGCAAGCTAATGCCACGGTAGTTTTACAGTCCTGCTGTGGACTATAACGGCTTTTTGGTCTTCGTACCCTTCAGTTCCCAACATATATTTAACAGGGTACAGCAGGCCTGCCACCACTCCCTCTCCAGCCCTTAGCATTTCGAGTGATACTCTATCATATCCGGCTGCCTTACCTGCTTTCATGCTTTTCATTGCTTTCATTATTTCATCTACTTATCTCCCTACCTCTCTCCACTTCTTTCGGAATTTCTATTTCACTTAATTCAGACGACTCTTCAATCATAAACACGCTTTCAAAGTATTCCTTCCTTCTCTTTAAATTCGAAACTTCATCATTCAGCATACAGCCATTCTCGTCTCGTATAGCATTAATTCTAGGCTGTGAATTTCCCTGGCAGTTCTTACGAGTTTCCAGAACATTTTAATATTTGCTGGAAGTTATCAGATATCCTTCTATCATTCTTATCCGTTCTTTGCTTTTTCCTTTCAACATTTCTTTTACTCTCTTATTTATACGTCTAAAGTCTGCCTTTTTCTTTCAATCTCATCAATCATACCGCTAAATTACCAGCTTTGGTTGCTAGTAAATCTAGCCATGCTCTCTTTGCTTCAACTTCATCATACCTCATCATCCCACAACGTATTATTTTCCTTTCATTCGTTCTCTTACTTACACCATACCTTCGGTGGCTGCATCCACCAAACCTTTCTTGACATTATACCACACAGTCTCCAAGTCTAAATCATTCATACACAATTCATCCAACCACTTATATTTTCTCTCAGTCTACATTTGAACTTCTCTTCACACCTTCATCTTGTAACCTCTCTGTTCTTATACGCTGTAACGCAGTGGTAGACAGATGTCCGATGCCGCCAACGCTTGAATAGACCATTAATTGGCATAAGACCAAGTAATGATCCGTCGTTGGACCCCGGTAAACCCTTGTATCTACTGCGCTCCTCATTCTTTCATCCACAATTATGAAATCTATCATGCTTCTATCATCACCTCTTTCCATGTATACATGTGAATCTTCTTATGGCGAAAGAAAGTGTTCGTCACAAAATTCTTTTCCACACATACGGTGAGGAGGTCTTCACCATTCTCATTTATACTTTCATCGCCAAACGTTCCTAATATCCTTTCATAACCAGACTCTTCCCCAACCCTTCCATTAAAATCTCCTAACATAATAATATTTTCATTTTACCCATTTCATCAACACCATCCTTACATGTCCCAAAACTGCTCTCGGATATAAGTGGGCTTAGAACTATCTGGGGCGTACACCCTAGCACAAACAACTTCTTTAAGCCACTTTCATTCGTATCCGCAGCCTTGGGCTTACACATTCATACTCTTTCACACATTGACCATTCTTTCTGAAAGGATGACACCGACTCCTGGCATGCCCGCTCGGTCTCGTCTACACCAGACCAGTAAGCGGTATACATGCCATGTGCAGTGGCATCCTTTCCCTTCGTTCGTCTCATTTTACACATAACACATCTATTCCTCTATCATTCATCATTTCGCATACTTCATCCATCTTATCATTCATTGCTCCACATACATTCAGCGTTGCCAGACGGGCCTCCGCAATCCACTTTTCGCCCCTCCGGGAGACAGAACGTGACGGGTGGCGAACCCGTCGCCGTTTCCTCCGGAGATTCTTGCCACCCTGCCCCATTAAAGGGGCGCCCGAACTCAGGCCATTTCTTTAATTCTGGTTCATGGTGCGAATTAAGGGTTGGTAACTTTACGCCGCTACCATACGGCGAGGAAGAATCTATACATTCGGCTTTGTCACTCGTTTAGCACCACCGGGGAGACACGTGTAGGTGGGCCTGGGTTAGATGGTCAAAGCACAGGACATCGCTGAGCGACTCATCCCACAAGGAGGTTTTAGGGTAAAATGACGACATTTCCTGGCCTTAAAACCCAAGAAATGAGAGGCCTGTGCTCAGCAGTGGGACGTATATAGGTTGTAACAACTTTTAACTTTTAATCGCTGCCTGCCGCTGAACTTGTTCTTAAACGGAGCTGCGTTTGGAAGGTCTTTTCAGTCGCTCTCAAAGCTCTCCACGATCAGTTTGTTTCTTCAAACGCAATTGCGTTTGCGTTGTCAACCGCTCTCACAGGCCCGGCAGGCAGCTTGATCAGTTTTCCTGTCTTTGAGAACGTGTCATCAGCTCTCAAGCAGCTGTCGCTCCGCTTGTTCTGTCTTTAATTTGGAATAAATGAGGAGGATTTTGCTGCCCTGGTTTGAAATGAGCTCCTGTATAAATGAACTACGTTTATGGTATTACAAAAGAAAAGAAATAAACTGAAAAGAAAAAGGAAAGAAGGAAATGAAAGTGAAAAGTAGAATTAGAAGTAAGATAACGAACCTCAAAATGATAAAAACAACTATCCAAAGAAAAAGAAACAATAATTAAAAAGTAATACAATGAAAATACCAAAAAATTAATAATACTTCAAATATCTATAGTCTGATAAAACAGAACAATCCCACGTTGTAAGAGTTGCTCCAGCGCCATCTATCAATTGTTATAGTATAAACATAAAAAATACTTTAGTAAAAATTATGTTTTATTTGACTTCATTGTATAATACCAAACTTGTACGACAATTTAGTCAATTACTTAAGGAATGAACGAATAAGAGCTGAATTAGCTAGATATGTAATTATTTAAAGATAGATTTTCGAATACGATTTTTCCATTTAAACTTTGCTACCCTTATTTCACCTTCTTTTAGTAGTTTGAAAAATAAATATGCAAATCTTAATAATTTGTCATTAAACACATTTCTGCAAAGATTAAAACAAATCGGACGACGCAATAAAACATTTCAAACAAAGTTTAACCCTCCATTCACCCCACCTCTATGAGTTTTAGCGAAAAATATTTCTATAACCGTCTCTAGGGTCCCATCTATCTCTATACAGGTATTTTTGAGCAGCTCCCGAAACAGACAGACTACAGTACTAACTATATCTTAGATGATGGGTGAAATATAAAATCGATCCTGATGAAAAAAACTCATCTTTTCACAACGTTTTGTTAGCTTTATTCGCTCATCGTGTTAGTATAAATCATCGTGTTAAATAAAACGTTAATTTCATTAAAATAAAACATGAAAATACTTAAACATAAAAAGCAGCAGTGGAATTACTGAATTACAATCAGCTGACTAGGGGTCAATGTACGCGCGAACGCCGATTCAAACGGCCCGTAACTAACGATGGTACCACAATACATAATAATTTAACACTTGTCTAAATACCTAACTTATCTACTTAACCTACTATTTTGCCACTGTGCTTGTCTCCACATGCTTCACTTTAATTCAAATTCACAGTTAAATAAACCAAATAACTGGTTCGATTCCCGCTAATGAAAAAAATACTTAAATGAAAAGTTAACAAGGTTAGAGTTATGCGTTTTTATTCATCGTGTGGGTATGTTTATTATTCTGATGTATTCAGTTATGTACCTATTAAGATCAGTTCAGTACCAAGTTATTTAAAAAATAGTATGAAACAGCTTACCGCTCTAAATCCTCCGTGGTCTTATGAGATGCGGCTCAAATTGTGGTCCGTTCATTTCGAGGCAGATGTGGGCTCGGTGTTGCGTTTCTCATGCAGGCAGGGCATTATCGTGTGGTCTTCGACACAGTCCGCGTAGTTTGTCGAAAACATCCACGATCCTTTGGCGCATTTCGTCAGCACTATCACACTCACGATTAAAACCCTTTCTTTCACATACACAGAAAGTCTAAGGGTCCAGATCTGGTGAGCAGGTGGCCCAGCGTGTGGTCCTAGTCTGCCAATCCAGCGATCATCAAATAATTCGGTAAGGCGCTCACGGACGAACCTCACGACATGTGGAGGTGCACCATCATGCTGGAACCATGTACGGCGATATTCATCCAACGATAGGTCGTCTAAAATGTCAACCAACTGTTCATTTATAAAGTTTAGGTATCCCTGTCCGTTAAGTCGCTGTGGCAGAAACACTGGTCCCAGTATGCGATCCTTAAATAAACCTGCCCATACGTTAACCGACCATCGGGTTTGGTGCCCGGTTTGTCGAACAGCGTACGGGTTAACCTCTGAATACGTGTGTGTACTTCAGTTCCACATGCCGTTTCTGGTAAATGTCGACTCGTCCGTCCAGATAACGTGCTCAATGAACCAGGCGCACGTTGTTGTTGGTCTAATAACCAACGGCAGAAAACTCGTCGGCGGTCGTGATCGCCGGAACTAAAGCACGCACTTTGTATAGCCGCATTCGGTTACGCTTTAACACTTTGTGAACTGAACAGTATGACACATTTGTTCCATCCGACGTCTTAACAATTTAGCGATACTTCGTGTACCTAGGTTCGGATACCGGCGAACGACATCTAAATATGCGCTCCTCGGGTGAACAGTCATTAGACTTCCACCTCCTGCCGCTACTGGAGCAATGGGCCGATTTTCCAACACTCGCTGAAATGCTGCTGTTATCAGACGAGAGTCAGCTGGGTGTCGAGCGGTCGGGAATTTCTCTCGGTAAATTCGTAATGCACAGAAAAATTCCGACTTCTCCAAGCACATTAACATGTTGCCGTATTCACGAGCACTATAAACGTACGCGTGGGCATTATTAAAACAAAAGAAACACAAAACGTAACAACAAGAATAACACGTAATAACAAGTAGGTAATACCAAGTAATAACAATAAAATTTAATAAAAAACAATTGAACTGTCGCTTGCGCATGCGTGTCCAAAGTCAACACGGAACTGTATCAAAACTAAAATCAATAATTAATCCCCAAAACTGAAGCCTACACTTTGAACATTCCCACAGACCGTCAAATGTTATGACATTGCCAACTTATTTTATAAGTTTAGTTTCCATATGATCCCTGCGACTAGTCTTTCATATGGAATTTAGAAGTTATAGTTGTAATTTTAATACAATTAGACAATCAATTGTACCCTGACGAAACAAGCAGTTCGTTACTACAAAAATGATATTGAAATTAATAAACGTACTTACTTGGGTTTGGTTATCTTTGATTTTGTACAAGAAAATAGAAATAAAAAATGGTATTGAATAATTTAATAGTTAAAATCAATTGCAATTATGATCGACAGGTGATTAATCTAAAAATAATTATTTTACTTTACTTTTATTGACTTTCCGTTTTAATCCATCAATACTTTGATTTAGAAAAGTGCGTCAAAACTATTAAAAATTACTTGCAAGTTTTATTATGATTGCCGCCTCTAATTCTTATGTCGCTTGCAAACAAATCTTAGTAGGTAAATTTGAGGAATTCCCATATGTTGGCGCTGACGGTGACACACAGTCGGCCGGGCGGCGGCGGCGCGTGGTACGAAGGGCGCGACGGGGATGCTCGCCAGTATTACTGTGCGCGCGCGCTATTGGTTCCTCATTCTTCCCGCGCTTTGAAAAGCGATGTTTCTAATGTACAGTCGCACACACAGCTTTCTTTGCACGACGCGCGACGATGGTTTTAAAGGAAGAAAGAAAAAATTTATATCTATTGTTTTATGACTGAACTAGTAGAACGAAAAGGTAAATAGAAGGTGAATGGGGAAAATTGTGCAGTAAAGTTAAATGTATTGAGGCAGAATACCGAAAAAATTACCGCGTGGTCAACCTGATGACGGAAACATTTATCATTCGCATTGATGATGATGATTCTGATGATGATGATGAAGTAGCATCCAGTAACACCAATACACCATCGACATTTGGCTTCCATGTTCCATGTTCCAATGGTATAATGGACAGCGTGTCACCCTTAACTTAAGTTTTCTTGTTACAAACTACTTTTTTTACGATAGAAATAAAAAATAATGCTCAAGCAAACATTATCCATTTGAATTTCAACCTCTTCCAAAGTTCTAAGTAGCTAGTAGTACCTATTATGATTCTACAATAAAACCATTAATTACTATTATAATATTATAAAACAACAGCCTAGTACCATGTAGTACTTTATAACGCGACTGTACCCATGCGCAGACACACCCTCCACTATCGCTCAGCGTTCTTTTTACGTGACGTTGAGTTGGCCGACGCGGATATTGACCCTAGTCAGCTGATTTTATGGTTTATTTATTTTAAATTCCATTGCTGCTTTAATGTTTAAGTATTTTCATGTTTTATTTAAATGAAATTAACGTTTTATTAACACGATGATTTATACTAACACGATGGAGCGTGAATAAAGCTAATAAAACGTTGTGAAAAGATGATTTTTCATCAGGATCGATTTTATATTTCACCCATCATCTAAGATATAGTTAGTACTGTCGTCTGTCTTCGTTTTCGGGGCGTTTCAAAAATACCCATTAAAATTCATCATAATCGATTCAGTGGTTTAGACGTGAAAGCGTAACAAACAAACAAACATACAAACAAACTTACTTTCGCATTTTAATAGTCAGGATAAGACAGAAAAACATTAAGAAAGTTTTGATCATTATACATTTGTCATATAAATATAAAGAATAATAATTAAAGTTCAGAAATCATAAGCTATTAAATAATTCGAAGATTATTTCTTCTTTAGTTCTAAGGTCGATGTGAGCTGTTTTAAGTAGGTAAGTGGTAGGTTTTGGTTGCGATTGCTTGGAATGGATATACTTTGTATAATTTTATTAAACTGGGTTTTGGTTTATCTACATTAAGTATGCATACTGTTATTCATATTCAGTTCCATAGTACTTAAATAGTATACAACAATGAGTATACAATCCTAAATTCTATTACTTTTCATCGGAGGCAGTTCTTGTCAAATGTTGTATTGTTCCCTTATAAATATCTAAAATTTTAATTAGATAGATTTTTATTACTCCAAAACTTGTTTGGGCTTAAGTTGTAAGGAGTCGAAAGTTTTAAGACACATGTGGCATTCTTCTCACCTTCTTCACGAACTCGCAACAGTCAGTGTTTCAAAATGGGTAAAGTCAACGAGTTTATAATGCAAAAGTGAAACATTATTTTGAACAAACTTTACGTTACTCATCAACAAGTGCCAATTAACAAACTTATAATATCAACCCAAACATTGAAATAAACTTTGAAAATAGGAAGAGAACTTTGAGCGCAAGCTGAAGGTTTCCGGAATTCATTAGTGACTAATTTATAGTCAACGCTTTTATCTACTACAAACAACGGTGAGCTAGTAACCCACCCCGGCTTCTCCTAGATAGGATCTATAAATGTGGTGTTAATTAGATTTAAAAAAGAACATTTATTGTACCAATTTTTCGTTTTTGCAAAATGGAAGTTTCTCGTCTTCAAGTTTTTCTGATAAAATATAACCCACGTCTTTTCTAGCATAGCTCTCTACCCGTCCGTAAAGTTTTATTATAATCGGTTAAGCCATTCCGAAGATTAGTTCGGATAAACAGATAGACAACATTTAAAAAAAATTGTAGTTTATGTCTTACGTGGGTGGTCTGAAAAGTTTCCGACCTAACAAAGATACAAGATATTTTTTCTTAAAATTTATTTTTATTTTCTACAGTCTCCTTGT
Source organism: Parnassius orleans (assembly GCA_029286625.1). Classification (NCBI taxonomy): domain Eukaryota; kingdom Metazoa; phylum Arthropoda; class Insecta; order Lepidoptera; family Papilionidae; genus Parnassius; species Parnassius orleans. The sequence goes on along the minus strand of JAGSMP010002021.1, from coordinate 19,001 downwards.
AACCTACACTTTTCCGATGCTCCCATCTCTAAACGTCGTCCAAATAGTACTCAGGGTTTTTCTCTGCAAAATAATTGTTCACGAAGGTGATTCCCTCCTCATTTGACGAAAATCTCTGTCCTCCGAGCACAATTTTAGATGAGGGAACTAAAAGAAGTTGCTTGAGGCTAGATCTGGTGAGTGAGGCGGATGGTCAAGCAGTTTAAACCGTAATTCGTGGATTTTCAACATGGCAACCACTGAGATGTGAGACTACGCGTTGTCATGGTGAAACAGGATTTTCTTTTTCTGCAAATGTGGCCGTTTTTCCGCAATTTCTGTCTTCAGTTTGTCGCGTATCGATTAAGATTACTAGGCTAGCTAGGAAAGTGATGGTGACTGCTGATTTTTTTGGAGCCGGTTCCCCCTTTGCAGTCAACTGTTTTGACTGTATTTTGTTTCGAGTGTATAATGGTGTATCCAAGTTTCATCTGCAGTAATTAATCGGCACCAAAACTCGGATCTATTGCACCTAAACTACGCCAACAGAGCGTTGGAAATGTTCATTCGAACACGTTTTTGGTCTTACGTGAGCAAACGCTACACCCAACTCGCTGACAGCTTTTACATGCCTAAATCTTGATTTAATATGTGACAAACACATTCTTTGGACATTTTCATAGTCTCTGTTATCTCTCTCACTTTAATTTCGCGGTCGTCTAGGACCATATGGTGAACTTTAACGATGTTATCGTCAGTAGTTGCAGTTTTTGGACGTCCCGAACGTTTCAGGTGCCCAAAATTTCACTAAGGTAAATGATGGTGCAGAATCCCCATATACAGAGTCCAACTCATCTATGATTTGAGTAGGCGTATTGCCTTTCAAAAACAAAAAAATAATGATAGCTCAATACTCAATTTTTTTCATTTTCACAAAAACACTCACATCGACTCACTCAAACGACTTTCAAATAACAAGTACGCATCCGAAATGGCTGAAATTTAGGTGCGTAACTGTCAAAAGATGCACAACTAGATTCACTAGCTTTTATTGACGAGTGCTGCCATCTTCACGTTGAGGTCGGAAACTTTTTAAACCACTCTGGTATTAGCATGATTTGCATGAGCCTAATAAGCCACTTATTTCAATATTACGAAGAGCAACTACAGTTACGTTCCAACGGTTGATTTTCTTTTGTGTCATGGAGGCATTTAACAGACAAAAATTGCACATGAACAAACATCCAGAACAGAAACATATCTTAGGCCATACACACACTTGCTACGTAGTGGGTTTGAACCTGCTGCATAGCAAGCAAACGCTTAGCCACAGCGCTGCCGAGGTGTCATTAATTTTCATTTGATTTTAGGTTTCAGTGCTTGGGTACATACTTGCGGTACCACACCTGTTTATTTTATTGATTTTAACACATTAAAGTTGGTTCCCCTTTGTGTTATTTTTGTTTATGACTTAAAATCAATCTCATCTATACCTAATCTATACAAATAAATAAAATTGAAGTGTCTGTTTGTAATGTTCAAATTACAGCTTTTTACTAAATACATATGAAAGTATATATATTACTTGTAATAAAAATACAATTTTTTTGTCTGTCTGTTTGTTCTGGCTACTCTCCGAGCTGGACCGATTTTGACGGGACTGATGGACAGATGGCTGATGTCATAAGGAGTAAGGCTACTTTTATTTTAGAAAAGAATTAGTGTTCCGCCCAAAAAATTAAAACATAAATTACACGCGAGCGAAGTCGCGGGGAACAGCTATTGGAAAATATAAATCACCACAATGTTTTAAATTATCAATGTACTGAATTAAAGGTATATGGTATAAAGGTATATGGCATAGGTAATGAATTAAAACGTGTACCCAAAACATTATAATTAATTACCTCCTCAATCATTTTCCTAATAAAAAAACCTAATTCCTACTGCCAATTTCATAGATCAATCGTTTGACAAATTAACAGACGGCTAAAATCATCATCATAATCATCATCATAACAGCCCTTCACAAGTCCACTGCTGAACATAGGCCTCCCCCAAGGAATGCCACAAAGCACGGTCCTGAGCCACCTGCATCCATCGACATCCTGCATGTCTTACCAAGTCGTCACTCCATCTAATGTGGGGATGCCCTACACTTCACCTACCGGTACTAGGCTGCCAATCAGGAACCTTTCTTCCCCATCGGTTGTCAGTTCTTCGAGATATATGGCCGGCCCATTGCCACTTCAGCTTACCAATCCGTATGGCTATGTCAGCCACTCTGGTTCTACTGCGGATATTTATAAGTTGATTTATACGTTTATCACGTAGAGAAACCCCGAGCATAGCCCTCTCCATAGCTCGCTGAGCGACCTTGAGCGTCCTCATACGGCCAGCAGTGAAGGATCACGTCTCAGATCCATAAGTCATCACTGGCAACACGCACTGGTTGTACAATCTCGTTTTCAGGTTTTCAGGTATACATGACGAGAAGATGTGTCGTAATTTCCCGAACGCTGCTAAGCCGAGTTGAATCCGTCGATTGACCTCTGGGCCGAAGTTGCACTTACCTAGTTTGACTATTTGTCACAGGTAAACATACTCGTCAACAACTTCGAGCTTAGTGCAACCAACAACTACCGACATAGGTGTAACATGGACATTAAACATGTGTTTTGTCCATATTCATCTTGAGACCTATCCGTTGGGAGACACTATTGAGGTCATTGAGCATAGTGCTTAGGTCCTCCAGCGATTCTGCCATAAGGACTATATCGTCGGCAAATCGAAGGTGAGTGATGTACTCGCCATTGATGTTAAAACCGTATCCTTTCCTGTCCAGTAGCTTGAAAACGTCTTCCAATGCAGCGGTGAAGAGTTTTGGGTATATAATGTCACCCTATCTTACACCTCTCTGCAGTTAGATAGGTTTCGTACTCTGATTCTTTACTCGGATAGCCATCGTTACCCTACTGTACAAACACTATACTCAACTTACTCAACTTGGCACCGCTGAAGGAACTGTAGCACCGCCCAAATTTCGACGGAATCAAAGGCTTTCTCACAGTCCACATACACAAGGCCAAGTGGCAGATTGTACTCTTCAGTCTCCTGTGCAATTTGCTGAAGGGTATGTATGTGGTCTATGGTAATAAAGCCTTTTCGGAAACCGGCATGTTCGGGAGGCTGAAAGTCGTCAAGTGCGAGATGATTCGTAATGACTCTCGAAAACAGCACATAGACGCGGCTCAGAAAAATCGGTCTGTAGTTCTTCAAGAGGCGTAGTCGCCTTTCTTGAAGAACAAGACCACCACTGCTCCACGCCTCCGGTGTAGGCCACCATGGAGGACGGAATTATAGAGCTTCTGAGTACTTCAGTACCGGTTTTCACCCAACTTTCAGACTCCGCTGTAACTCCATCCTCGCCTGGGGCCTCCGTTTTATGGTGCTGGAGAGCTATCTAATCTCGCACAGTCTGACGTCCGGGATATCATCGAATTGTGTCGGATAAGACTTGCTCTTGGATCGTTACTCACACTTCCGTGTGGCTCCAATGATGATGTCTATAGCTGCCCATAGAACCTCTCAATGTCACTCAAAATCTCAGGTGTCCTGGAAACGATGCTGCCGCACTCAGTCTTCAGCTTTGGCAAATGGCTCTTTCTGGCAGACAGATCTCTGGCAAAGACTTTGGAGCCTTAGTTCCGCTCGATAGCTTCTTCAATACAAGCTGTATTGAAGTTATGTAAGTCCCGCCGCATGCATTTGGAGATCTGTCTGTTCAGTTGCCTGTATGCTGTCGTTGAAGACTGAAGCTTCATTTCCGTCTAACATCCATGAGGTTAATAGTGCGGTTAATCGTCTTGATAAAAATAAATTGAAATTGATTGTTTAATTAAAATGGAAGACAATTAGAATAAGTAGTTCCCGACAACATAAGACATTTTTTTAATGTACAACCTACATAAATGCTTAATTTACTAATACATAATTTGCAATAGCTGTGTTACAAACATTGAATTTTAGATATTTAACACATTATAAATGAATTTAAGCAATTCAAACCTGCCTAAAGTCTATAGAGCAAAGAATTTATATTTAGAATGGATAATATATATATATATATTTCTGTTATTATTTTTTTCGAGGTGTTTTTCAAACAAAAGCAGTACAAGCTCCATCTACACTTGGTCGTCCTCTAGGGAGTAATAATGCGGACTTGTTGACTATTATAAACGTTTTGGAGTTTTCTTTTATATTTGACCTTGAAAAATCATCATCATAGCAAAATTCTAAGGCGAGAGAATATCTGTATAAAATGTATCAATAATGTTTTATTTGAATTCACTGACCAATAAATAATACGTGAGACTTTCTTACAGCTTAATGTTTAAATTCAAGTGAAACTCAGGGTAGTATAAATAGAGCATATTATTTAAACAACAAGTTAAAGCTAATATCTTACTTTAGTACAAAATGAATGTCATTAGCACTAATCTATACATCAAAATAAGTTCCCAGTTGTGTTTTAGTATGGGTTTTTAGGATGAATATTACTTTTGTCAAGTATCGAAATTGGGTCCGCCGCCTACAACGCCAAACTTGCAATTATGTTTTATTGGTTTGTATAATGTAGTGTACGCCTATAAGGAACCACTGCGCGATTTGGATAGTTGCAGTGCGCACTTTAGCTCAGAGGTGAGGATGACACGTGCTGTGCAGGTGCCACGTGGTACGTTGTGGTGTGATAACAAGATACAGTAGCATCATCTTCTTTATCGGTTTTAGAACCAGTAAAAGTAAAGTTACAATTTTTATTCGTGTGATGTATTTTTTAAAATACTACTCTATGTATATACTATATTACTAATATGTTAATACTCTATATTGTATTACTCTATATTAACCTAATTGTAATCCTTTATATAAGATGTTATATAATATATTATTCATTATTATTCGGGCATTCGATCGTTTCATTTACCTAACGCCAAACCGTACATGGTGACCGTGACAGGACAAAGCCTGTCGCGCCGCGAATTTGAGACTATACCATCTATGTACTTTGCTTTTCTAGATAGTTCGAAGAATTTGTAACAATGGAGAGAGTGCAATTAAATTCTTAAGTACGGGTAATACGTGTGTATTATAAACCGACTTAAAAAATGGGAAGTCAAAACTCTAAAGAGGAGACTGTAATTGTGCAAAACGCGGCAGCTGGAGACAGTAAATCTACTACCGAGAAAATTCGTTTTCATATGTCCACAACTGATATAATACAAGCTGTCATCCTGTTTTTGGTATTGCTTGGCATTATATACCTTTTGTTGTATAAAGAATACAGAAAGTGCCATGTCAAATGAATAAAAAAGGAAATTAATCGGACAACCATAAGAAGATCGCTTTTTTGCCGCCAAATGCAGACTGAGCCCGGGGAAAATCAAAAATATCTTGAAAAGTCACGATATTTAAAATGCTGGTAACTAAATTACTACGAGTGTTTACGTCTTAAAAGTGAATATGTGTAAAGTAAAATTAATAAGTGTTGGTGCGGAAAATTAAAAAAAGATCAAGGTCAAATAAATACCTAATATAATCTTCATATAATCATATATTAAATAATATATTTTATATTAAAGTTGGAAAAAATTACTTTTAAAATATCAGCACAATAAAATAAAATGATGTCTAACCTAGTTTGAAGAGCACCTCCCGCCCTCCCTCAATTGCGTGCACTATCCCCGTTACCACTAATTCCAGCAACACTACTCCCACCACCACTACACTACACTAGAAAAGACACACCACCGACGATAATACGACACGTGTTTCGCCTCTATACGAGGCATCTTCAGGTGTAGTAGACTCTGTGGTGGCTGACCGCTAAGTAATGTAATGTCATGTATAAGACCGGTGTTTCCTTAATTGAGTCGAGCATGGATCTCAATCTGATGAGCGTTAATCCCAAACTCCTAAACAGTTACTGTTACTTGGCTAGTAACAGTAACTGTTATATATCTTTGTATTCTTCAATACCTCATGGAAAATAACAATATTTTCTAGTAGATTCGGGTACGTCATTATCGGCATATAATTACAGACATGCGCTTGAATATTATATTCCAGTCCATAAAGAAGCCACAAATGGATTAGGGGGCACAGTTTAAGCAATAGGATACGTGTATTTACGTTTGATTGTAGGTGGTCAAAAAATTACTCACAAGTTTTATGTTTTTAATAACTTACCAATTAAGGCAAGTGAAATCTTATGCCGTGATTTTTAAATAAATACAAAGCTCAGTTAGATTTTACAAAAATATTTTAACGATATATATCACTCAGGTACCTATTGTTTTGCCAATTGTAAACACATGTAACGTTGGTTTCAATATTTCTGCTAGGTCTGAATCCATACACTCTATACATACAAACTTAACAGAAGACTGTGTGGTTTCATGTAAAGAGATAAAAGAAGGCGTGTATTTAGCAAGCTCAATAGCTACTCCTAAATATGGATGGATACCAATTCAATTTAAATGTTACCGATAACAGCGTATTAGTAACGGTTTCCAACCTTAAATCGAAAAATTTATTTGTTACTAGATGGAATTCTTGTAAACAACAACTGCGCCATTACCTGCGGTAACGCCCGTGTCTAGCTACTTGATTTGCTTGTATAAAGGCGGCTCGTCACGTTGGCCAACATACTGGCGGAATGTGTAGGCAAAGATATTGACCAAATTTGTGATCGCGTCCACGTTGGAAGGTCGTTCAGTTTGCTTCGGTTCAGGCCAATGTGCAGACGAATTTATTCAAATGATGATGTTGAAGCGCTAACAGCTGCTGCTGTTTATTTATTCACAGCATACCGCTACTACGTGAATGTATACATGAAAGGATTAAAAGAAGGAAAAAAAAAGAAGGTGGTGGATGTGCAAACAGACACTCAATTTTATTTATTTGTATAGATTAGGAATGATAATATAATACATTCATTGAAGTTGAATAATAGCCATGCTGAAGCTATATTAGTAGTATAGTTGTAGCACGAATGGGTCGGCTCGACCGGGAAGGACCACGCTCTCACAGAATACCAGCGTAAATAGGAGCTTAAGACTGCTGTGTTTTGTGGTGAGTGTAGACTCTATAAAGCGAAAAGTTTCCTTATTGGTCATTGTTACTGCCATTTTGTAGACACTAGTTACGACGCGTAAATACAAAATTTAAACCAGTGCGTGCGATCACTCTGAGAGCTCATGTAAACTAAACGTGCGCCCAACCTGTGGATGCGGCGGCCAATCTGCCACAACCCGATCTCTTGTAAAAACCGACACCACACGGATCTCGCGCCAACTTGCGGGCCATCATTCAATACATACCAACAGCACAAACACCCGCTCTACACGATGCCATCGGTATTGGCCAACATTCGCCACTGTGTTGGCCAGTAGCCACCGTAAACGGACGGGCGGCTGCCGTGAAGGCAGTCTTGGCTCTGGCGTGGAACGGTGCGCTTGTCGTATTCCGTTACTAGCTTATCCCGGCTCGTTGGATAATTAATTCGTGCAAACAATTAATTATTATTCTGAACAACAAAATTAGTCTCGGTACAATTTATAGTTTGTATTAAGTAATCTATTGTAAATTAACCTTACTTAAAAGAAAAGTCCGCTGGGTTTCTTGCTGGTTCATCCCAGGACAGAGGTTTTATCGAACCAGTGGTAGTAGTACTATATTGAATAAAAGTGATTCTATTCTATTCTAAAAGCCTTTCATGTGACTCTGTACATCATAATAACATCCTTCATAAAAGTGTGAATAAAGCTTTCCATTTAAGTCCTCCACACGCTCCATCACAATCTTAGTTATCTGTAGACAGAAAACATCATTCGATTATCCTGACAAAACAGCGTCTGGTCGGGTCTATATTGACCCTTCAGACTTGTGCGACAATCAGTTTTGGCCCGGCAGTAAGCCCTACAAAACTATAATCATCTTTAGGGCTAGATCGAAATGATTAGTCTGTAGTCATATCATTGGATCGGCACAAGCCCTGCAATCATTTCTCCCTTTTTTAAATAGAATTATTCTTTTTTCTACTTTCCCTTTTTTTTCAAGTACTGTTTATGCTAGTCCGGAATCACTATTCCCTATAGCCATATCATTGGAACGGCACTAAGCCCTGCAATGATAGTAAGAACATTTTTTCTTACTTCTTTTTTTTTTTTTCAAATCATTATAGAGCAATTACAGTCCGACCGTACCGCAAACATGTCCCTGTCACAATCACATAGTAGTGTAACGTGAGGGACGTAGTGACATGATAACACCAAAGTATGCAAACCAACAGCAACACTACACCTCCCAGTGTAACACAGATCAGCCTCCCAGCAACACCATCTTCCTTTTCCTGCACTAGAAGAATTACTCCACTAGAGTGATGCAACCTCTCTGTACTTTCTAGACGCGCAGATACGGCCTTCTCTGACTAACGCACGTCCTCGTGCGGTTGACAGTAAACAGCATACGGTCTATCAGTTTTGTAGCGATCTCTCACGACTCGATCATTGTTGTAGCGACTTCTACTAACTCCTCGACATCAAACCCCAATTTTGTCAACTACATAATATTCAAAGTAAACTGTAACACATATTAGCACATTAGAACACAAAAAGGCTATTTATTCTTTCAATTCATAGCACATTAAAGTAAAAATTTTTTTAGTACATCGCTTAACATTTCGTACTTTAAAATGTACCCCAAGTAAATAATATTTAGCATGAACTATCAAATTATAACATAACTCGAGCAATTTAAATTTCCACTGAATGCAAAACCTTCAATATTTCTTTCAACATTTGTTAACATATTTGGGTACATTAAAAAATTATAAAAGTACTTGCATTTGAGGGTACCTATATTATAATTCAAACAAAAATAAAAACTTTTGGCTTAAAAAATTTCACTTTAAACTTCTATGCTTCAATGATACGTCAATGTCGTAATAGGAGCAAATTTCATGACGACATATAACATAAAAACAAAGGTATCAACGCGAAGCACATCATGATCTTCACAAACGTAACAACCCGCACACTATTCGAACATTATATGTGGGCGATAATAGGGACTTTATCCACTTCTGATGTCGGAAACTACAACAGGATAAATTATGATAACGCCAATTCTGTAGGAAATGCAACAGGATAGCGTTAATTGTTAAAAATGGTGAAAGTGTGAGAGCGGATGTTCAACTTAGTACGCACAGCTCTTCAATTCTTCAAATCCGTTACGTATAAATATCCAGCCAATAAGGCAATCTATATGGGAGGTCTTTTATGTTTTACTTCGGGAAATGCCTACGCATATACGCCTCGCGGGGGCAACGACGGTTATGTCAGACTCGCATTGACTAAAACCCTATGGTATTCCACCTTTGTCGCATATTGGGAGGGCCACGGGTACGCTGTCGCACACATCTGCGGTCCCACTAGCGCGGTCCGCCCCATGACAGCGCCTCCTCGGGGGAGAACTTCTCCCCCCCAATTTAATTCTCAGGTAAGGCGCACCAGAACACATGGCGCGTCTTCCTCCGCGGCCTCCAACTTCACCTGCCATGGGGTCAGGAAAAACGAGCACTCAGAAGCACTAGCTTTCCTGACCCCAGCGGCGGATTTGGTCCATGGCTTCGCCGCCAACCAAGATTTGACTGCGGAGGGTAGGGAGAGCGGCGCGTCGCAATACCGAAACTCCTCTGCCTCCGCAGCCCCACCATCACCGCATCAAGGATGCGGCCCCGTCACAGTCTCCTCCTCCGCGCCTCCACCTCGACTGCAGCGGTAGGGGGAGAGGACTTCCCTCTCGCCACAGCTCACCAACCCACATCCGAAGTGGGCTCGCCAAGCCCACTCGGAGTGGCCACCGCGGGCCGGCCCTTCACCTCGTGCCAGCCATGTGGTTTCCTCTTTGTTCACTGCGGGTGACCAAGCCACGGCGCTAAGCCCCACCCCTCGCCACGAAAGGCGGGAACCCATTCAGGAGGCTATAGGGGAGCCTATGTTCAGCAGTGGACGTTGATAGGCTATAACGGTAACTAAATCGGGATGTCACCTTTTGTAAAATATTTTGATAGCTTAGGGGCTAAGTGCTCGCCGTAAATTGTATACTCTTCTCGCACAACGCGGTATCAATACCAGATAAAATTGCAATTTTAAGTGCGTCTTGCCACATAATATTCAGTGGTGAAAGAAAACATTGAGAAAATCTATATATTTGAGGAATAAAAAATTCAAATACATCTTAATTTGACAATACAGACTAGAGCAGCGTTGCGGACTGTGCCAAATATATAATTATTTGTCCAAGTACATACTTGTAATCTTAGTTTTGTTTTAATAGTTTATCATGTGTACTCAATTTTAAGGATGCACTAAAGATATATTATAAATATATAGAATATAGATATATTATAAAAGTGGAACATAATATATTGCAACCTTACTTTAGCTACTTATTTTAGGCATGTGATTTTAAAGAACGCGCATTGATGGTGGTTACTTTGAATAGTCTAAAGAACAGCTAGAATAATATAAAATATATATCTTCATCTCAGCAAAATTACTTAGCGATATCGCCGCAAAGCATATAGACTTGATGTGTTTGTGTTTCTGTGAACTGTAATATAATATTTCGGTCAAATATTCGACCTACAACGGTATAGATTTTGTGGGTTGAATCAGTAAGATTTGTCTATGTAAATCGATCTCAATCTAAGTTATTTCAAAACGTAAGTGTGTATAAATTAAAAATTGATGAACTGTTTAAACATGAAGTGACACAATAAATGCAAGTGGATGAACTATTGTGAAGGCTAGCATTAGTCACTGGACTTATAAAAAAGTTTGTTGTGTTATCATTGGCAATAAAGCAATAAAGGTGATTATTGTATTTTATTCCCGAATTTATCATTGAGAATCATTACCAATGCATAGATCTCAAATGCAAGCCAATTAGCATGCATGCTATCTGGTGCTAATAGGTAGCATGCATTTTCTGGAAAGGCCAGATATCCAACAAGGGACTTGAAAAAGATGTTGGCGAGATGTGATGATGTGTGGCCTTCTCGTGTCTCTGAAACAGCATACGATTTTTTTCCAATCTTTTTGCGTTAGACTTACATTATTAACCCTCCAATAAATGCATATACTTTTACTTAGAAGAGCCACGCTGTAGTATAATAGGTGGCAGCATGAATAGGTCAGCACGGCCGAAAAGGTTCGCGCTCCTTAATTAATGCAGTGTTTCGTGTAGTGATTGGCGAGATACGGAGACACCTTTTACTCTTATCGAGGCGTTCTATCTTAGTAGTCAGGGTGACAATTCATCTGTATTTTAATTCTTAATTAAATACTTGCGGCGCGCCCTGGCTGCGCCTGGGTAAGAGCTATTGATTCTTGTTTAGATTAAAGTTTTTTTTTATAGAATAAAGTTGATAAACGAATACACAGACCACAAGAATGTAAGCGTATGCTGTGGCTTATAGGCATCTACATTTATCCTCAATTAAGAATCACAATGCAGATGCGTTGTCATCCCTGAAGACTAAAATGGAAGACCTGGTTTCCGGTAGAAAGGCTCAGAGCTTAATAAAAGACAGACACTTTAATTTTATCTATATGTATAGATAACAGGATGTAAGCACAATATATGACCAGAAATATCATGTCTACAGGCTTATTAAGTTTATCCTAATCTTTTTATTACAGTGTAACATGTTCACAGCTGAACATGAGTATCTGTTATAGTATTAGGCGCTATGAACGCAGGTGGATAGAAGTAGGCAGGCAAATTGAGTTATTTCTCTCTTGGTAGAATAATCATACAGTAATCAGAATAATAATACAATAATCGACAGAATAATCACACAGTACATATGATTATTTTGCCGGGAAAGTTAAAAAATATAATAGGCTCCAATTGATTGCGGTAACGCCATTGAGTGTAAGTAAAGTTGCAGCCTATGTTTGTCTCACTGCTGAGCACGGAATTTCTGTTGTTTCTGCCGTGTTGCCCAGTAGGTGTTGGCTTAGTAAATATTTTTATATGTTTTCCTTCACCGCAAAACACGTGGTAAAGTAACATTTAAAATTACAATTAACAGTTTCCTTGATGCCGGCGGAGATCGAACCATGATAGCTGGGGTAATTTGAATAATAGCAACGTTTTTTACGGCTCTTTATCTAAAGTGTAAACTAGATATAAAATACTGAGACTGGCGACAGGGAGTAGAGTCAAAGGTGCGAGGCATCTGGTACAACCAACCAAACAAAAACAAAACAAAAACCAAAGGTACTGGTCAACCATCAGCCAAGTGATAGCCTCACTCGATTTCTTTACTCTAAGGGTACATGAGGCACGAGCCCAAGTTCCAAGGGAATTGTTGCTAACCATTAGTCATTCATTGAAGTATACTTGAATGTTTTAATTTGTCTTTTTATTTTCTAAAAGTTTACAAACTTCAGTTGTTCTGGGGCCCCTGCATGATCTAAAACGGCCCTGATGGCGATAATGCTAAGTCCTTTCGACACTGGGAAATTTCCCCGCCAACCTGTGGACTGTTGCGGTTGTATACTTATCTCCAAAAATAAAACTTCTTATAATGTTAAGGTATTTTTAAGGTTTTTTATATAATACGGTTGAAAAACGGGCACGCAGTCCACCTAGTGGTACGTGGATGCTGTGGTCCTTAAAATGAAAATAAATCTCTTTATTTTCCGACGCAAGAAATAAAAATTTCGTTTGTCAAATGTTGACGCATTACGATCGTATTTCTCGGAATTTCTATTGATTCCATACTCCAGTAGAGAGTAAATATATAAATAAACTAGCTCCAAAAATAAGTACTGTAATCTTTGCTATTAGGAGGATTAGGAAGCTGACTAATGAAGCAACAGCTAAATCAGTTTTGCTTACTTCCACAAAATGTCAATATCATATCATACGGTATTTAACTGTCTGTTCAATAAAAATCATAAGGTGTTTAATAATCTGCGGCTGGATTGGAAACAATATTAATTTTGCAAAAGCAAGCAATAAGGCTAATCTATAACTTGGGGTCTCGCGAGTTAATACGCGACCTTTTCAAGGAGACTTATATTTTGACACTTCCATTATTGTTTATTTTGAGAACATCATGTACGTACAGATAAATATAAATTGATTTTATATAAAACGGACTGTTTCCTGTAGAACGGGTCACGGTGATACGCTAAAGTTGGATTAGCTAAAATTACTTTTGTGAGATCGATAAATGCTCCTTGATGCTTAAAAAGAAATCACGCACATTACTAGATCACAAGTCATCATTGTAAATAAAATTGTAACATGACTTAAAGAAAAAGTTTCGAGCCCGTTCTTCTGCTTTGCAAACCGGTGTAGATTCTAACGTTGATAGAGCTCTAAAGAAACTTAAATTAAATAAAGTTTTAATTTGAGTTTACTTTGACTTTGACAGCCACATTAAATTGCTATTTTGCTGGTATTTTAAACTTCAAATTACCTTTGATCTTTTTATACCCATTAGTTTTATAGAGTCAGTTTACAAATAAATGATGGTATTTTCTTCCTTCATCTTATGTATTATTAAACGCTGTTTTGTTTTATTTTTTAATACAAAGTTAAAGTCTTAAATAATGGAATAAAATTCAATGCGTATTGCTTTTGAGGATTTTGGTTCAGACATCGTTACCCATAAGACCGGAACTGTACTTGTCTCCACGTAGCCACTTTAATTCAATTCACAGATTAAATAAACAAATAACTGGTTCGATTCCCCGCTAATGAAAAAATACTTAAATAAAATGTTAAGGTTAGAGTCATGCTTTTTATCCATTGTGTAGGTATATTTTTTATTCTGATGTATTCAGTTATGTACCTATTCAGATCAGTTCAGTACTAAGTTATTTAAAAAAATAGGTTAAATAAACCAAATAACTGGTTCGATTCCGCTAATGAAAAAAAATACTTAAATAAAATGTTAAAAGGTTAGAGTCATGCTTTTTATCCATTATAGGTATGTTTATTATTCTGATGTATTCAGTTATGTACTTTTCAGATCAGTTCAGTACTAGTAATTTAAAAATTAGTATGAAACGGCTTACCGATCCTCCGTGGCCTTATGAGATTCTCCAAGGCACATTATTATGTTGCCGTATTCACGAGCACTATAAACGTACGCGTTAGGCATTATTAAAACAAAAAAGAAACACAAAACGTAACAACAAGAATAACACGTAATAACAAGTACAATACCAAGTAATAACAATAAGAATTTAATAAACAAAACCAATGAACTGTCGCTCGCGCATGCGTGTCCAAAGTCAGCGGAACTGTCTCAAAACTAAAATTAATAGTGAATCCCGCCAAAACTGAAGCCTACTGCGTCCTAACTAACGTCCTTGCGGTAAACACTTTGAACATTCCCACAGACCGTCAAATGTTATGACATTGCCAAATTTTTATTTTATAAGTTTAGTTTCCATATGATCCCACGACTAGTCTTCTTTCATATGGAATTTGTAGTTATAGTTGTAATTTTTTAATACAATTAGACAATCAATTGTACCCTGACGAAACAAGCAGTTCGTTACTACAAAATGATATTGAAATTAATAAACGTACTATTTGGGTTTGGTTATCTTTGATTTTGTACAAGAAAATAGAAATAAAATGGTATTGAATAATTTAATAGTTAAAATCAATTGCAATTATGATCGACAGTTAATTAATCTAAAAATAATTATTTTACTTTACTTTTATTGACTTTCCGTGTTTTAATCCTTCCAATACTTTGATTTGAAAACAGGTACGTCAAAACTATTACAAATTACTTGCAAGTTTTATTGTAATTGCCGCCTCTAATTCTTATGTCGCTTGCAAACAAATCTTAGAGTAAATTTGGGGAATTTCATATGTTGGCGCTGACGCGAGGTGACACACAGTCGGCCGGGTGGCGGCAGCGCGTAAAGGGGGCGCGAGGGGAATGCTCGCCAGTATTGTTGTGCGCACGCTATTGGTTCCTCATTCTTGCCGCGCTTTGAAAAAGCGATGTTTCCAATATACAGTCGCACACACAGCTTATGCACGACGCGCGACGATGTTTTAAAAAGGAAGGAAAGAAAATTATTTATATCTATTGTTTTATGACTGAACTAGTGAACGAAAAGGTAAATAGAAGGTGAATGGGAAAATTGTGCAAAGTTAAATGTATTGAGGAAGAATACCGAAAAAATTACCATGTGGTCAACCTGATGACGGAAACATTTATCATTCGCATTGATGATGATGATTTGATGAAGTAGCATCAGTAACACCAACACACCATCGACATCCGGCTTCCATGTTCCATGTTCTAACGGTATAATGGACGGCGTGTCACCCTTAGCTTAAGTTTTTTGTTACAAACTACTTTATTTTACGATTGAAATAAAAATAATGCTCAAGCATACATTATCCATTTTAATTTCAACCTCTTCCAAAGTTCTAAGAAGCTAGTAAAGTAACTATTATGATTCTACAATAAAACCATTAATTACTATTATAATATTATAAAACAACAGCCTAGTACCATGTAGTACTTTAGAACGCGACTGTACCCATGCGCAGACACACCCCTCCACTGTCGCTCAGCGTCGTGACGGGACCTGTACGGAGCTAGATAAAGAGTTTGGCTTCGACGCGGATATTGACCCTAGTCAGCTGATTTTATGATTTATTTATTTTAAATTCACTGCTGGTTTAATATTTAAGTATTTTCATGATTCTTTTAATGAAATTATGTTTTATTTAACTATATCAACACGATGGAGCGTGAATGAAGCTAAAAAATTGTTGTGAAAAGATGATTTTTTTCATCAGGATCGATTTTATATTTCACCCATCATCTAAGATAGTTAGTACTGTCGTCTGTCTTCGTTTTCGGAGCGTTTCAAAATACCCTGTATATTATATTCTTAAACATAGAAAGGTCTAAACTTTACAATAACGTATGAAATGCTTGTTTCGGTATACGTATTTATTGCTAGAAAATTATCATATGATAAAATATATTCTTTTCTAGGAGTGAATTTCTACAAGAATTTTTATTATTTGTTTCACCAATCACCACAATTCCCCTGGTGTTGCAGTTGGGCCGTAGTCAATTACCATCGTGTGAGCTGACTCGTTTACTCTCTCATTAAAAATAAAAAAAAAACATTTCTTTTTGTGGCGAAAATTGCGAAAAATTAATTTTAGGTACCAGGGCCATATTTGCAAAATGCTTTTTGGTTCTTGAATTCATATTACATACTGTAATAAGAGAAATTTTGGTAAATCAAAATAAAAACCTAAAAGTCTACACAGGAACTTGCGACTTTATTTAATTCCGTTTAGTTTGCAGTCAAATAATAATAAAAATTTATATATTAACTACAAAATTTATAAATATATATAAACTCTTTCAAAAATGCAAGGGTTTCGGGCAAATAATTAATGTATATGACGGAATATGGTCTCCAGAAGTATCTTTAAAAACTACGACGTCATAATTGATGATGTCGTTATTATGATTTCTACATTCACTTATTGTTTTTAATAATAAAACTCACTATACTTATTTACTCTTAACTGGTTTTACTAATCACAATTATTCGCTATTAACAATTATTCATAATCCATAAATATTCACAGTTTATAATCCACAAATTCAACTAGGTCTGAACAGCACGACATCTCGAACAAGAATGGCTGCTCAAGCCGCGCCTAAACCGAATGCAAGTGTGCGCAAGCTATCCCTATTTCCTGCGCTTTGAGAATAATTGCCTTCTTAATTGTTATAGCAATAACGCGTATTTAATCCTATTTAGAATTAAAGCATTTTAAATTATTTATGTATTCACGAGCATTATAAACTTACGCGTTAGGCATTATTAAAACAAAACAAGAAACACAAAATTTAACAACAAGAATAATAATAATAAGTAATAACAATGAATAACAACAAGAATTTAATAAACAAAAACGACTGTCGCTCACGCGCACGTGGTAGTCAACACGGAACTGGCTCAAAAACTAAAATTATTATCCAATCTCGCCAAAACAAAATGCCTACCGCTAAGTGCGTGCGTCCTAACGTCCTTACGGTAAGCACTTTGATCGTTTTCACTTATCGTTAAACCGTTACGCCATTGCTAACTTTAATTTTATAAGTTTAGTTATCCCTACGACTAGTCTTCATATGGAATTTAGAAGTTATAGTTGTCATTTTTTAATACAATTAGACAATCAATTGTACCCTGACGCAACAAGCAGTTTGTTACTACAAAATGATATTGAAATTAATAAACATATCTAATTGGGTCCTCACTTTCACAATTATAAACACTATTTCATCGTTATCTTTGATTTTGTACAAGAAAATAGAAATGAAATGGTACTGAATAATTTAATAGTTAAAATCAATTGCAATTATGATCGACAGTTAATTGATCTATCAGAATTAATCTAAAAAATAATTCTTTTACTTTATTTTAATTGACTTTCTGTTATTAATCTGTCCAATACTTTGAATTTAAAAAGAGGTATGTCAAACTATTAAGAATGAGTTGCAAGTTTATTTCGCGTTAATTCTTATATTGCCTGCAAACAAATCTTAGTAGGTAAATTTCGGTGCAACATGGCAGCGTTGTCAACACCAATTTGCCAAATTCTCCGAAAATCCATGTCAAATTCCCCAATTAAGGACAAAACTTCAACAGATTTTCAACTAAGTTTATAAGATTTATTTTTATAACTAACATTTTTTTTCTTTTTTAACGAATTATTTTCACTTTCCATATTTTGTAACAAGCATTTTACTCCATGGAGTATTTTAATTCCTTCCCTTGTTGCCATTAAAAGTACCACAATATCAACCTCAGTCACAACTAGCGACATCTGGTGAGTGGAAGATTATTAGCCCTCATTGAAGGGCTGATGGATATCTTACTCTCCCCATCACTTGACAGTCTCTTTATCTATTTATTTTTCCGATGTGTTCTAATTATACTTATAAATATATATTTTTTTGCAAGTGCCGTAGTTGGATCCAGAGTAACATTACACCGGGTTGAGAGGCCAAGTTGGCCTTTGCAATGGACAAAAGATGACTTTGCCTCAGGACACATCGACATTTAACCGGCTATGATAGATACAAGATGGTTGGGAGTGATGAAGAAGGTAATTATAAATTGATATACATTGTTATAATTCGTTTATCAACTTATTGTTATAAGAAATTAAATTAATATAATTATAATTAAAACAGCTCGCATTGTCGACGACCGAGTTCTTTCTGATTGACTCGATTCATCGTTCGTCCTTTTGTACAACAAAGAGCGGTATAAGTTGCCACCATTTGTCTTTCCATCCAATTACAATGTGGGTGTTTTCAAGGCAAGAGTGAATAGGCTTTTGTTAAGTCCTACCATCAAGTGGGATTGTGGTAAGCGCTGGGTTAAATAGTAAAATAAAAAAAATCACTGGCACTGTGAAGAGATGTTCCATCCCTTTCCATTTCTATCGCATTTACCACGGAAGTGCTAAGAGGAATAATTGATTCCAGCCATAAATTCCACAAACGTAAACACACCATCCATATTCCATATATTCATACACACACATCATGGTGAACCACCATTGACACGACACATTTAGATCTGCATGGGCCTCGGTTGCAGACAAATGAGCCCACCGTTCTATTGGTGGAGTATTCCACACCCATACTTTTTTGTGGTAGTTACAAATTTTTATTGCTGTGATCATGCCTTTTTCCTCAGCAAAAGCAATAGCTTACTCCCGCATGCCAAGTTTTCGGTACACAGTGACCAAATTCCACATGGCTTTATCTTTCCGACATATAAATGGCGTTTCACTGGCGGTTCACGATGATCAAAATCGCGGCTCGTTGATGCCTGATACTTCTCCAAATCAGACATCATCGA
>JAGSMP010002020.1:0-32127 GCA_029286625.1 Parnassius orleans | reverse complement strand
TATAAGAAATTAAATTAATATAATTATAATTAAAACAGCTCGCATTGTCGACGACCGAGTTCTTTCTGATTGACTCGATTCATCGTTCGTCCTTTTGTACAACAAAGAGCGGTATAAGTTGCCACCATTTGTCTTTCCATCCAATTACAATGTGGGTGTTTTCAAGGCAAGAGTGAATAGGCTTTTGTTAAGTCCTACCATCAAGTGGGATTGTGGTAAGCGCTGGGTTAAATAGTAAAATAAAAAAAATCACTGGCACTGTGAAGAGATGTTCCATCCCTTTCCATTTCTATCGCATTTACCACGGAAGTGCTAAGAGGAATAATTGATTCCAGCCATAAATTCCACAAACGTAAACACACCATCCATATTCCATATATTCATACACACACATCATGGTGAACCACCATTGACACGACACATTTAGATCTGCATGGGCCTCGGTTGCAGACAAATGAGCCCACCGTTCTATTGGTGGGTATTCCACCCATACTTTTTTTTGTGATAGTTACAAATTTTTATTGCTGTGATCATGCCTTTTCCTCCATAAAGCAATAGCTTACTCCCGTATGCCAAGTTTTCGGTACACAGTGACCAAATTCCACATGGCTTTATCTTTCCGACATATAAATGGCGTTTCACTGGCGGTTCACGATGATCAAAATCGCGGCTCGTTGATGCCTGATACTTCTCCAAATCAGACATCATCGATATTAAACACGTAAAGGTAAACAAGAAAACTATTAAACTCGGTGCAACGCGGCTTCGTGCAGAAGATAGTTAGGGCTTACAAAACTGTTTCATTGAACTCGGCCCTCCTCCTGGCTGGGCTGCTCCCCCTGGATTTAAGGATTCAGGAGGCAGCATTAATATATGAAATAAAAAAAGGACATTCCAGGGAGGTGGTAGGTGACCGGGAATTGGAGGGAATGGAAGCCCATACAAAATTGCCGCATCCAGCGGATCAGGTGGGACCGAAGTTCTTATGTCTGGGAGACGGTGCACAAGTGGTCCAAACAAATAACACCGAGCTCACCATCTTACTGATGGTAGCAAAATTGAGGGAAAGTGGTGCGGCGTTGTCCATCTGGAACAGCGCCGCCGAAACGTTAACCAAAAATTTAAATTGGATTACTTTTGCACCGTTTACCAGGCGGAGTTGCCATTCTGCTTGAGGCCACCAAATTTGCACTTGAATCCTGCACGAAGTTGCAATATATATAGTGACTCCAGATCAGCCCTGGAGACAATCACCTGAGCGATTCCTTCACCCTTGGCGGTGAGGGCAAGGCAAATATAACCAAGTATAAAGATCTTGAAAACACTTTCTGAACTGGGTCAAAGCTCAGTGGGGGTGGAGTTTACCTAACTTTTTAAAGTGTGGTTTAGAAGGTATTATTGACTTTATACATGTGCGAAATTTGAGATTTTTCTGTGTGATAGTTTCGGAGAAAACGCAAAACAAGTGCCACGTGGGCACGTGTTTTGTGACGTGCAGTGTCGTGGCTACTTTTGTCGTATTCTAGTAGCAAATGCAGAGGAGCCTGGAACAATTTTCGAACTTTATAAGTTAAGTGGTTCAAGAGTTATTGGTGTTTAAAATTTTTGCAAAATTTGACAGTTAAATAAATCAAAAACTAAATCGAAGACCCCTAGTTTTTATAGTTCGGCTTTAAAGCTATTAGTGGTCCCTACAAATGTGAAAAATTTGAGACTTGTATGTATTATACTGAGAAATTGCAAAAAACAAGTACCACGTGGGCACGTGTTCCAGCAGAATCGTGCGGTTGCTTCTGAAGTCGCATTCCGTCAGTAAACGCGGAGAGGCGCCGGGAGAAATTTTTGGAATTACAATAAGTTAAGTGGCTAAAGAAATATTGAACTTTTAAGTTTTAAAAATATTTGTTAATTTAATTTCTCAAAAAGGAAAGTGAAATTCTTAGTTTTTATAACAAAGTAGTGTTAAGAGGACTGTATTAATGTATATATAAAATTTAGATTTTTCTGATAAGTAGTTTTTAGTTAGGATTTTAAATTATTTAGTTTTATATGTTACCTTATTAAGTGTTAAAAGTTAAAAATATATATACATAACCTATATAGAATTCAACATCTCGAATTTTGTAGATTTTAAAACAAAATTTGGCTGAAAAATCAAATTTTAAAAAATTATACTATTTTGTTAAAAATTTATTTAAAAGAGGCTTTAAACGCCAAATAATTTATTCAGTTATATTCTTGACACCGAGACCTTTCAAATGAGCCCAAAGACGGTGAAATCAAGGACGACCAAAATCTTTTGTGTTCTGGACCAGGGCCATTTTAAAAAGTTAAAACCGAAATAACCTCGTGTTCTAGGGTCGTATGAGTTGTGGTTTTGGCTTTATTATTGCCACATTATAGTCTCTTATAAATACGAAAATACGCTCACAAAATTTGCCATGAAGCCTCCTACAAGACCAAAATATAAGGTCCAGAGAGTGCTTCTGTGGCAACCAAACCGCGAAACTCTGCGACAAAACTGACCAAGTTATTAACATTTAAATTGGTCGCCATTTTGGTCGCCATATTGAAATTTTTAAACAGACGTATCTCCGAAAGTCTTGGGTGGATTTCGATGCGGTTTTCGATATACGTGATTGCCTAAGGTCATCTATCGTACCATCTGATAATATTAGTGACTGGCGGCCATTTTATAGCCATTTTGTAAAATATTATAACCGCTATAACTTTTATGTACTGCATCGATTTCTGCTGGATTTTCGGAATAAGATAGAATATATATTTGACTTTCTATCTGACAAATAAAAAGGTACTCTACATAGAGACAACTGTGTGACTTACGTGTATTCCCTCTCAGATAAGTAAGACTTGCTATTTCATTCGAAATAGAGGACAACCTTCTAAGGTAAAACGGTGAGGAACTCTACATAGAGTTAAAAATTTATTTTTAAATTTATTGTTGATTTCTTTTAGTCAAATTTGACTGCACATAGCTGTGTCACGGTGGATCTGGACATTTCCTACACCGTTAGTTTAGGACATATTTCATATTTTATTTTATTTTATTTTTACTTTACTTTTATACAAATTTTTTATTATTTATTTTATTATACTGTGTGACGCTTTCCCCGACAATGCTTGAATCCGAACCCCTGCCAAAAGGGGCAAGAAAGTGACAAGGAGAGACGTTCTCAAATGGAGTGGAGATGGCAGGTCCATCTCAAGAAATGAAACCCAGAAGAGTGTAAGAAGAAGTATTGGAGAATGACGGGGGCAAAGGATCGGAACCAGGATCTCAAGGAAAGGAATTGAAGTTACCCGCAGCTCGCACAGCAGGCGACGGCTCCTTCCACAAGTAGACCGTCAACTGAAAACTAGAGAACCCACCTGAAAAAGCAATAGAAAAATATGCAGACAGAGTAACTGAAGGAGGGCATGTCTGCACAAGGCAAATTGCACCTAAGTAACTCAAGAAATTTAAAACCGACATTAAGCTTGAGGTTACAAAATATAGATAGATTGTATCAATTAGTTAAGGAGGCAGAGATGGAAAGAAAATGGGCAGGAACAAAAAAGGATGAACAGAGTAGAATGGTGGAGAGATCGAGAGAAAAGATGAAAGTAGGAAAGAAGCAGAAGATAGCCTAATAAAAAGATAGAGCAACATAGCAAAATGCTCGAGGAAAATAAGAAGGAGATGGAAAACTTGAGAAATATACTTAAAGAACAAGGAAATAGGGAGGAAAAGACAACATACGCAAGTGTAGCCGCCAGGAAGAGCAGGAATACCATCGGATATGTTGCAACTCACTCAATCGCCATTTCGTCACAAGATGAAAAGATACTGGAGACCAAGTACTAGAAAAGATCAGGAAGGTAAAACGCAAGGAAGAAGGATTTAAAATTGATAAAGTGAGGAAGGCCAGAGATCGAAGAATAATTATAGGATGTAGCACTGAGAAGAAGTAAAAAGATTCAGGAAAGAATAAGCAAAGAAGGATCCAATTAACGGTAGAAGAAATAAAAACAAAGATCCGATGGTAATACTAAAAGACGTGATGAGTTACAACACGGATGGCGACATTATCAGGGCTATAGAACATCAGAACAAGATGTTAGAGGGGTTGGTTGACGAAGAGCAAAGGATGGAGGTGAAATATAGAAAAAGACGAGAAACCCACTCACTTCCCACAGTTCTGAGAGTGTCGCCACAGGTGTGGGGAAGAATGATAGAAAAGAGCTCACACGTTGACCCGCAACGAGTGCGAGGCGGACCAATCTCCATTGATCCAGTGCACCAAATGCTTGGGCTACGGGCACACTAAAAACTCTGCACCGAAACAGCTGACGCGTGTAGTCACTGTGGAGGCCCGCATCTAAAGACGGAGGCACCGAATGGATCTCGGGTGAACTACCATCATGCGAATTGCAGGAAAGGCAAACAAGACAGTGACCACAACGCGTTCGTGCAGAGTGCCCGGTTAGAAGATGGATGCCCTAGCAAGGTCATCTATAGCATATTGCTAAAGTGGTCCCAGGAGTAACCATGAACCAAACCGGCAATCAAAGTTATCGCGTTGTTCAAGCAAACCTTCAAAGAAGCGAATTAGCAACTGCCGAACTAACTATGCATGCGGCAAAAGCAAGACCACCTTTGCTATGGTCCAGGAACCGTACATCGGTAATATTGGTGATGCGGCACTATCCAGGTACGAAAATTGCAATGTAAATAAGCAGCCAGCGTGAAAAAGGGTTAAGGCAGCGATTGTTCTGTTCGACGACACCATCGACGTCTCCCAGTATCCGGATCTCACCACGGAGAACATAGCTGTCGCCAAGTTGAGAACTGGAGCCTGGGAGATAGGGGTGGTGTCGATCTACCTGGAGTGTGACAAACCCATCGAGCCATACCTGGCCATAATTAAGAAAGCTCTTGAAGGTTTGCGAACGAGCAGCGTGATACTGGGCGGAGACGTAAATTCCTGGAATACGTGGTGGGGAAGCCGAGAATCTGATGGCAGAGGGATCGAAATGGCGGACACACTTGATGAGTTGGAGCTGCATATTTTAAACCGAGGGTCTGGGCCCACCTTCGACACCATTAGAGGTGGAAGAAGGTTCTCCAGCTGCGTCGATATAACGACTTGCTCGACGGACCTTCTCGGAAAAATCGAAAACTGGAGACTTTCTGGAAACGTTACTGGTTCGGATCACAGGGCAATTCTGTTTGAGCTCAGACTCGGCAAGGCTGTCGGCACAGACATCAAAAGAACAACTAGAACATTTAACACCAGGAAGGCAAACTGGAGCGAGTTTCATACGAAACTGGCTCAGCTTTGGCAAAATAAAAATTTGAACGCTACATTAATTAAAGAAATAGACAGCAAACAGATACTGGAAAGCCACATAAAAAACTACACGAAATCAATAGTTGATGCCTGTGAAGGCAGCATGCCGAGATTGAGCAGTAAGAAGAGAATAGAGCTGCCCTGGTGGACCGAGGAGCTCAGTGAGCTCAAAAGGGAAGTCGCCAGGAAAACGCATATCATATGCGGCGCTGGTTCGAAGAATGGGTCGTCGAGCAATATATAACATGTAAAGAAAAATATCAGCTAGAGATGAAAAGGCCCAGACCTCCAGTTGGAAAAACTGCAGCAAGCAGGAAAAGGAGTCCATGTGGGATGGGATATACAGAGTGATTGGTAGAACAGAGTTGAGGAGGAGACTCCCTTAATCTGCGACGGTGTAAACGTGGGGAGCAAAGAATCTGCCAGGATCCTAGCGGATAGTTTCTATCCGGAGGATGAAACACAGAACGACAATGCGGACCATAGAAAAATTAGAGAGCTAGCTAGTAGAGTAAATGTAGGGTCAAGGTGAACTATGCGACCCGCCTTTCATGTGAAGAATTGATATGGTCCGTCAAGTTTCAACCCCAAGAAGGCTCCTGGAATAGATGGTCTAACAGCAGATATTTGCAACGCTGCCATCACTCTGGACACCGATTTATTCCTGGCTTTGGCGAACAAGTGCCTCGAATTGGCATGCTTCCCAAAGATTTGGAAGGAAGCCGTGGTGGTCGCGCTACCAAAGCCGGAAAGGAGAACTACACGCATCCCAAGTCTTATAGACCAATTGGCCTACTGCCAGTCCTAGGCAAGATACTTGAGAAAATGCTGATCAGAAGGATCAAATGGTACACACGCCGACCATCAGCCACAAGGTACGGTTTCTACCCCAACGCAGTACCGAAGACTCCCTTTATGACATGATGCAGTACATTAGGAATGAGTTAAAGCTCAAAAAACTGATCGTGCTGGTATCATTGGACATAGAGGGAGCCTTCGACAATGCTTGGTGGCCGGCGATACGCTGCAGACTGGCGGAGACCGGGTGCCCAGCAAATCTGAGGCGACTGATAGACCACTATCTTGAGGATAGAACAGTACGCGTCAGGTTTGCTGGAGCGGAATGGTTGAAAAATACGACAAAGGGGTGCGTGCAGGGCTCCATCGGTGGTCCCACCCTATGGAATATACTATTAGATCCGTTGTTGAAAGAAGTGGGGTTGAAAGGGGAGCACTGTCAGGCGTTCGCGGATGATGTGGTCCTCATTGTCTCCGGAGACACGGCGCTGGAGGTAGAGACGAACTAATGCCGTCCTCGGGCATGTTTGGAGCTGAGGAGTCAAAACAAACTACGCCACATAAAACCAAGGCCATATTGTTTACAAACAAACTCAAGTACGACTCACCAGCTCTAACCATGGGCGGGAGGCAATAGTACTCTCCCGTGAAATAAAAATACTTGGTCTGACAATTGACAATAAATTAACATTCAATGCATATAAAAATATATGTAAGGCCCAGAAAATGTAGCCAACTGAGGGCGCGAAAATCAACTGGGGTCTAAATTCGGAGATAGTGAGGACCATATACTTGGCGGTGATAGAGCCGGTGATTCTTTACGCAGCGAGCGTTTGGGCACCGGCGACCAAAAAGGTGCAAACAAGAAAACTATTAAACTCGGTGCAACGCGGCTTCGTGCAGAAGATAGTTAGGGCTTACAAAACTGTTTCATTGAACTCGGCCCTCCTCCTGGCTGGGCTGCTCCCCCTGGATTTAAGGATTCAGGAGGCAGCATTAATATATGAAATAAAAAAAGGACATTCCAGGGAGGTGGTGGTGACCGGGGTGGAGGAATGGGCCTACAAAATTGCATCCAGCGGATCAGGTGGGACCGAAGTTCTTATGTCTGGGAGACGGTGCACAAGTGGTCCAAACAAATAACACCGAGCTCACCATCTTTACTGATGGTAGCAAAATTGAGGAAAGTGGGTGCGGCGTTGTCCATCTGGAACAGCGCCGCGAAACGTTAAAAAAATTTAAATTGGATTACTTTTGCACCGTTTACCAGGCGGAGCTGTTGGCCTGCTTGAGGCCACCAAATTTGCACTTGATCCTCTGCACGAAGTTGCAATATATAGTGACTCAGATCAGCCCTGGAGACAATCACCCAGAGCGATTCTTCACCCTTGGCGGTGAGGGCAAGGCAAAACCAAGTATAAAGATCTTGGAAAACACTTTCTCTGAACTGGGTCAAAGCTCATGCGGGGAGGGAAATGAGGGCTGACATTTTGAAAAGAAGCTGCACTGAGGTCTAAAACAAAACCGTTCTATGATAGATGTCCTGTTTCATTCGTAAAGCGACAAATCCGGATGGACTCGCTTTGCGAGTGGAACAGGAGATATAAAGAAGAAACTACAGCCGGCACTGATCTTCTTCCCGGACGCTGTCAGTGCTTACCCTATACTTAGGAAGATTGAACTGGACCCATTGTTGACGCAGGTGCTAACAGGACATGGCGGGTTCTCGAATATCTGCTTCAAATGCAAGGAGAGCCCTCATGTACCTGTGATAGAGAACAGTTAGAAACGGTAATACACCTTATTACAGGTGCCCATAAATTATAGAGCGAGAAAAGAAATAAATTAAACTTAAAATAAAAATAAATAGAGAAGAAATACACGTAATAATGAAAGACAAAGAAAATAGAGCTAATTTCATAGAATATTGTAAGCGTATCGCGAAAATAGCTATAGATAGAAATAAATAGATATAAAGGAACTTGAATATGTATGTAAGAATATATAACACAAGTCCCAAAATAAATAGAAATTAGTAAATAAAAACAATTGTAATTAGTAAATAATATAATAGTAATAAGTGAAAATTGAAAATATATATATTACATATAGATCAATTTCAAATTAACATGTAATAAGTAATAAAAGTAAACAAAGTAATGTGTTAGATATAAGTTAGCGATACGATAAATAAATAAGTAAAATAATTATATAGAGTACAGAAGATAAGTAGAATGTAAGAAAATAAGATAATATAAGACACTGTAATAAGATAGCTAAAAAAAGAAGGCACTGTAATATGGTAGAAGATAAAGATGTAAAGAAAATAAAATAGTAATGAAATAGAGATAAGTGATAAAATACTGTAAATAAAACAAACAAAAATTATATTAAAAGTCAAAAGAACATTGACAAATATACGAAAAACGCGCAGGTCCCTGATCTCCATGTCAGGAAATAGAAAAAAAAACCTAACCTAACCTAACCTCACCTAACCTAACTTCACTTCTTCTTCTTTTTTTTTTTTTTTTTTTCGAAATCCTCATGAACTACCTCCGCCTGGGGAAAGGTGGAGGGGCGTGCGGACTCTTACCGCCAAAACCACCCGGTGTCTCTCGCACGTGTGCGCGGGGCCGCGAGGTCAAATTCTTCCGACCCCACACTGTGCTGGCCCGGTCTATCCGGCCTCGTCTCTCTGCACGGGGTAGTGAGGTGTTCGACTACATTACATCGCCTCAGAGGCGCGCCGACACCCGCTCGCGCCTCCGCCTCGGGTCCATCGAAGAGGAGGGCGGGGACTTCCCAAGTCCCTCGCCCTGGACCCATTCATGGGGCCGGAAGAGCGCTTAGTAGCGCCCGCTTTCGCGGCTGGCAGGTGTCTTTGTCCGCCGCCAGCAAGTTTCGGCCGCGGAGGAGGAGGGAGGCGGCGCCTCGCAATACCGACACTCCTCTCCCCGCGGCCCCACCACCGCATCAACGGCGCGGCCCCGTCTGAGTCGCGGAGGATGGGGCAGTGGCGCATCGCCATACCAACACTCCTCTTCCTCCGCGTCCACCTCGGCTGCAGCGGTAAGGGGCGGGCAACCCCTCCGCAGCACCGACACACATCCGAAGTGGGCTCGCCGAGCCCACACGGAGTGGCCACCTCGGGCCGGCCCTACACCTCAGGCCAGCCAAGGGTTCCTCTTTGTTCACCACGGGTGACAAGCCACGGCTACTAAGCCCCCGCCACGACAAGGCGGGAACCGTTCAGGGGACCTAACCTAACCTAACCTAACCTAACCTAACCTTTTTTTTTTCAAATCCTCATGGACTACCTCCGCCTGGGGAAAGGCGGAGGGCGTGCCGACTCTTACCGGCAAAACCACCCCAGTGTCTCCTCGCACGTGTGCGCGGGGCCGCAGGAATCAAATCTTCCGGCCACACTAGTGCTGGCCCGGTCTATCCGGGCCTCGTCTCCTGCACAGGGGTGAGTGGTGTTCGACCCCGTACATCGCCTCAGGGCGCGCGACACCCGCTCGCGCCTCCGCCTCGGGTCCATCGAAGAGGGCGGGGACTTCCCCATCCCTCGCCCTGGACCCATTCATGGGGAGCCGGAAGGCGCTTAGTAGCGCTGCCGCGGCCCCAGCGGCGAATCTGGTCTTTGGCTCCGCCGCCAACCAGTTTCGGCCGCGGAGGGAAGAGGCGGCGCCTCGCAATACCGACACTCCTCTCCCCACGGCCCCCACCACCGCATCAACGGCGCGGCCCCGTCTGAGTCGCGGAGGATAGGCGAGTGGCGCATCGCCATAACAACCTCCTCTTCCTCCGCGACTCCACCTCGGCTGCAGCGGTAAGGGGAGCGGACCAACCCCTCCGCAGTAGCCCACCGACACACATCCGAAGTGGCCTCGCCGAGCCCCACGGAGTGGCCACCTCGGCCGGCCTACCTCGGGCCAGCCAGGGTTCCTCTTTGTTCACCGCGGGCGACCAAGCCACGGCTACTATTGCCACGACAAGGCGGGAACCCGTTCGGGGAACCTAACCTAACTTTTTTTTTTTTGAAATCCTCATGGACTACCTCCGCCTGGGGAAAGGCGGAGGGCGTGCCGGACTCTTACCGGCTAAAACCACCCGGTGTCTCCTCGCACGTGCGCGCAGGGCCGCGAGAATCAAATTCCCAGCCCACACTAGTGCTGGCCCGGTCTGTCCGGGCCTCGTCTCCTGCAGGGGTAGTGAGGTGTTCATGCATCGCGCCTCAGAGGCGCGCACACCGCTCGCGCCTCCGCCTCGGTCCATCGAGAGGGGCGGGGACTTCCCAAGTCCCTCGCCCTGGACCCATTCATGGGCAGGGCGCTTGGTAGCGCGCTGGCCCCAGCGATCTGGTCTCTGGCTCCGCCAGCAGAATTTCGGCCGCGGAGGGTAGGAGGCGGCGCCTCGCACGACACTCCTCTCCCCCGGCCCCACCACCGCATCAACGGTGCGGCCCCGTCTGAGTCACGGAGGATGGGGCGGTGGCGCATCGCCAGCCAACACTCTCTTCCTCCGCGACTCACCTCGGTTGCAGCGGTGGGGCAGACCAACCTTCGCAGCAGCCACACACACATCCGAAGTGGGCTCGCCGAGCCACACGGAGTGGCCACCTGGGCCGGCCCACCACCTCCGGGCCAGCCAAGGGTTCCTCTTGTTCACCGCGGTCGACCAAGCCACGGCTAAGCCCCCGCCACGACAAGGCGGGAACCCGTTCGGGGAACCTAACCTAACCTAACCTAACCTAACCTAACCTTTTTTTTTTTTTTTTGCGGAAATCCTCATGGACTACCTCCGCCTGGGAAAGGCGGAGGGCGTGCCGACTCTTACCGACTAAACCACCCCGTGTCTCCTCGCACGTGAGCGCAGGGCCGGGAATCAAATTCCGCAGCCCCACACTGCAGTGCTGGCCAGTCTGTCGGGCCTCGTCTCCTGCACGGGGTAGTGAGGTGTTCGACTACCCGTGCATCGCCTCAGAGGCGCGCGCCGACACCCGCTCGCGCCTCCTCTCGTCCATCGAAGAGGCAGGACTTCAAGTCCCTCGCCTGGACATTCATGGGGAGCCGGAATAGCGTGTAGCGCCCGCTTTCGCGGCTAGCAGCGGATCTGGTCTCTGGCTCCGCCGCCAACCAAGTTTCGGCCGCGGAGGGTAGGGAGGCGGCGCCTCCTGCTACCGCACTCCTCTCCCCCCCCACCACCACCGCATCAACGGTGCGGCCCCGTCTGGTCGCGGAGGATGGGCGAGTGGCGCATCGCCATACCAACCTCCTCTTCCTCCGCGACTCCACCTCCTGCAGCAGTGAGGGCGGACCAACCCTCCCGCAGCAGCCCACCGACACATCCGAAGTGGGCTCGCCGAGCCCACACGGATGGCCACCTCAGGCCGGCCCACACCTCGGGCCAGCCAAGGGGTTCCTCTTTGTTCACCGCGGGTGACCAAGCCACGGCTACTAAGCCCCCCCGCCACGACAAGGCGGGAACCCGTTCGGGGGGGAACCTAACCTAACCACAGTCCGGTGTCAACTGCCGTCCCGAACGCCACGTTTCTGAGTTGCTCCGAGCCTTTAAATTCGTAAAAATAGGTTTTTTGCATCCGATTTTGGTGTATTATATATCAAAAGATGCGCGCGGACTCGCGGTTTCATAAAGTGAACTGCATGAAAATTGGAGTTGTAGTGAAAGAGATATAGTGAAAATAGTGATTTTAAAAAAAAGTGAAAATTTTCAAAGTGAAACGCTGAGTGATTTAACGCTATTACCCTAACTTTTTAAAGTGCGGCCCTAAAGCCATCATCGGCCCCTATATAAGTGGAAAATATCAGATTTTTTGTGACTCATAGTTTAAGAAAAAGGCAAAAACAAGTGCCACGTGGGCACGTGTTTGCGATCCAGAACCGTGCGCTGTTTCAAGCCGCACTCCAGTAACAGCAGAGAGGAGCAGAAGAATTACAAAACTATTAAGTTAAGTGGATGAGGTATTGAAATTTCAAAATTTTAAAATTTAAAAATTTATATCATAAGTGAAGACCTGGGTGGATGTGTGTACTTATGCCAGAATTTTCTGATGGTGCAATGACCATTATTGAAAAATCCGTTAGCAAAGGTATCATATTTTGGAAAAATTTGAATAAAGGGCCAAAACTCAAAAGATATATTTAGCTGTGAACTAGACGCCGAGACCTTTTAAACGAGCCAGAAACCTAACCTAACCTAACCTAACCGACACATTCAACATAAGCTCCACGAAAAAATTGCTTAAAAAATAGCAATTTTTGAGCTACGCGAGTGGAAGTGCTGTGAAAAAGTTTTTGAGTTTGCAGTTCACTAGTGTAATTGGGGAGAACTCTGTGCATCACCTGGTTTGGGAGCAAGAGCTTCTGAACTTTGGGGATAAATAGTGTCAACAAGAACAAGAAAATCGCATAGAAAATTTTATTGTTTGAAAGCCGCCATTAAGCCCAATTAAACGGCGTAAAAATCAAGAAAATCGGCCCACTTCTGCAGAAGTTATTGGCTCGTAAATATTAACAACAACCTAAAACCACGTGGTTGCAACGTGCTTTCAGACATTGAGGCTATAGCGCCAGTGAACACAGGCGTCCAGCGACAGGGCAAACTTTAGTGGAGCCTTCGAAGACGGACCGAGGAATAAGTATCAATCTCCGCGGCTGGAACTATTGACGACCATCAGGTAAGCCGAGGGATCTCCTAGACCTTTCTTCCTGACCACCCAAGCCTGGGCTCGTTTGAGTCGGGCTCAAGATCCCGCCACATACCACATTCACCCACCTCGCCCCCCAAACCCGTACGCCACCACTCCCACCTCAACACTAATCAACAGCATAATATTATCCTGACCACCCTACCCAAAAGCTTTAAAGTACTTGAGTCTTGGTCTGACTTAGACCCAGATCCAGAACCTAGCCTCCTAATCCCCCCTCGATTTTTCTTAATACCATATATACGCTTCCCGTTAAAATACCTCCCTCTCCCCTCAAGGTTTACCTCACCCCGCGAGCCATTACTCAGTAACCGGAAGAGCTAGACCCCCGTGTGAGGCTCATTTGAATCAGGAAAAAGAAGCCTAACTTTTTGGCTAATAGAATTTTATATTGCTCCATTTTCCGATACCATCACGGAAAATAACTCAAGCATACTCCAGGACTCACAGTACACAACACCGGAGTTCCCGCAACGGGCTCTTTCTTCGCGTCCACGTACTCTACACTGCAGTTCAACCACCGAGGAACAGCAGTGAGTTCTAATATAAAATAAAAATCATAATAACAATTGTATTTAATATATCTAACTATAAATATAAATAAAGCATTACCAGTTTTTTATAGCTATTAAGGCAACCTATATTTAGAGATTAAGCACAAATTTTGTATAACATATTTGTATATTTAAAGTACAAGGAAAAAAAAATGTCAGGAAACAAAGTTGTCTTGTCGGATGTGGAGACCGCTTCCTCTAACAAGCCTTCTCAAAGCCATCCTGTTGCGCCGCCAGAGCCCCGATCGCTGCGAGAAAAAGTATTAACAAAAACAAGCCTAACAAAAACAACTACTAGCGAAAAGTTGCCGCAGCCATCATCTCAGCCTGCAACAGAAAAACGCTCTGTGGACTCTGCCCCGACGGACACACACACCACTAGAAAAAAGGCTTCTTCGCACACCGCCACCCTACGAACAAAATGTCGCAAAACTCAGCAAAAGCGACAGCTCGATTCAGTCCTCCATTTGTGACCCGGCGGGTGGCTTTCGACAAAGTATTTAACTGGAAGCAAGAAATTCCCCACCCAATCCTATCGGACGATGAATTGTCGATCACATCTGCGCCGGAATCACCATTATCGGAGGCACCGGAAAAAGGTAGACCCAGCCTGCTCATTAACCCAACAGGCGTCTGGGGTGGAAATGGATATGGCGACAAAAGCGAACGAAATGCTTCTGAGAGGAAAGGAGGCATTAGAAATGGCGGGTAATATGAAGAGGAATGCAAACAAACAGCTTTAGAAAGTCTGCAGTCCTCTACGAGATGGTCCTGGCATTGTCCGATTCCAGATCTGAACATAAGCACAATCTGGAAAGAACGCTCACGCAATGCTCATGAGCTAATGCGAGTGGAGCAGGCCCATAATAAGCTTATCACTCAGCTTATGAAAGAATGGCATCCGAGATAGGCCAAGCCAGGACTGATATAAAGAATACCCTCCAGGAATCTAAGGCGATAAGGGCTGGCTGACTTTGAAACCCAAGAGCCTTTCCGTAGAACATCGAAATACTTAGGGCTGTAACGGTTTAGATAAACGCATAGGGTAATCAAAATAACCTGACTCATCAGAAGCAGAGGTGCGGAGAACATCTTACCTCACTTAGAGTGGATCTCACTGGGTAAAATCCAGTGTGAAACACTCAGACTGCTGGATGACATGCGCCGAATTATCGAAAAATCCGATAACAATACCAAGGAGGTTCTGGAGACTGGCCAGAAAACTTTGTTGCCTTGAATCGCCGCCATCCTGCCCCTCACAGGAAATAAATAAAAGTTGGAGCAGGAGCTAGACGGAATGAAGAGGTCGCTGAAGGAGCTACATGAAAACATCAGATCTGGACTCTCAGTGTTATCTTCGGCGGACTCTGACAAAACATTCCATACTAGCATCAGAGAACAGCTTCAACCCATTGAAGAACATTTAGGTGTTATGTCATCTGAGCTGAGGACGATGAGGAACAGAAGAAACGGGCCCATCACCTACAGCCCCGAGTCTAGCAACGGAGCTTGCACAAGCTGGTGAAGCAGCAACAAAACCAAAAGGACATACGCCAGGTGGCTGCAAGCCCTTCCTAAACCAATCATACTCTCATAATCACATCAACTGATTCGAAAAACACAGCTGACAACATCATTGAGAGAATCAGGAGGCCCTAGATACTAAAGACTGGAGCCAAAGTGGATAGGGTAAGAAGGCGAAAAACCAAAAGTCGTCCTCAGTTGTAACAAGGATCTTAACCTTGTCCAAAACAGGGTTAAGACAAACAAAAATTTAAAAGTAGAGGTTGCCAGAACAAACAATCCCTTGGCGATGATCAGAGACGTGCTATCGTATCACACCGACGTCGAAATTGTAGAAAATATACTGGCGCAGAATAAACACCTTCTGCATGACGTCGATGAGAAGGAACGAACAATCAGAGTTCGATACAGGAAAAGGCGAGGAATCCACATAGGTGCCATCCTGTACTCGAGCTCTCCTGAAGTGCACAGGCGCTTTATCGATGCGGGCAAAATTTACATTGGCCTCCAAAGGAGACCAATAACGGACCACTCTCCCTTAGTGCAATGCACTAAATGTCTCGGTTTTGGCCACACAAAGGCAGTGTGCCACGAAAAGGAGGAACTCTGCAGTCATTGCGGAGAGACCCACTCATGGGACAAATGTCCGATCAGGCTGGAGGAGATCCCCAAGATTTAAAATTGCCTAAAGCGCACGGTGCCGATACGGACCTGACACACAATGCTTTTAGCTTTGATTGCCAGGAAAAGCAGAAGTGGGATGCCATAGCACGATCTCGCATAACATATTGCTAAGGGCAGCCAAAATAACAACTCAAACATTAGTAGGTCAGATATACACTTAAAATCATTCAGGTGAACTTGCAACGCTCTAGGGCAACAGCGGAACTACTTCAGGTTGCAGCGGATAAAGGTGTCGATCGCCATAGTACAGGAACCCTGGTGGGAAAAATGGCGTTATTAAGGAACATCCTGGCACGCGGTAATTCAATGCAGCCTGAATAGACAAAAACCAGTGAAGGCCGCAGTGCTTGTCTTCGGGGATCAGCTGGAGATCATTCATGAT
This sequence comes from Parnassius orleans, assembly GCA_029286625.1. NCBI lineage: Eukaryota > Metazoa > Arthropoda > Insecta > Lepidoptera > Papilionidae > Parnassius > Parnassius orleans. Next base: position 16,104 of record JAGSMP010002020.1, on the reverse strand, counting down.
CCACAGCTGGTTACCGAAACAAGCAACGGTAGTTCTGATCGCAGGAAACCTAAAATTAGGAGTCGTGTCAGTCTACCTCGAGGGGCAAGACATCAATCCCTACCTTAGACGAATCCGCAGCATGTGCAAAACTTCACACAAACAACATCATAGTGGCTGGAGACGTAAATGCTTGGAGTCAATGGTGGGAAGCAACACTGAAGATGAAAGAGGCGCGGCATATAACACCTTCCTCAATGAAATGGATCTCCATATCCTCAACACGGTGACATACCTACCTGAAACCTACAGAAGGGAGAATCTGCTCGAGCATAGTAGACGTTACTGCTTGCAGTCCGTCACTTCTCGGCAATGTGGAGGACTGGAGAGTGGAGAGAAGTCTAATTACATCAGACCACAATGCCATAACATTTACATTGCGCACCAAAACGGCCTTAAGACAATTACGGCCCTGCACAACACGCAAATACAACACCAGAAAGGCAAAATGGTCAGACTTCTCATCACGCTTCAGATCCCTATTAGAAGAAAGAGCCATAACTCCCACATTAATCGAGGGGGTGAAAACCCACGAGGAACTAGAATCCATCACAATAGCCTACACAAAAGTAATTCAGGAATCTTGCGACGAGACTATTCCGAAAGTGGGCATGAGGAGGGTGAATGCAACGCCTCCATGGTGGTCAAAAACCCTCAACCAACTCAAAAAAGAAGTCCTAAGGAAAAAAAGACGTATAAGAAATGCGGCACCAAGTCGAAGACAACATGTCATAGATGACTACATAAACTGTAAGAAACAGTACACCACAAAAGTTGAGGAGGCGCAAACCGAAAGCTGGAAAGAATTCTGTACGACACAGGAAAAGGCATGTGGGATAAAATTTACAGAGTTATCCGAAAATCCTCGAGAAGATATGAGGACATGCTCTAAAAACATCAGGGTGAAACCATGACATCCGAAAAGTCAGCAGAACTCTTGGCCCAAACATTTTACCCTGACGACTGTGTGGTAACAGATCAGCCGTACCACCAAAGTACGAGGCTGACGGACTTCAAACCTAGGTTTGTCAGAAGATGATCCACCTTTTACAGAAGCGGAGCTTGATTCAGTGTTACAAACACTTAACCCAAAAAAAGCCCCTGGACCAGATGGGCTAACATCTGACATCTGCTCCGCCGCAATTCACTGCAACAGGAAGGTATTCCTAGCGATAGCCAACATGTGCTTGAAAATGGCATACTTTCCCAAGCAGTGGAAAACTGCACACGTGGTCATCATTCGTAAGCCAGGAAGGATGACCACTCATCAAAGTCATACCGACCCATAGGTCTCCTGTCAGTACTCGGAAAAATAGTCGAGAAATTGATGGTGGGCCGAATCCAGTGGCACGTCCCAACTCTCAACAAAACCAGTATGGCTTCATGCCCCAACGTGGTACTGAGGACGCCCTCTATGATCTATTGGAACATATTAAAACGAAGTGAGGAATAAAAGATCGTCCTCGTTATTTCACTAGATATAGAGCCTTCGACGCTTGGTGGCCAGCATTGAAACTGCAACTAGCCAAGAAGAAATGTCCCAAAACCTCTACGATATGGTTAGCTCTTACCTTCAAGACCGAAAATCACAGTCAACTACGCCAGAGCAACCAGTGAAAAGGGAACTAAAGGAGGCTGTGTTCAAGGATCTATTGGTGGACCAACCTTTGGAATGTTATCCTAGACTCACTGCTGCACAAACTTACGCACGAAGGGTATACTGTCAGGCATTTGCGGATGACGTTGTCTTGGTGTTCAGGCCACTCAACAGTGCCCTGGAGCAACAAGCCAACGGCACTTTAAAGACAGTAACGAAATGGGAATCAAGAACAAGTTAAAGTTTGCAGCGCACAAAACAAATGCAATGCTCATAACGAAGAAACTTAAATTCGACTCCCTAACCTGCATATGTCTGGCAGCAGAGTGAAACTCGTAGAAATTAAAGTACTCAGTCTCATCATCGACCGTGGACTCACCTAAACCATGTATGCAGCATGCAAAAAGCGGCTGACATATACAAGCAACTTGCATGCGCGGCCAAGGTGACCTGGGGTCTCAATGGTGAGATTGTAAGGACAATATACGTTGCAGTCGTCGAACCTATAGTGATGTACGCTTCGAGCGCGTGGTCCTCAGCAACAGAACTACAGATGATTAAAGACCAACAACACGTTGCAAAGGGCTTCGCGCAGAAGATCTGTAAAGCGTACCGCACGGTATCGCTCACTTCCGCACTAGCCATCTCGGGTCTGCTTCCGCTAGACCTGAGAATACAAGAAGCGTCTAGCCTGTACAAGACCAAGAAACAAGGCTCGCTGGATTACTTACCACCAGGAAGAGAGCTTGAAAATCGTGTAAATCACTTGGACCAACCTCATCCCTCTAAACTCATCAAATTGGATTATGAGTTACTAGAAACAATGGAAAAACAAACCTCCACCAACTAACCGGCCTCACATATACACTGATGGAAGCAAGATAGAAGGGAGGTCAGGCGCTTCTTAACATGGTGGGAAGATGGCAGGAGACCAGTAGTTCCACCTTAAACTGGATCCATCCTGCAGTTTTCCAGTCCGAGCTCTACGCGCTTGCTTAGGGCAAGCAAGCTAGCAGAATCAAGGACAGAATCTGTTATTAACATAATGAGCGACTCAAGATCTTCGCTCGAACTGCTAGCGAACCTAAAGCAAGCCATCCCTATCGAAAGCCATACAAGAAAGCATAGGAAGATGAGAAAGAGGAAGAAAAATAAGACTTTTCTGGTTGAGGGCCCATGTAGGCGTCCGAAATGAGAGCCGACGAGCTTGCCAAGGAGGCGGCACTCCGAAAGCCTCTAGACTATGACAAAATCATGTCCTATGTTAAAAAGAAAATCAGAGAGGAAACTGTTCGGATCTGGCAGGACAGATACGAGACCTCCAACACTGGGCATGTCACCAAAACATTCCTTCCGGATATTGCAAAAGCATACCGGATAGTGAGAAAGACCAAGTTGACACACGCAGGTACATGTTAACAGGACATGGTGGAATTGCGGAGTACTTGCACCTTTAAGTTAAAAGACACTCCAGGGTGCGAGTGCGACCCGAATGAGTGAGTCAGTGTGGCATGTGATTCTTGAGTGTCCCCGCTATCAAGCGGCACGTCTGGACATCGAGTTCCGGATAAACGCCAATCTTAATAAATCTGACCTACATAAAATCATCGAAGACGATGACAAAAGGCATAAATTCCTGACATTCGTTGAGTCCATCTTCCGCGCAGCTGCGAAGCGCAACGCCACAAACAATCCATCCGTCAAACAGCAGCAAACTGTAGCAGAATCTGCAGAAGTTTGCATAAAGACATCCCAGCCAATAAAGCAGTACATCAGCTAATTGCATGCGCTGAAAGAGGCAATCAGGCCTGAGAATTCGAGGAGTAGCTCTCTTCATGGATAACAACACAGAGCGTTTCGGGTTAAGCTTCAACAGTGGGCCGAAACTATGTCAAAATCTCTCCTGGTCTCGCAGCTACTAAACGGCAGTACCTTCAAAACGAGCATGAAGCGCAAAACATACGATGCGCTAATTGAGATAGAAGTCGCCAAAACGATGTCGAATAGTAAGGTCGAAAAACAAAACGATCTTGCTGTTCACATGGAGCGAAGAGAAACTCCATTCGCCCAGGCATGCTCACTGCTAACAAGACTCGGCGAGGTAGAAACAGTGGACATACCCGCATCATAAGTGTGGATGCCATGGTGGTCCTATAGAAGGTGAAGTCGTAGACCACATTGGTTGCATACAAGCCTCAAATAAACATGAGATAGTCGTGTATGGGACGGGGTGAAAACCTGAGCTTCCTCAAACATCGCGACTCGACTATGGCAACTCAACACCTAACAGCAAATCCAGAAACACGGTGGCTCAGAACGCCTGCAACTGAAGACGGCCAAAAAAGGCCGCAGCCAGGAAAAAATTACCAAAAGTTCTGAGTCTCAAAGCGGGGTTAGTGCATTAATTAATACCATCAGTGCAGCGGCCAGAGCATTCAGGAAAAGCAATGCGAAAGTTGAAAAGATAAGGCAAGCCGAAAACCTAAAGAGCCTCCGAGAGTTCTCAAGAAATCCCAACCACCCACTGACCCTATTCAGGACGAGCCAGCCCCCAAAACTTCTACCGGCGACTGGGCCTAAGGACCACATAATCAACGCGTTCCTAGAGTTCAAAGCCCTCACAAAAGCAACTCTTGAGGTGAACCAAATTACCTGTAGGAACATCTTACAAAGTTTCCAACTCGGAAGTCATGAGTTTCTTGGGGTGCAGCTCGAGGAGGCAGAAGCCCATTATGACAACAAAACATCTACAGTCATAAGAGGTAAAATGGGTCATCACATGGCGGCTTATAGCGGGTCAGGGCTTCGTATCCTGGATGAGGAGGAGACAGAACGAAAGGAGAGTAGTATTCAAACCCCTAACGACCTATCGTTGCCATTGCACCAGGGTGATGCTAGAAGACAGGATCCTGAAAATGGCGGAAGCCATCTCGAGAACCTGTGAAATGGGAGATCCTTGAGCTGGACGGTGCCGACAATAAATTGGGTCAATGGAGGTCCCGGATGTGGAAAACAACTTGGGTTATAAACCAATTCGATGCGGAGAATGATTTGATTGTCACTACAACAACAGAAGCAGCTAAAGACCTCGGGAAAATTAACCAACCGCATAAATGACGCAAAAACAAAAGTGCGCACTATGGCCTCAATTTTAGTAAATGGTATGAGAAGCCAAACCAGAAGATACTCGACTTTTAGTCGACAGAGCTCATGAACCATTTCAGGGCCATAGTAATGGCAATGCGACTGAGTGGAGCGGAAAAATACTGCTCATCGGTGACATCAATCAACTTCCATATCGACAGGAAAACCTCTTCGCGATGCAATATACTCGCAAGCCTCGTGACCACAATCAGCCAAGAACTCCTGTGTACGCACGAAATCCTATGGATGTGGCATATGCCCTCAATGAACTAAATGGCATATATTCATCCAGATCTCAGGTGCACTCACTGGAAGGAAAAGGTACACGGAGTCGTTATACCAGGTACAACACTTTATATCTTATATACAAGCAGAAAAGTCCCACCAGCCAGGATGGTTCGGGTCTGGGTCGCGATTTTAACATACATGAGGCCCAAGGCTACACATAGGGACAGTGGTCATAATGAGACAACAACAGAAGCAAAATTTAGCAGCGTCCAACACGCAGTAGTGGCAGTGTCCAGGCACACAGTCTCCTGTGTATATTACACGGACGATTGCGACGATGCGACTGGAAGGCTGATTAAAGCGCAATGGCTGCGACAACAAAAGGATTAGAATATAACTTAAAATGGCATTACGAAGCAGAGACGCAGCTGTCGTGGAGGCCTGACAACGGCGAATCAACACAGCTGAAGACGGAGCGGCCTCCGATAACCAAAAAAAAAAAATATATATTATAAAAATATAGTATGATAAGTTAATACAATAGGAACTAGATCTAAGTTAAAGTACACTAGAAATAATAGAAATAATGGCGTATCTGTAATAATAATTATAACAAAAAAATGTAAATAATAATAATAATAATAAAAAAAACAGTAACAAATATATATATATATATATATAAAATATGAAATATAATAAAAAAAGATAAAAAAAAAGATAAAAAAAAAATATAAAAAAAAATGTATGATAAGGTAATACAGAGAAAAAAAAACGAAATAAGAGGAAAAAAAAAAAAAAAAACATAATAATAATAATAAATACATAAAAAAATGTGAACTCACTGCTTGGCTTAGTAAATTTACTAATACTAGTAGTGTAAGGTACAATGTAAAATGCAAAGTTAATAAAGAAAAATAAAGCGAAAAAGGTACGGACCTCAGGTCTGTAGTGCAAAATTATTTATAATAAAAAAAAAAAAAAAAAAAAAAACCTAACCTAACCAACCTAACTTCTTCTTCAACCTAACTAACCTAACTACTTAACTTCTTTTTTTTTTTTTTTTTTTTTCGGGAAATCTCATGGACTACCTCTGCCTGGGAAAGGCGGAGGGCGTGCCGGACTCTTACCGGCTAAACCACCCCAGTGTCTCCTCGCACGTGCGCAGGCCGCGGGAATCAAATCTTCCGCAGCCCCACTGAGTGCTGGCCCGGTCTGTCATGGGCCTGTCTCCTGCACGGGGTAGTGAGGTGTTCGACTACCCCGTGCATCGCCTATCAGGCGCGCGCCGACACCCGCTCGCGCCTCCGCCTCAGGTCCATCGAAGAGGGGCAGGACTTCCCCAAGTCCCTCGCCCTGGACCCATTCGGGGCCGGAAGGCGCTTAGTAGCGCCCGCTTTCGCGGCCCCAGCGAATCTGGTCTTTGGCCGCCAGCCAATTTCGGCCTTGGAGGGTGGGAAGGCGGCGCCTCGCAACCGACACTCCTCCCCGCGGCCCCACCACGCATCAACGGTGCGGCCCCGTCTGAGTCGCGGAGGATGGGCGGTGGCGCATCGCCACTGCCTCCTCCTTCCTCCGCGACTCCACCTCAGTTGCAGCAGTGGGGTAGCGGACCAACCCCTCCGCAGCAGCCCACCGACACACATCCGGTGGGCTCGCCGACCCACGGAGTGGCCACCTCAGGCCGGCCTACACCTCAGGCCAGCCAGGGGTTCCTCTTTGTTCACCGCGGGTGACCAAGCCACTACTAAGCCTCCGCCGACAGGCGGGAACCCGTTCGGGGAACCTAACCTAACCTAACCTAACTTCTTACAATGGTTGCAGTTAAAATAATTAAAGGCTTTAGAGACTATCAACACCATAAACCTATTTCCTTGCTGGATTGACTCCGATACATATTAAGATTGAAGAACTTGCCTCAATAGAAACCACAAGATTAACTGGTATTACTAAATACCTACCCACTGACATCCAACTTGATATACCTTCCAAACCTAAAGAATTATTGCATCCCGCACAACGCATATCTGTCACATACAATGAAGCCCTTAGTGACGAGGAAGTCAAGCAATACCTTAAAGATAACATCCATCACATTTTTACTGATGGTAGCAAATACAATGATCAGGTGGAGTTGCTTATGTCATTTATTGTCCCAACGGCAAAACAACACGAAGAAAAAAATTAAACTTCACAGTTCTTGTTCAGTCTTCCGCTGAGTTGAAGGTTGAGCAAGCCTGCCTCTGGCTTAGGCAAAAAGTCGCTGAAGCGATAATACTATCCGACAGCAAGTCAGGACTGCAGGAAATCAGTAATTTATGAAAATTCATTAGTAAATGTAATTCCATAGTTAACAAAACTAAAATTAAAATACATTTTATCTGGATAAAAGCATATTGTATATCAGGTAATGAGGCCGCTGACTTAGCAGCCAAAGCGGCGGCCACCAGTCACAATGCCCCTATGTTCTTCAAATTTCCTTGCTTCGTGCGCAAACTTGGTAAAGAAACAGAAATAGCTCTGAGTCATTTTATCAAAATAATACTAAAGGAGAAATCACCAGAAAATGGTTGCCTCACACTACACATATACAAGCATTATATCATGTCACAAAACATTCATTTGCTCACAACAAATTTACTGGGCATGGATATCATAAAGAGTATCTATATAAGTATAAAATAGTCGATAATAACACCTGTCCTTGTGATGATATAACGATACAAACGATAACACACTTAGTAACGGAATGTCCTAAATATCAAAATACCCGGTATGAACATACTATGATATGTGATAATCTTAAAATTAAACCTTTTTTGGAACAAGTTATAAGCAAAGAGCACACTGAATTCATTCTTGAATCACATCAACAGCATCATATTTAATCTAAAGAAATTCAATAAAACCGAAAGTTCCTAAAGTTACAGCAACCAAAATACCATTTTAGTCGTAAATAAATACATGCTGAAACATTTTGATTATTGTATGTAAATAAATAAATACCAGGATGATATAAAACTATAAAATTAATTCAAACTTAAAATAAAATTGAGTTAAAAGGCTAATAATGTAGTAATTAAATTTCTGGATTAAATTATTCAACATATAAAAAGGAAAGATTAAAATAACAGTGATAAATATAAAACAAAGATGTATATAAAACAAAGAACTGTTCTGTATCAAATAGCAGAACAGCAATGTTCAAACATTGCAACAAAATACCGCAAATGATGCAAGAAATCGCTTGTGGTCAAAAAAAAAAAAAAACCTAACCTAACCTAACCTAACTTTTTTTTTTTTGGGAAATCTCATGGACTACCTCCGCCTGGGGAAAGGCGGAGGCGTGCCGGACTTACCGGCTAAACCACCCCGGTGTCTCTCTCGCACGTGCGCGCGGAGCCGCGGGAATCCAAATTCTTCCGCAGCCCCACACTAGTGTTGGCCCGGTCTGTTCGGGCCTCGTCTCCTGCACGGGGTAGTGAGTGTTCGACTACCCCGTGCATCGCCTCAGAGGCGCGCCGACACCCGCTCGCGCCTCCGCCTCGGGTCCATCGAGGGGGGGACTTCCCAAGTCCCTCGCCCTGGACCCATCATCATGGGGCCGGAAGAGCGCTTAGTAGCGCCCGCTGCGGCCCCAGCGGAGGATCTGGTCTCTGGCTCCGCCGCCAACCAAGTTTCGGCCGCGGAGGTAGGAGAGCGGCGCCTCGCAATACCGATACTCCTCTCTCCCCGCGGCCCCACCACCACCGCATCAACGGTGGGTTCTGTCTGAGTCGCGGAGGATAGGCGAGTGGCGCATCGCCATACCAACACTCCTCTTCCTCCGCGACTCCACCTCGGCTGCAGCGGTAAGGGAGCGACCAACCCTCCTGCAGCAGCCCACTGACACACATCCGAAGTGGGCTCACCAAGCCCACACGGAGTGGCCACCGGGCCGGCCCTACACCGGGCCAGCCAAGGGGTTCTCTTTGTTCACCGTGGAGACCAAGCCACGGCTATTAGCCCCCGCCACGACAAGGCGGGAACCCGTCTGGGGACAAAACCTAACCTAACCTTTTTTTTTTTTTTGCGGGGAAATCATGGACTACCTCCGCCTGGGGAAAGGCGGAGGCGTGCCGGACTCTAACCGGCTAAAACCACCCTGGTGTCTCCTCGCACGTGCGCGCGGGGCCGCGGGAATCCAAATTCTTCCGCAGCCCCACATCAGTGCTGGCCCGGTCTGTCCGGGCCTCGTCTCCTGCACGGGGTAGTGAGGTGTTCGACTACCCCGTGCATCGCCTCAGAGGCGCGCGCCGACACCGCTCGCGCCTCCGCCTCGGTCCATCGAGAGGGGCGGGGACTTCCCAAGTCCCTCGCCCTGACCCATTCATGGGGCCGGAAAGGGCGTTGTCCGCCCTTCTCCTGCGCTCGGTGCGCTTCTGCGGCCGGGGAAGGAGTCGAGATCTCCCTTTCCCGTTCCGCAGTTTCCTTCTGCGACATCACGTCCTCGCAGAAGGACACCACCGCGTCCCACGACTCTGCGCTACCGACCATCTTCCGCACTAAGGCCGGCAGCGACAGATCGCCTCCTACTTCATTTGTGAGGACACGGCGCTGCTCCTCCCAAGCTGCACACTCGGCGAGCGTGTGTTGCGCCGTGTCCTCCCTGCAATGGACGCAGTGGTGGCACCGAGCGTCCGGCTCCCTGTCTATGCGGCACAGGTACTTGCCGAAGCAGCCATGCCCCGACAGCACCTGCGTCACCCTAAACGACAGGGAGCCGTGCCTTCTCCCGAGCCAGTCGTCGAGTACTGGCCGGATCGCCTCGACGGTAGCGAGGCCGGCGGTAGGCGGAAGCCTTGCCGCCATTCCGCCAACCTAACCTAACCTAACCTAACCTAACCTAACCTGGCGTTGGAGATGTCTAAAGACACCGCCAGCACCACCCCACCCCGGATACTATCTCCGCCAGGGCCCTCACGCGCGTAATAGCGTCTACGGTGGAGCGCCCGCGACGAAAACCAAATTGGTTCTCGTCCAGGTCCGGCCCTCTCTGCACAAGTGGCTGACGAGGCGATCTGCGATGATACGCTCAAAAGTTTGCCCGCCTCGTCAAGCAGCACTATGGGCCGGTAAGCGGACGGTGAGTCCGTGGGGCGCCCTCCTTCCTGAGCAGGACCAGCCTCCCTCCTTCCACACACTGGGAAGCTGACCCTGCTGGAGACATGCCGTGAAGAGCCCTCAACTGGGGCTCTTGTTCCTTCAGAGCCAGGACGAGAGCTCGACCAGGAACCCGTCGGGTCCAGGCGCTGTGTTCTTAGCCCGGAGTCGCGACACGGCCGCTGTCGTCTCTGCTTGCGTCACCTGGGACATCGGTGCCTCTTCTGGAGAGTCTGTGGCTGAGGGCGAAGCCATCGCTGGGGAAACGTGTCCCACTTGTTCAGGGAAGAGAGCCGATACCACCGCCTCTAGCAACTGGGGTTGCATGTTTTGTGTTAGTGGAGGCGCCCAGGGACGCAACTTGCCCCAACCTAACCTTTTTTTTTTTTTTTCGGGGGGAAATCCTCATGGACTACCTCCGCCTGGGGAAAGGCGGAGGGGCGTGCCGGACTCTTACCGGCTAAAACCACCCCGGTGTCTCCTCGCACGTGTGCGCGGGGCCGCGGGAATCCAAATTCTTCCGCAGCCCCACACTAGTGCTGGCCCGGTCTGTCCGGGCCTCGTCTCCTGCACGGGGTAGTGAGGTGTTCGACTACCCCGTGCATCACCTCAGAGGCGCGCGCCGACACCCGCTCGCGCCTCCGCCTCGGGTCCATCGAAGAGGGGGGGCGGGGACTTCCCCAAGTCCCTCGCCCCTGGACCCATTCATGGGGCCGGAAGAGCGCTTAGTAGCGCCCGCTTTCGCGGCCCCAGCGGCGAATCTGGTCTTGGCTCCACCGCCAACCAAGTTTCGGCCGCGGAGGGTAGGGAGAGCGGCGCTCGCAATACCGACACCTTCCCCGCGGCCCCACCACCACCGCATCAACGGTGCGGTTTCGTCTGAGTCGCGGAGGATAGGCGAGTGGCGCATCGCCATACCAACACCTCTTCCTCCGCGACTCCACTCGGCTGCAGCGGTAAGGGTAGCGGACCAACCCTCCCGCAGCAGCCCACCGACACATCCGAAGTGGGCTCGCCGAGCCCACACGGAGTGTGAGCACCTCGGGCCGGCCCTCCCACACCAGCCAAGGGTTCCTCTTGTTCACCGCGGGTGACCAAGCCACGGCTATTAAGCCCCCGCCACGACAAGGCGGGAACCCGTCTGGGGAAACCTAACCTAACCTAACCTTTTTTTTTTTTGCGGGGAAATCATGGACTACCTCCGCCTGGGGAGGATGAAATGACCTACCGGCTAAAACCACCCCGGTGTCTCCTCGCACGTGCGCGCGGGGCCGCGGGAATCCAAATTCTTCCGCAGCCCCACACTAGTGCTGGCCCGGTCTGTCCGGGCCTCGTCTCCTGCACGGGGTAGTGAGGTGTTCGACTACCCCGTGCCGACACCCGCTCGCGCCTCCACCTCGGGTCCATCGAAGAGGGGGGGCGGGGACTTCCCCAAGTCCCTCGCCCCTGGACCCATTCATGGGGGCCGGAAGAGCGCTTAGTAGCGCCCGCTTTCGCGGCCCCAGCGGCGGATCTGGTCTCTGGCTCCGCCGCCAACCAAGTTTCGGCCGCGGAGGGTAGGGAGAGCGGCGCCTCGCAATACCGACACTCCTCTCCCCCCGCGGCCCCACCACCACCGCATCAACGGTGCGGCCCCGTCTGAGTCGCGGAGGATAGGCGAGTGGCGCACGCCATACCAACACTCCTCTTCCTCCGCGACTCCACTCGGCTGCAGCGGTAAGGGTAGCGGACCAACCCTCCCGCAGCAGCCCACCGACACACATCCGAAGTGGGCTCACCAAGCCCACACGGAGTGGTTACCCGGGCCGGCCCTACACCCGGGCCAGCCAAGGGTTCCTCTTGTTCACCGCGGGTGACCAAGCCACGGCTATTAAGCCCCCGCCACGACAAGGCGGGAACCCGTCGGGGGAACCTAACCTAACCTAACCTTTTTTTTTTTTGCGGGGAAATCATGGACTACCTCCGCCTGGGGAAAGGCGGAGGGTGCCGGACCTTACCGGCTAAAACCACCCCGGTGTCTCTCGCACGTGCGCGCGGGGCCGCGGAAGCCAAATTCTTCCGCAGCCCCACACTAGTGCTTGGCCCGGTCTGTCGGGCCTCGTCTCCTGCACGGGGTAGTGAGGTGTTCGACTACCCCGTGCATCGCCTCAGAGGCGCGCGCCGACACCCGCTCGCGCCTCCGCCTCGGGTCCATCGAAGAGGGGGGGCGGGGACTTCCCCAAGTCCCTCGCCCCTGGACCCATTCATGGGGGCCGGAAGAGCGCTTAGTAGCGCCCGCTTTCGCGGCCCCAGCGGCGGATCTGGTCTCTGGCTCCGCCGCCAACCAAGTTTCGGCCGCGGAGGGTAGGGAGAGCGGCGCCTCGCAATACCGACACTCCTCTCCCCCCGCGGCCCCACCACCACCGCATCAACGGTGTGGTTCGTCTGAGTCGCGGAGGATAGGCGAGTGGCGCACGCCATACCAACACCTCTTCCTCCGCGACTCCACCTCGGCTGCAGCGGTAAGGGTAGCGGACCAACCCTCCCGCAGCAGCCCACCGACACATCCGAAGTGGGCTCACCAAGCCCACACGGAGTCAGCCAAGGGTTCCTCTTGTTCACCGTGGAGACCAAGCCACGGCTATTAAGCCCCCGCCACGACAAGGCGGGAACCCGTTCAGGGGAACCTAACCTAACCTTTTTTTTTTTTGCGGGGAAATCATGGACTACCTCCGCCTGGGGAAAGGCGGAGGGCGTGCCGGACTCTTACCGGCTAAAACCACCCCGGTGTCTCTCGCACGTGCGCGCGGGGCCGCGGGAATCCAAATTCTTCCGCAGCCCCACACTCAGTGCTGGCCCGGTCTGTCCGGGCCTCGTCTCCAGCACGGGGTAGTGAGGTGTTCAACTACCCCATGCATCGCCTCAGAGGCGCGCGCCGACACCCGCTCGCGCCTCCGCCTCGGGTCCATCGAAGAGGGGGGGGGATTTCAGGTCCCCGCCCTGACCCATTCATGGGGCCGGAAAGGGCGTTGTCCGCCCTTCTCCTGCGCTCGGTGCGCCTTCTGCGGCCGGGGAAGGAGTCGAGATCTCCTCCTGTTCCACAGCTCTTCTGCGACATCACGTCCTCGCAGAAGGACACCACCGCGTCCCACGACTCTGCGCTACCGACCATCTTCCGCACTAAGGCCGGCAGCGACAGATCGCTTCCTACTTCATTTGTGAGGACACGGCTGCTCCTCCCAAGCTGCACACTGGCGAGCGTGTGTTGCGCCGTGTCCTCCCGCAATGGACGCAGTGGTGGCATTGAGCGTCCGGCTCCTGTCTATGCGGCACAGGTACTTGCCGAAGCAGCCGTGCCCCGACAGCACCTGCGTCACCCTAAATGACAGGGAGCCGTGCCTTCTCCCGAGCCAGTCGTCGAGTACTGGCCGGATCGCCTCGACGGTAGCGAGGCCGGCGGTAGGGCGCAGAAGCCTTTGCCGCCATTCCGCCACCAAGACCTGACGGAGCCCTCTCGGCGCAGCGCGATCTGCCGCTGCACCGGCCTCGAGCCCCGTGCCGCTCTTCCTCGCGCCATCGATATAATGACGCGAGTACTTTCGCCTCTAAGTCCCAGGGCGGGATCCGGCCAGGACGCAAGCCGCCTCGTAGGAAATCGTGCGATACCTGCGGACGACTTGACGGCCATCGCCCTTTGCGGTTTTCGCAGCATGGCGAGAGTGCTGGCCGTCATGTCCATCGCCCACAGGGCCCCAACAGGAACCCAACCTAACCTAACCTAACCTAACCTAACCTGGCGTTGGAGATGTCTAAAGACACCGCCAGCACCACCCCACCCCGGGATACTATCTTCTCCGCCAGGGCCCTCACGCGCGTAATCGCGTCTACGGTGGAGCGCCCGCGACGAAAACCAAATTGGTTCTCGTCCAGGTCTGGCCCCTCTCTGCACAAGTGGCTGACGAGGCGATCTGCGATGATACGCTCAAAAAGTTTGCCCGCCTCGTCAAGCAGCACTATGGGCCGGTACGCGGACGGTGAGTCCGTGGGGCGCCCCTCCTTCCTGAGCAGGACCAGCCTCCCCTCCTTCCACACACTGAGAAGCTGACCCTGCTGGAGACATGCCGTGAAGAGCCCCCTCAACTGGGGCTCTAGTTCCTTCAGAGCCAGGACGAGAGCTCGACCAGGAACTCCGTCGGGCCAAGGCGCTGTGTTCTTAGCCCGGAGTCGCGACACGGCCGCTGTCGTCTCTGCTTGCGTCACCTCGGGGACATCGGTGCTCTCCTCTTCTGGAGAGTCTGTGGCTGAGGGCGAAGCTATCGCTGGGGAACGTGTCCCACCCCGTTCAGGGAAGAGAGCCGATACCACCGCCTCTAGCAACTGGGGTTGCATGTTTTGTGTTAGTGGAGGCGCCCAGGGACGCAACTTGCCCCAACCTAACCTTTTTTTTCGGGGGGAAATCCTCATGGACTACCTCCGCCTGGGGAAAGGCGGAGGGGCGTGCCGGACTCTTACCGGCTAAAACCACCCCGGTGTCTCCTCGCACGTGTGCGCGGGGCCGCGGGAATCCAAATTCTTCCGCAGCCCCACACTAGTGCTGGCCCGGTCTGTCCGGGCCTCGTCTCCTGCACGGGGTAGTGAGGTGTTCGACTACCCCGTGCATCGCCTCAGAGGCGCGCGCCGACACCGCTCGCGCCCGCCTCGGGTCCATCGAAGAGGGGGGGCGGGGACTTCCCCAAGTCCCTCGCCCCTGGACCCATTCATGGGGGCCGGAAGAGCGCTTAGTAGCGCCCGCTTTCGCGGCCCCAGCGGCGAATCTGGTCTTTGGCTCCGCCGCCAACCAAGTTTCGGCCGCGGAGGGTAGGGAGAGCGGCGCCTCGCAATACCGACACCTCTCCCCGCGGCCCCACCACCACCGCATCAACGGTGCGGCCCCGTCTGAGTCGCGGAGAATAGGCGAGTGGCGCATCGCCATACCAACACCTCTTCCTCCGCGACACCACCTCGGCTGCAGCGGCAGGAGCGACCAACCTCCCGCAGCAGCCCACCGACACACATCCGAAGTGGGCTCGCTGAGCCCACACGGAGTGGTTGAACCTCGGGCCGGCCCTACACCTCGGGCCAGCCAAGGGGTTCCTCTTTGTTCACCGCGGGTGACCAAGCCACGGCTATTAAGCCCCCGCCACGACAAGGGAACCCGTTCGGGGAACCTAACCTAACCTAACCTAACCTTTTTTTTTTTCGGGGAAATCATGGACTACCTCCGCCTGGGGAAAGGCGGAGGGGCGTGCCGGACTCTACCGGCTAAAACCACCCCGGTGTCTCCTCGCACGTGTGCGCGGGGCCGCGGGAATCCAAATTCTTCCGCAGCCCCACACTAGTGCTGGCCCGGTCTGTCCGGGCCTCGTCTCCTGCACGGGGTAGTTCGACTACCCCGTGCATCGCCTCAGAGGCGCGCGCCGACATCCGCTCGCGCCTCCGCCTCGGGTCCATCGAAGCGGGACTTCCCCAAGTCCCTTGCCCCTGGACCCATTCATGGGGGCCGGAAGAGCGCTTAGTAGCGCCCGCTTTCGCGGCCCCAGCGGCGAATCTGGTCTTTGGCCCGCCGCCAACCAAGTTTCGGCTGCGGAGGGTAGGGAGAGCGGCGCCTCGCAATACCGACACCTCTCCCCGCGGCCCCACCACCACCGCATCAACGGTGCGGCCCCGTCTGAGTCGCGGAGAATAGGCGAGTGGCGCATCGCCATACCAACACCTCTTCCTCCGCGACTCCACCTCGGCTGCAGCGGCAGAGCGACCAACCCTCCCGCAGCAGCCCACCGACACACATCCGAAGTGGCCTCGCTGAGCCCACACGGAGTGGCCACCTCGGCCGGCCCTACACCCGGCCAGCCAAGGTTCCTCTTTGTTCACCGCGGGTGACCAAGCCACGGCTATTAAGCCCCCGCCACGACAAGGCGGGAACCCGTTCGGGGAACCTA
>JAGSMP010000202.1:947500-1130599 GCA_029286625.1 Parnassius orleans | reverse complement strand
AATTTGATGTGAATGAAGCTTACGTATACGCTTCGAGCGACTGGATATACGAATGTATAATTGATTGGTGAGTTTATTACAGTCAAATTTGTTATGGCAGATATTGTAAAGCAAAGTTTGATCCAAGAGTATTATTCTTGATTCTAAAGAAAGAATACTAAATTTTTTTAATAAAAGTTCATAACATTCATTAGAATTACTTTTAAAGCATTTGTACATTGTAGATTTTAAGAACTTTCGTTGAACACGCTCCAACTGTAAACTATATTTGTTATACAGGGTATTTTTGAAACGCTCCCGAGAACGAAGACAGATGATAGTATTAAGGATACCTATAATGATAGGTCACAAAGAAATTCGATCCCGAGGAAAAAAAAATCATCTTTTCACAACGTTTTATTAACTTTATTCACGCTCCATCATGTTGTTACAGTTAATTGAAACGATATTTCACAAAAGAATCATGAAAATACTGAAACATAAAACCAGCAGTCAAAGTCTGGATAAGTAAAGTTTAGTTTTAAAAGGCAGAAAGTTTTTGAGACGGCAAAGAGAACGGGTGGCAGTAACTTTACGGCTTATTTCAGCAACTTGAACTCCCAGCTTAAGGTATGGTCCATATGTAAGCCAAGATTTTTTAGAGATTTACAAAATGGCAGCAACGTTTCATTGTAAAATACGGGAGCAAGATCATCGTTATTAATCTTGGCTAATATTCTGCTACTACCTATAACCATTACTTTACATTTGGATGGGTTAACCGAAACACCATGTCTGTACGACCAATCTCTTATGGCATCAAGGTTGTGGTTGATTTTGTTAATATTATCATTAAGATCATTAACACTAGATTGCACATAGAGCTGAAGATCATCTGCATACAGATGGTACGAACAGTTGAGAACTGAAGTGATAGAATTTATAAATAGAAAACATTATAGGAGAAAGTATTCCGCCTTGCGGCACGCCTGTTTCAATGTCAGCCCATGTTGAGGACTCTTGTCCTAATCGAACTGATTGCTGGCGGCCGCGAAGATAGGATGAAAACCATTCCAAAGCTGGGATTGAGAATTTAAGATTAGCTAGGAAGGCTATAAGGATATCGTGGTCGACTGTGTTAAAAGCATTTGAAAAATCAACAAGCACTACCACTGTAAGCTTCTGCTCATCCATTCCCATTCGAATGTCATCTGTGACTTTTATCAAGGCAGTGGTAGTACTGTGACCTGCGCGAAAGCCTGACTGATATTTATTCAGCAGGTTATGTTTGGTTATGAACATAGAGATTTGCTTGTGAACACAGGCTTCCAGAACTTTAGATAGGTATGGCAAAATTGAAATTGGTCGAAAATGGGTAGGTAATGAGGGATTAGGTATTTTAGGAAGTGGTCACACAAATGCTTTTTTCCACTGAGTAGGATATTGGCCTGAGTCAAGGGAATAGTTTACGATATGTGTGATTGCAGGTTAAAGGCACTCAAGGATCATGGATATCATAACCTTACTAACCTCATCGCAACCCACAGCCTTGGATTTAATAGCTAATACTGATTTCTGAATCTCATCTACAGTCACAGGTAAAAAGTGAAAAAAAGGAATAGGAGGAGAAGGCATGGATTGAATGGAAACTATTGTTGTAGAACGAACTGTGGGATCAAAAGGAGAAGTAGCGATAAAATGATGATTTATTTCATCCAGAGTGATTGATGGACCATGATCAGATGTAACGGCCTTACTAATACCTAATGTTTTCAGAAATTTCCACACATCGGCGGTCGAAGAATTTGTAATATTACTATGGATATAACGGCGTTTAGCATTTCGTACCATCTGATTGCATCTGTTTCTTAGCATTTTGTAGTAATCCCAGCTCTCCTGAGTACGATGCTTCTTAAATTTCACAAATGCTCGATCTCGCCTGGTCATTGCCACCTTTACGGCCCTAGTCATCCACGGGGCTGGTGGACGCTTTACTCTTACTTGATGTTTAGGAGCATGTTTGTTATACAGACTAAGAACTATATTATTAAGTATGGAGACTTTGTCGTCAATAGAAGTTGATTTAAAAACAGAGGTTAAGTCCATACGATATGCGTCACTTTTAAGTTTATCAGAATCCATTTTAGCGAAATTACGAATATATAGTACTGCGGGATTGTGCGAGCGTTTTATATGATATAAGTAAGGTCATGTCGTGAAAAAGCAGGAGCCGATAGTTGTCCGTGCTTAACATAATCAGGAGAAGCCGTGATAATATGATCAATCCATGAGTCATCAGTGTCAAAGTTGTGGTGAGTTGCCTCTAAGGAGAATGTGGAGATCGACTAACTCTATGACTGACCGAAATTTTTGAGAACGAGAAGAATTTCTCAACAAATCAGTATTGAAATCACCCATTATTATGCAGTGCGTGTACTCAGATGAAATGGTAGAGAGAGCGCTTTCAAAAGCGTTGAAAAGTTAATAGCAGTGGATAGTATACTACCCCAAGAATTGCCTTACACCTTTGATAACGATTTCCAGAAACAGAAACTCCAACGAGGCAGAATAAGGAGATGGTGAAGCTAAAATTATTTTATAAGGAATATTTGCTCTCAGGTATATGGCAACACCTCCACCTCCTTTTTCAGTCCGGTCATTACGCACAAGAACAAAGTTATTTAGAGGATACAAGCTGGACATTAATGATGGCTTTAGCCAACTTTCTGATACTAAGATTGCATGAACACAATCTATAGAAAAAACTTCTTCAAAATAAGAGTAATGACCCGGTATGCTCTGAGCATTAACATGACATACATTAAGAAATTTTTTACAAGGAGTAAGTAAATCAATAAGCTCATCACGGAGGGAGGGCAAGCTATTAGTATGATTACAAGACTCGAACGAGACATCTGAATCATGTGCAGAATAAAAAGATTCATCATCCGACGTAACTGACATTAATAATAATATATAATAAATATAGAAGAATATGTTATAAAATACTTATATAACACAGAATATAAATTACTTAAACTAACTAAAAAAAACGACTCAATTTATATGTATGATGTAGATATCATGGCCATAAATGAAACTTGGCTTTGAGAAGGTGAAGATGACCGTGCACCTATAGTTCCCAATTATCGTCTACGTCACATTCGGCGATCTGATACAATACGGGCACGCGGTGGTGGGGTAGGCTTTTACGTATGTCGCACAATGACTGCTCGGGTGTGGGCACACCCTATTGCATCCCAAGTCGAGCAAATGTGGCTTAATTTAAACATCAATGGGACAAAACTCATCATAGGCACAGCATATCACCTGCCATGACTAGATGTTGACACGGAAGTTGACAGTCGCTATGTAAGTCGGAATTTCGCTGGTACCACCGAGCTCCGGTGGTTATGCGAATGGATCTATTTTGGACGACTTGGAGTTCGTACAAATTACTATGGTTTGCGTGCGCGAAAACTACGCTTGCGTAAGACAAGATTGGTCTTACGCACGCTTTGGATAGATGGAGCTTGTGTCTTAAGGACAAATTTGCTCTTGCTGTTGACTAGTGGGTGGAGGCGACTAGTGACGAATTTTGCACGGTTGCGGACATTACAAATGTGTTTCGCGAATGTCATACCTTCGTTGAATGTAACCCCTAGATATTTGGCCGTTGGTTGCCAGGGGATCTAGCGGCCATTCAGGGTGATCGTACCTAACGCTTTCTTGGGGTTTATGTTTTGACGATTGGAAGTGGAGGTCCTTTGAAAGTGTATTGCTATACTTTTCTCTGGATTCACTTCGATTCTGCATAAGCGGAACCAATTGCCTAAGCAGTTGACGGCTATTTGGAGCTTCTAAGTGAGGATTCTTTTATTGTGATAGGCGACGAAAAGTGCCGTGTCATCGGCGAAAAAAGCAGTATTCACTACTGGGTCCTTCGAAATGTCACTCCTGAATAGTGTGAATAGTAGTGGGGAGAGGACGAAGCCTTGTCGGACTCAAGCCTTGAATGGGCGCTTTGTAGAGCGAGTACCCTCTATTCAATAGCGGAAGTGGCGATTGGCAAGAAAGGCTCTGATGATGTCGGTGAGCCTATCAGTCACGTTGAGTTTATACAGCTTGTAACGCAAGCCGTCGTGCCAGACTTTTTCAAATACTTTCGCGACATCGAAGAAGAGGGCACCGGTCATGGCGGTTCTGCGACTTCTTTGTGGGAGGTTCAATCCTTTCAGAATGTATTCTGTGAGGCGATGTAACTGGTCGGTGAACGAGTGTTCGGGTCTGAATCCGAACTGCTCGTCTGGAAGAAGTTTGTTTGAGAAGACGTGTTTACGAATGCGATTCAATATGAGTCTCTCGTAAACTTTCTCCAGTGTGCTGAGGAGACTGATTGGTCTGTAGCCAGAGACTACGTCCTATTACGTATGCCTCTTTCCATGCATCCGGGAAGGAGCAGCTGGAAAGAAGAGCGTTGAATATGCCTACTAGGAGGCATACTAGCGGCGCGGAGAGAGATTTCAGTACCCTGTTGCTAATGCCATCGGCGCCGGGTGCTGATTTCCTTTTAATTACTTCTGTGACTTCGTCGACAGTCACAGGATCTAATGGGTCGCCCGCAGGTGGTAGTGCAGATTTACGCTCTACCTCCTCTTCGACCTCAGCAAGGTGAGCGGGATCTGTAGTTTCGCTAGAGGGAGTACATTGGCTCTCTAAACTTTGTCCGCGAGGCATTTGGCCTTTTCAGAGTCGTCAAAGGCGAGATCGGGGTTTCCTGGTCTAATGAAGGGCAGCATAGGTGAGGATTGTTCTGCTTTCAGAGCTCGGGTCAACTGCTAGAAGGCAGTATGAGATGGCTCGATATCTTCCAGCAGATTATCTCACTTATCATTTCTAAACTCTTTAATGCGTTGTTTCACCTTGTTTTGGAGGTTGCGCAGGCGGAATTTGTTATCTATAGTACGATAGTGATCGTACTGTCTTAGCTGTCAAATGTTACTCGGGAGCTTCATGTGCCGATTGATTGACACACGAACCCTACGAGAGCATTCTTCGACTGTAGAGGTGAAGTGGGCCGATAGGGCGCTAATCGCCTCATTGGCCTCCTCAGGCGAGTTTATCTTGTCGGGATTTTGTCTAAGTTCTGGGTGGTCGTAGACTCGAGTTTGACCTCGAGTTTACGCCAGTCAACGATGGTTTTGGTCAAAAGGACCTTACCTGCGGGCTGGCCCAGCTGTAATAGGACTGGTCTGTGGTCCGAGTTGAGTTCTAACACAGAAACAGAGACTTTTTTATTCAAAATAGATTATAAATAATACTTATTGAAAGTCACTCTTTTGTTTAATTAACACTGGTTCGAAAAAAAAACCTCTGTCCTGGGAAGAAGCAACAAGAAACCCAGCGGGACTTTTGAAAAAAAAAAAACAGCTAACAATCATGTATGTTATACAATTAACAACACAAAACAAATCAGAAATATTTTGGTAGCGATCACCTCATTCCCAGGGGTTATTATCTTGCATAAATTCCTTAATATTATAATAACCCTTTTTATACAAACTTAGTTTATTAAAGTTTTTGAACTTTGAGCAGGTCAAATTTTGTATATTTTCTGGAATTTTGTTGTAAACGCGTATACATTGCCCCAATAATGAATTACTGACTCGGTGGAGTCGAGTAACTAGTATTACTAGCTTGTGTCTGTTCCTAGTATTTACTGAATGAATATCACTTATTTTTGTAAAACTACTTTTATTTTTGTGTACGTACATTACATTTTCATAAACGTATCTTTAGGCTTTAAATCATAAATTTCTCTTATGGCCCTCTTCTGTAAAACAAATGTAATTTCAGTGTCCCCATAGCAAAATACCATACGACATTATGCTATGGAAATAGCTAAAGTTAACTAGTCTAGCTGTTTCAACACTGGTAAGATCTAATCTTTTTTACAGCATATGCTGCAGAATTAAGTCTACTTGCTAGTTTTGATATATGTGGGCTCCATTGAAGCTTCGCGTCTAGTGTAATTCCAAGAAAAATGGTGGTATCGACAAGACTCAGTTCCTCCCCATTTAAAATTACATTAGTATTTAATTGTTTGACATTTGGAGTCATGAATTTCGTACATTTCGTTTTAGTGCCTTTTAAATGCAAATTATTAACATTGAACCAATTTACTAATTTAGATATAGCATTATTTACTTCGTGATATTTTAGTGTTTGTCGTCTTAGTTTGAAAATTAAAGGAGTGTCATCAGCAAATAATACTAAATCATGGTTATCCCCTACTATGTAAGGTAAGTCTTTTTGATTTGATTTATTCTGTTCATTAAGCTTAACAAAAACTTCCTCCATAATTTTTTCAAAAGTATCGTATATAGAACATGGGGGTCTGTAGACGTTCACAACAATGAGGTGCTCAAACTCAGCACATGCCATTTATACCTGTGCGAGGAACATACCCCAAATGTCGGGGCAGGCTCGACTAAAAACTGTCGGCGAATTAGTCGACCGTAATCGACGCCATTTTGTCGCCTATGCTAACACAAGCACAGATGTGTACCAAGCTCCCTCACCTTTCAGCGGGGGAGGTGTGTGCCTAAAACGAACACCTATACACCTAGCGCGTTGGTACGCTAGGGTGTGCACCTAGCTGTTGCCTAATGCAACAAGTAACACAAAAATTAAAAACGATGACCGCCTCTAAGGCGGCGGGTGTGTTTTACTCACGGCGCACCACAGTGAGAACACCAAGGCAGCTACCGAACACAGAGCACCAAGCAACGCGCTGTATTTCAATAGTCTACAGAGCCCAAGCGCAGAATGTGAGAACCTCCCCAATTGAAGCAGGCAATGCATGGGTGCAGCACTATTTGTCACCCACAAATGCACATTACACGCACACTGGTGTATTTTGATTTGGTCTTGCCCTAATCACTCCATTGCCAATCTATATCTAAGTTCTCACCGCACTTTTTGGTGATCTTAAGATATATGTAAGATGCGTAAGTAAAAGTGAACACTGTCTTTGCGACGGTAGCCGGGGCTGTCTATCAAGCAATTACGACGTGATCCAAGGGACGATCCGTGAAAAACGATGGAAATTCGGGGTATTCCCACTAATTTTACCAGCTTCTTGAGCTAGTAAGACTACTGGGAATTTACTTCAAAATATTCTTCCTTGTAAGACAACTGAGAAATTTGTTTCCCAATAGTCTTCTTGGTAAGACTACTCAGAAATTTTCTTCCCAATGGTCTTACTTGTAAGACTACTGGAACCTTTATGGCGTGGCGCATTTACAAGAGTCTTACTAAACAGTCTTACAAGTAAGACTATCGGGAAGAAAATTTCTCAGTAGTCTTACCAGCGCTCCCCGGGCAGAACACCTTGCCCGGCGGGAAATATCCCCTTTTCCTTTCACGTCTACAGCGATGATTACCCGAGTGATATGAACACGCAACCAACAACTTTCGGAAACTACACCTTCAAAATTTCGTCATCGTCCTCAAGTAC
The DNA here is from genome assembly GCA_029286625.1 of Parnassius orleans. NCBI lineage: Eukaryota > Metazoa > Arthropoda > Insecta > Lepidoptera > Papilionidae > Parnassius > Parnassius orleans. Next base: position 1,123,101 of record JAGSMP010000202.1, on the reverse strand, counting down.
CCCATTCATTGATTCATTCGCTCCCAAGCAGATATTGTCTGCAGTCTTCACATTCTGTAAGCCATCTAGCTTTACAAAGGTTCATCGCAGCACTGGAATAATAATGCTTCCTGTTCCTTCAAGCTACTCTCTGCGCTACAGTTTTTGGTACGGCTCTGAGCCTTACTGCTTGCCTCTGCTTCACGGTACTCTCGCAGATTACTTGCCTTCTTCTCGACTCACCGCAGACTACAAGGTAATTCCCTAACACTTGCACATTCGTTGACATCTAGACTGCACTATCAACCTCCGGTCTGAGCAGGGGAGGGGGGTGATGTTGCAGCGCTGTCGTCGCACCACAAGCGAAATACATCGAAGCCTAAATCGCGCTATCAAAGTTCCGAAGTAAAAGCAGTATATATAGAATAGCTTCGAACTACCACTCGGAGCGTTGGCTGCTCCCCGGGCAAAACACCTTGCCCGGCGGGAGATCTCCCCTTTTCCTTCCACTCGCCACACCAGTAAAACTATTGGGAAGAAAATTTCCAGTAGTCTTACTAGTCAGACTACTGGAAAATTAATAAGTTAGATGAGTCTTACTACTAGTAAAACTCATCTTACTAGTAAGACTACTTGGTAAGACTACTGGGAATATCCCAAAATTCACAGTTGTCTGTCATTACCTATGGAAATTGGTGTTCTATGCTGCGTAAATCGTTATAATATTTATATATAATTATTACCCAATGCGTATAATGGATCAGTGGCGGCGTAGCGTGGGTTGGCACCCAGGGCGGTTTTCTATCAAGCACCCCCCAATAAAACAAAAGATGCTAAACATGCTTACCGGACTTTATTTCGCTAAATTATTCTATTCGCAATCATAATCATTTCAACTCTTCACAAGTTGAGGCCTTTATTCCTCCTAAGAAAAGGCCTCCCGCAAAGAATGCCACAAAACACGGTCCTGAGCCACCCGCATCCATCGACTTCCTGCATGTCTTACCAGGTCGTCACTCCATCTAGATGGAAGGCGCCCCATACTTCACCTACCGGTACAAGGCTGCCACTCGGGAACCTTGCTTCCCAATCGGTTGTCGGTTCTTCGAGCTATATCACCAACCCATTGCCAATTCAGCTTACTAATCCGTTGGGCTACGACGGTTATTCTGGTTCTACGGCGGATATCCTCATTTCTAAGTTTATCATGCAGAGAAACCCCGAGGATAGCCCTCTCCGTAGTTCGTTGAGCGACCTTGAACTTCCTCATACGACCGGCAGTGAAGGTCCTCATCTCGTGGTTTAGCTGAGAACAACAGGGCTGTGTCATCCGCATACGACATTATGACACCATTTTGAAGTTGAAGATTGCACAAGTCATTTATATAAATTAGGAACAATGTAAGCCCCAGGATACTGCCCTGTGGGATTCCATAAGAGTTGTTTTGTAATTCAGTACTTGTATTCTCACCGATTTTTACACATTGAAATCGATCAATGAGGTAATCAGAAAAAAGTTGTAGTTGAGTTCCCCTTATGCCAAGTGTTTCAAGCTTTTGCAATAGAATAGAGCAAGAGATAGTATAAAATGCTTTGGCGAGGTCTAAAAAGATCCCAATTGAGTGCATACCATTGTCAAGATTACTTGTGACATAATCTGTCAATTGGTGTAAGGCATCATTACATGATCTCTTAGGCCTAAAACCAAATTGTCTGTCTGACAGCAAATTGTTATTTTCCAGGTATTTTATTAATCTGGTATTTATAATCTTTTCTAAAATTTTAGATAAACCAGATAAAACTGAAATCGGCCTATAGTTACTAAGTTTTTATCACCAGCTTTGTATATAGGAGAAAAGCTTTTTAAGCACTTTCGGGAAAATACCTTTTGATAGGCATAATTGAAAGATATGTGTTAACGGGGCGGCCAGTAAATGTTTAAATCTTTTGAGTATGCTATTAGGTATATTGTCCCATGCAACTGCACAATCTTCTTTTAAGCCAGTTATTATACTTAAAATCTCATCAATGTCGGTATTTAACAATACAACAGAATTTAACTTAGAAAAGGATGTGGGCATAAAAATTGGATTTCGAGTGTTGCTTAATTTTAAAGTTGTCTCTGCTATTTTTTTGCCAACATTAATAAAAAAATTATTTACTTTATTAGTTGCTTCGTTTGGGCTTTTATCTAGTGACAGTAGATCAAGTGGGGGTCCAAGGTTTTTTGAACTGAAGGTATTATTTTTAATGAACTTCCATACAAGTTTACTATTTTTACCGGCCTTTTGTAAAACATTTTTATCATATTGTATTTTGAGGTTTTTTAATAGTTTATTGCAAAAATTTCTATATCTTTTATATGTAGCAGAAAGTATTAAATTATCAAGAGAAAGTTTAGATTTTAAATGAAGTTTGTCTCTATTTCTTATACAGCGGACGAGATCAGGTGCTATCCAAGGTTTAATATTATAATACTTACGTGACAGTTTTATTGTTGATGTATTATTCTTTATTGCGTGTTGTAAATAATTTATAAAGTAACTCAAAGACGTATTTGCATCGTCAGAGCGATAAACAAAGTCAAAATTAATGCTACGAATGTCATTTTCAAGGTTCGTCATATGGACTTTAGTGTAGTTGCGTATGCAGTTTTTTCTAGGTAAGGTTAATTGTAATGTTAGTAAAATTGCTTGATGATCAGTAAGCGAGGAATTAGTAACCAATGTTAAAGAAGGTTTATTTGATTTAATCACAAAATGGTCTAAACACGAGCCGCCTTGATGTGTAGGGTGGTATTGTGTTGGTAATAGTCCATGAAAAGAGCAGATATTTAGGTAGTTATGTGCGTGGTTATCTGTTTTCTCAGGGGTAATGTTAATATTTATATCACCGGTTAGGATAATATTTTTATATGTGCTAAGTTTGTTTAAGGTAATATCAATGAATTCTAGAAATCTATCAATATTTTGTGAAGGAGGTCTGTAAATTGCAATAACAATCGTCTCGGAATTAATTCGAATGATTAAACAATTACTATCCTGGAATGTTCTGTGACAGTTACCTTTAAATTATTTTTAACATAGATCACTAAACCGTCATTTTGATTAATGTTTTTCTCAGTTTTGTGTAAAGTATAGCCATCTAGAAGCGGTAGGTGGGGTGGGAGGTTTGACAGCCAACATTCTGTAAGGACAATAATATCACATTTTATATCCAGTCTTTGCGACAAAACTTCAAGACTGGTTATGTTCCGATTTATGCTTCTAATGTTTTGTGTAAGTAAGATTAACTTATTTTCAGGATGAGGAAGGTGTGGAAGTGTTTACAGTTTTCAACATTACATGTTTTAGCGTCAGACACAGAAAAGTTGTCTAGGTCATTGAGTAATTGATTCGTCATAAGTAAGCTTAAAGATAAACTAAAACTAGTGTTTAAGAGCTAAGTAAATAAAATAATACGTGGCGCTCTTAGGCGCCCTCATAGTCTATGGAGTTGATATATTTGTCCTCTGCGAATTTACGTGCTGGACAGCTTTCATTACCAGTTTTTCTGCTCGTATTTTCTTTTAAAACGTTTGCACGTCGCGCAAACGGGGGCATGCGATTTGTTATTACATTCCTTAAAGGAATGCCCGAGCTCTCCACAGTAGTTACACGTAGGGCTACTTTCCCGATAAAATTTGGCTGAATGACCAAACTGCTGGCAGCTGAAGCATCTTGTTACTATTGTAAAGTCTCTGCCTGGGCATGAGGTCCAATTAATATATATTCGTCCTTGATTGATAAGGGTCTTTCTGATGCTAGGTGGCACTTCGACAATGTAATTGCAAGTAGGAAGGTTTTTCTTACCTGATTTATGGCTCAGTTTGACTGTTGCCAGGAAGTATTCACGCGTGGCATTTGGAAATTTATCAGCAATATTTTGTTCGAAGATGCACTCGAACACTTCTTTATCCGTGAGGGCAACAGGGACACCAACAATTGCGATCCTTGGACGTCGTTTAGTCGGCTCTTCCATGGTAAGGCCAGAAGATACAAGCTTCTCGGAGTTCTTTAATTTGTCGATATCTCCTTTTGTCTCAGCGCTAATTATAACTCCCCCATTTTTTACCTTCCTCATGCCCCAGACATGTAGTTTGAGTTCATTATAGATATTATCTTTTGTAAGAGGCACTTCGTGTCATCACTGGTTTTGGACTTGTCCCTCGGATAAATTGCTAGGGTACTAAGATTGTTTGGGCGGATGAGGGTTTGGCTACCTTTTTGACCATATCCGCAAAAGTGGCTCCGGAGTCCGGTTTTGATGACTCTTCGATACTAGTCTTGAGGTCCTGTAGCTTTTGGAACAGGTCAAGTTGGTTCTGCAGAGATACGATGAAGGTCTGGGCTTTAGTGGCATCCATTTTGAGGGACATGTACTGGAATACCAACTGTGATGTACCGTGGCTTACTTTTCAACAAAGCGAGTTGATGCGCATTTTTTGGTCGGAGTTAAGTTTTCCATCTGTAGCGATGGAGCACATCTCGTTTAGGCACTGTTCAATGGTTGTCATCCAATGCTGTAACTCAGGAGTTGGAATTGCTTTGATTGGTTCGCTTGAAGTGGGTGTCTGCATGGGTGGGGTTGATGTAGGCGGGGTGCGAGTGGTCCTGGCACTCCGGTTGAAGGGGCTGTTCCCCATTTTAGTACTTATTCTAGTACTTTTAATAGATAAAGCTAAACATTTCCACAAAATCACTAACACATATATAAGTAGAATATGTCACAGTTACTACCGGTATTGTTATAACGAGGTCACGGCTAAACACATACTTATTTAATTATTTTAATTACTATTTGACACGTCTGTACACAATAACGTGCACTAACGAACTAATAATAAGGGTGAGAAGTGAGCACACAGTTCACCTGATGGTAAGTGAATGCTGTGGCCCTTAGACATCTACATCTATCCTCGATTAAGAGTCGAAATGCAGATGCGTTGCTACACCTGAGGACTAAGATTGAATGCCTCGTTTTCTGTAAAAAGGGTCTCTAGTTCTCTACAATGACCATAAGAAATACAGCAATATTAAGCTGCTATTTTATGTTGATATTCTGTGAGAGCATGGTCCTTTCCCGGACGAGCCGATCCATTCGTGCTGCAGTCATAAAAAACCTAAAGCTTATTACTTTTAGTCTGATCTACGCTGAATATACTTACTGTGTCTAGAAGTCTTGCAGTGGTACGCTTGGGTTTAGTTTTAATTTTATTAATTACAGGATCCCAAGCAGGTGGTAGTACCCAGCCTCCTTCTTAATTAAAATGAGGATGTTTTTTTATTTTCAAAAGCCTCTCGTATCATCTTTGGTAGGAATCGATGTTCTTTTGCGAGGATTTGCTGTCTATCAAATCTGATGTATGTAATGGCGGGGGCCGTCTAGGACATGATCACAAACTGCAGACTTCCCGGAGCGTTGGTGCATCACGTCAGCTATTATATTCTTTAACGCGGGTTTTTATGTCTTTTCGTTTGCTCTTTATACGTGAGATCACATTCACAATCAAGCTTGTGCACTCCTGCATCTTGTAGTCTGCATCTGCATCCTGCACTTGACGGATGGTAAGAACTAAATAATCTTCTTCAGCGGCTTATAGAATGTTCTAATCGAAGCTCGCTTCAAGATGTAGCCAATCTTGGCTGTGTGACATATGGTACTACAGCAGGCACACGCTCGAATAAAGCCGGTTTCATTCGGTCACTGTGACGTAGGCGCGGGACGCGAAGCTTGTTGTCGTGCAGAACCTACTTGACCTGCTGAAGCTTGGCGGCCAGGTGTTTATTGTCACAGATCCCTCGTGAAATGTTCGCGTTAATATAAGAAATCATTACACGATACAGGAGAAAATTCTAGTGGGGGTAACGTTTTTAAGAATAATAAATAATAATAATAATATTACAGTAATAATAAATTTCAAAGTAAAATTAAAATGATGCTATGTGGTCCAGTGTTATGATTACAATCAGATTACGGATATATTAAGAGGAACAATAAAATATTATTATTATTACTGTATTATTGAGGATATTTTCTCACCTGATTGGGATGCATAAATATTTAAGTTGAACATCAAATTATCGTAAAGGTTATTCGTTTATCGTACGAGTAAAATTGGATGTATTTTTATGAGTTATACTCTTAGTTATACACTATAGTTTATTAATACTCGTTTATGGTGTAAAATATAAATTGATTTGGTATTGTTACCACAGAAGTTATTGGACTGCTTAAAAATAATAGGTCCATTAAAAATGGAATATAAAAAAAAAAATAACGCTTTTAATAGTTTTCTCATTTACATGACATTTATTAACATATTTATAAAAGTATAAACATAAAAGTTTTTCAAGAGTAGTCATGTGGAAGTAATTCTAGGGTTTTTTTCTGATTTCGATTCAAGGTTTAACGTATTTAAAACTACTAATTAATTTTTAATATAAAATAACTATAATTGTTTCCTACTGAGACATAACCGTATATCCATTCAATGTACGGGCTAATCGGTAAAACAAAACCAGAGACAAGTGCAATCCTATTTTCGGTTGGTTCTAAGCACTCTACGGAACCATATCCTGAAGATAATACTCCTACTAACCCCGAAGGATGGATAAGTGGTCCACCTGAATCGCCTACACATACATTCGTAGCTCTATTGCCGCACTTCGGAGCTAAGCAAAGGGCAGGAGACAAAGATGATTCATCATTGGAACATTTAGAAATTAGCACATTCAAAACTTGAAGTGGCCTTTTCAGTATAAGAGTATTTCCTATTTAAATTTTTCCTCCTGGGGAAGGGACACTAGTTACTCCAAAACCGGCCATAACAGCTTCGTGGCCATACAAAAACAAGTAATCTATAGCACTAAGTTTGATATAACGTGATATATTTATAGGTGCCGTTCGCACAAGTCCAATGTCATTTTTCATTACGCGGTTGTGATACTCTGCGATAGTGTATAATGGATGTCTGACTGTGTATAAAACATCACTAAATGAATGGTTAATCCATGGTGAATTACGCACGTCTCCGTATCTTATCACAATTTTCTGAGTAGGACTTTGCATTTCAAATAAACAGTGGGCCGCAGTTAGCACCCAGGTTGCCGAAAGTGCTGATCCCGTACACAGATGATTTACATGGACATACAGGAGTTATTCGTAAAATTTGCCATATTCTGTATTTCTAAACGAACGACGTATGGATACTCATCTGTGCTCGCGTCATTTCCTCCGATAATTCTTAACGGGGATTTTAAACTGAAACATTTGTTGGCGAATAACATAAAAAGCACTAATAAGCTTGATAATATAAATTCTCTTAATTGTATTTTATTTTTAAATGACTTGCAGTTTGAAATGGACATATTATTTTTTAAAGAATTTTTTAAAGAAGAAACAAAATTTGTTGTAATTTGCGCGACCGTTCAATGTTCAATAATAAAAATTATAAATATTACGACTTTTTATTCATTTTTTTATGGTTCTAAAATATAACAACTATATCAAAATCCAACGTAGCAGACGGGAAATACCTACCATCATCTCCTGTGGGGGTGCGATGTGGTTGAAATGTCAATATGGGTGTCGTTTTATTGTTTTTTGGGACTTTAATTACGAAAATGGCATCGATTATTGTTTGAAACCAACATGGATGGAAGGATGGATGGATGTATGTTTGTATGTAAAAATCATCATGGGTTAGGTGACTTGGGTGTCATTTTTAAGGTTTTTGGGTCGTAAATAACGTAAATGATATTGATAAATATTTTAAACTTTATTTATTAGAATAGAATAGAATATACTTTTATTGCACAAAAACATAAAACAAAATAGACAAAAGGATTTGTACACAAAATTTGTACAAAATTACACCTGAACAAAAAAATACTAATTTCAAAATTAAAAAACAATGAAAATAAACAACCAAACCTAATATATTTTTTTACAAAATAATAAAATGGCAAAACCAAAAGAAATACTTAGGTACCTACCTATTTTGTATTGATGTTCAAGTTCCAATCCCTACCAATAGGTGGCGTTGGTATCGTTTTAGAACGCAGTAACGTTGTGTTTTTTCGAACTAATATAAAGTGAATGGTGAATGAGCGCTTCAACCTGTACCACATACTGTACCTATTCACTGTTAACGGATATGCTGTGTCCGCTTATCAGAAAAAAAATCCCGATGTACACAAACAAGCTGTTGCAAATTACCAAACTGCGAATCCACAAGAGTATAGAGCAATTCAGTCACGGTATGAGGAAAACATTACACTGCGTTTATGGAAAAACAAGGTCCATTCCGCTATGGAGTATGACCCTGATATTGCTTATAGAACTGACAGCAGCCTTGGGTTTATGACATACAAGTGTCAGTGGTGCAATGCGATGAAATGGAAGGATGAGACACCTGGTATGTGTTGCAGCGCTGGAAAAGTGCAACTTGATCGGTTGAAACAACTGCCTGAATCACTCTTTAGTTTGATTAATGATCCACACCCAGATCATGACCATTTTATGGGTAATATTCGTAAATATAATGCCTGTTTCCAGATGACTTCCTTTGGTACTAAACAGGTAACAGCAGATGGTTTTTCACCGACTTTTAAAATACAAGGCCAGGTCTACCATTTAATTGGAAGTATATTACCAGAAGCCGAACATGACACTCAGTATCTTCAAATATATTTTGTAGGTGAAGATGATCAAGAAGCAAAGATTCGATGTTCTAAATTTCCTAACTTAAAGCCAAATTTAATCAAACAATTGCAGAATATGCTGCATCAAGTGAACCCGTATATAAAAGATCTGAAAAGTGCCATTGATAAAGCCCCTCCTTCAGAGTCATACAAAGTTGTCATACATGCTGATAAAAAACCACCAGAAGAACATAGAGGTAGGTACAATGCACCAACTACAAATTAATGAAATGGCTTTAGTGTTAGTGGATCAACAATTTGATCGAAGGGACATCATCGTCGAGAACCGAAGTAATTCACTTCAGCGTATTAGTGAGATACATCAAGCATATGATGCGCTACAGTATTCATTGATTTTTTGCTGGGGGGGATGATGGGTATTCAATCAACATACCACAATGCGATCCCAAAACTAATTTGCCGCTTAATAAAACTGTCTCTTCTTCAAGTTTCCATTCGTATAGAATAATGATTAAAGAAGGAGAAGATAACTATTTAGTTAACTATCGTGCACTTTTTAGTCAATATTTGGTGGATGAATACGCCAAAATAGAAACAGAGAGATTAAATTATATCAAAAATAATCAAGCCAAATTACGTGCTGATAGTTATATCCATTTAAAATATACTGTTGGACGACAAGACGCAGAAGCCAACCAACTAGGACAAATGGTTGTCCTTCCATAATCTTTTATGGGGGGACCTAGGTATATGCACAAAAGAGCACAGGACGCTATGACCTATGTTAGGTTACGGCCGGCCTGTGTTTTTATCACTTTCACATGCAATCCTCGCTGGGACGAGATAAAAGAGCAATTGCTTCAAGGACAACAATCTCATGATAGACACGATATAATTTTGAGGGTGTTTCGACTAAAGGTGAAAAAGATCATGAACTTATTAACAAAGGGCAAAATATTTGGTGAAGTGCGATGCTATATGATTACTTGAAAACAGAAATCGCAATTAGTTATTAGGCTATTAATTTCACAAAGGTAGAATTGGACATTCTTACCGCACTGTTTGGTGATCTTGAGATATATGTAAGACGCGTGAGTAAAAGTAAACACTGACTTTGCGACGGTAGCCGGGGCTGTCTATCAAGCCATTACAGTTCAAATATCACGTGTGTTGCGATGTGATCCAACGGACGATCCGCGAAAAACGATGAAAATTCGAGGTATTCCCAGTAGTTTCACCAGCTTCTTGAACTAGTAAGACTACTGGGAATTTTCTTCCGAATATTCTTCCTGGTAAGACAACTGAGAAATTTGCTTCCCAATAATCTTCCTGGTAAGACTCCTCAGAAATTTTCTTCCCAATAGTCTTACTTGTAAGACCATTGGAGCCTTTATGGCGTGGCGCATTTGCAAATTACTAAATTCTTCCCGATAGTCTTACAAGTAAGACTATAGGGAAGAAAATTTCTCAGTAGTCTTACCATTAAAACTATTGTGAAGAAAATTCCCAGTAGTGTTACTAGTAAGACTACTTGGTAAGACTACTGGGAATATCCCAAACATTGACAGTTGTCTGTCATTACCTATGGAAATTGGTGTTCTATGCTGCGTAAATCGTTATATTATTTATATATCCTTATTACCCAATGCGTATAATAGATGTATAACCGTAAATAAAATATCACTAAAAGAAGAATGAAGGTGAATGAAATCTATTTACGGAACTTATAACAAACAGATGAATATCTAATAATGTGCTGTAGTTAATACCCACGTTGATAAAAGAGCAGATCGAGTATTGATGAAAATGACCAAAAGTAATAGTATTATTTGTATAATTATTCAATTGCTGTATTTCTATTCGGAAAAGTAAGGTTCTCGAGTGGCAGCCTCGTACCGGTTGGCGAAGTGTGGGGCGGCCTCCCACTAGATGATATAATACTTGAATTTATGATATTTTTAATACTTGAACATGCGATTATATTAAAAGTTAAAAAAAGTCGGACATACAATATATATATTAAGGTAATGCGACATTTTATATGTAACAGGTACTATATACGATAGTACTTGTTTGTACATAGTACACAATTTAAACTGAATCGAATTTTATTAGCATATTGTCAAATAATAAATATTGGATCCAGTTATAACTTTTCCATCTATTAAAAAATACATCCATACTTAATATTATAAATGCGAAAGTGTGTTTGTTTGTTTGTTTGTTTGTCCTTCTTTCACGTCGCAACAGAGCGTCGGCATGGCATGATTATTTGTATGGGGATAGTTCGGTGGCTGTAGAGTGACATAGGCTACTTTTTTCAGCGGAAAAACTTATCATTCCCGTAGGAAAATCGAATATGTTGCAAAATTAAATTCAGCTAGGTGGCGCCACCGTGATTCTACAAGACGGACGACGGTACGATGGACGAACACAGAAGGTCAGAATATCTGGATTATTATGTTTTTTTACCAAAATTAAGATAAAAAATGTATGGATCTGTATTTTCCACGCAGGACCGGAAGAGAGCGATAAAAATTTGGTGCATCGTAATTCACAGAATAGGCGATAACCTCGCAGACGATATTAAATCCGTTGATGCTCTGCCTACCCCGCAAGGGTTACAGGCGTGATTATAAGTATGGATCAGAAATACTATCACCACCTGTCACGCTTTCACCCTTAACTATTACTTAACAATGGTAGAAACAGTTCTTATTAAGCCTTATTAATAAGCCTTAGTAATATTTATTGAACGGAAATGAATACAGTTCTTATATGTGGTTATGAATGAATCGGTATTACAATAAGAAAAATTGTGCAAAATTATAAGAAAAATATTTTTTGAGAGTTCTTATTAACTAACGTATGCATAGTTTAAATTGATTCCGCTAGATGTCGTTACTAGGTTTTTAAAACGCGGTAACGAAATGTTTCCTGACATGTTGAGCCGCGCGTCAATTTATAGTGCATACGGTACCTATACGCTTAAATTGTTTCTATTTCGTAGCTTATTCGACTACCTGCTTTCGATTTCGGTTGTTTGTTATTTGCTTTGTGATTTGGTTAAGGTTGAATGGATTTATATTGGCTTTCATTTTCGGATTTGTGTATTTTCTTGGATCGGTTTTGTTGATTTGGTTGGTATTCCTTTATACATATTTAGACTCTGGCTTTGATTTTGGATTTTGTTTATTTAGAATCGTGTTTTGGTTTTCGTTGTTTTAGGTTGTTTAACAATATTTCAAAGGAATATTAATAGTATAGATAGTGTATACGGTACCTATACACTTACTTCTTTTTTCGTTGGTTATATTTATATTGACTACTGCTTTCGATTTCGGTTTTCTGCGATTTGTTTTGTGATTTGGTTTGTTGATTAGATTTTTTGGCTATCGTTTTGGATTCGTGTTGTGTCTTGAATTGGTTTTGTTGTTTTGATTTTAAAATATTTAAAAGGAATATTTATTCCTTTTAGATATTTTGGATTTGCTTTTAAAAAAAATATTTAAAAGGAAATTTAATTCCTTTTTGGTATTTTAACGTTTTTTTAAAAATAGGTTTTTTCTTACTTCATAATGCCTCGCAAACGTATGTCCAGCCTTTCAAGAGTATTTTTTCAAAGACAAGCGAAAAGATTAGCTCGATCGCTAGAATCTTTAGAAGATGCTGAACTGAGAAGGCAAGAACAAGCAGAGCGTCAGGCTGCTTTTAGAGCATCTGAGACACCTTCTCAACGTCAGCAAAGGCGTCTTGAACAGACAGAGCGTCAGGCTGCTTTAAGAGCTTCCGAAACACCTTCTCAAAGTTAGGAAAGGCGTCTTGAACAGGCAGAGCGTCAAGCTACTTTAAGAGCTTCTGAAACACCTTCTCAAAGTCAGCGAAGGCGTCTTGAACAGGCAGAGCGTCAAGCTACTTTAAGAGCTACTGAAACACCTGCTCAAAGTCAGCAAAGGCGTCTTGAACAGGCAGAGCGTCAAGCTACTTTAAGAGCTACTGAAACACCTGATCAAAGTCAGCAAAGGCGTCTTGAACAGGCAGAGCGTCAATCTACTTTAAGAGCTACTGAAACACCTGCTCAAAGTCAGCAAAGGCTATTCGAACAAGCGGAACGTCAGGCCGCCTTAAGAGCCGCGGAAACACCTGATGAAACTCAACACAGACTCATTGAGCAAGCTGAACGTCAATCTACTATAAGGGCATCTGAAACACCAGAACAGACACAGGCGCGAAGAGATGCAAATGCACAGCTCCAAGCTGAACGTCGACAAAATTTTCAAAGAAACAATTGGTCGGTTTTAATGACGCAGCATTCAATTATGATCCGTTGATTGATTATAAAAATCACAGGTTAGTTGTTATCGGACTGATGGGCAAGGCGTGTCGATTTTGCAGCGCTTTAAATGGAAAGATGAGACCGCAGGCATGTGCTGTTCCAATGGCAAAGTGTCTCTTCCGTTACTTGGGGAACCAGAAGAACCTTTGAAAACTCTCTTTTATATGATGCTAATGAGTCACGGCGCTTTTTAAACAGGATCCGGAAATATAACTCATGCTTTCAAATGACGTCCTTCGGAGTTGACCGGGAAATAATAATGCCCGGATTTTCGCCTACATTTACGGTGCAAGGGCAAATTTATCATAGAATAGGTTCACTTTTTCCAGCTGAAAACGAAAAGCATAAATTTTTACAAGTATATTTTATGGGTGACGAAGAAATTGAGGTAGACCGTCGCTGCCAATTTATCCAGGGAGTTGAGAGAGACACAGTGATCAAAATTCAAAGATTCTTGCATGAACGTAACATTTTAGTCAAAACATTTAAAACTGCTTTAGAAAACCTACCTGAAGAGGATTATAAAGTCGTCATTCACGCAGATCGGACCCCTCGAGGAGAGCATGAAAGGCGCTACAATGCACCTTTGATAAACGAAATAGCAGCCGTAATTAGTGGTGATCAATTTTCTTCACGAGACATTGTCTTGCGAGCACGTGATGATACGTTGCAATGGGTAGCCGATACACACAAGTTTTATGACGCTCTGCAATACCCATTGATTTATTGCAAAGGGCAAGAGGGTTATCATTTTCAAATTCCACTCATTAACCCGGTCACAAAGGAGCCTACTCCGAACAAAAAAGTATCATGTATGGATTTTTATGCGTATCATATGATGTTGCGAGAATGATTTTAACCTCTTAGCCCGGTGTAGACAATTATTTCATCAATTTTTGGTAGACATGTATGTGAAGGTAGAAAGTGAACGTCTCCGTTATATATCTTTAAATCAAAAAAAGCTGCGCGTTGAGAATTATATACATTTACAAGATGCAGTTTCTAGCGACGCCAATGTAAACCCCAGAGATTTATGTAGGTAAAATGGTAATTCTGCCCTCATCATTCGTTAACAGTCCCCTCTACCTACATGAGTATACACAAGACGCATTCGCCTATGTACGAACTTACGGAAGACCTGATCTTTTTGTTACTTTTAATTGCAATCCCACATGGAAAGAAATAACCGAGGAGCTAATGCCGGGCCAAAAAAGTACTGACAGACACGATTTAGTTGCTAGAGTATTTAGATTAAAAGTACAAAAATTAATGTATGTAATTAACAAAGGGAAAATTTTCGGAGAGGTGCAGTGCTTCATGTATTCAATTGAATGGCAAAAAAGAGGATTATCGCATGCCCACATTCTAATATGGCTTAAAGAGAAGTTGCGGCCCAGCCAAATAGACGACATAATAAGCGCCGAGATTCCGAATCCTGAGCAAGATAAAGAATTGTATGATACCATCGTCCGAAATATGATTCACGGTCCATGTGGAGCACGATATTCAATATCGCCATGTATGAAAGAAGGAAAATGTACAAAGAAATTCCCTAAACAGCTATTAAAAGAAACAGTGCACAATAACAATGGCTACCCTTTATACAGACGCAGAGCTCCCGAAGATGGTGGCAGGAAAGTTACAATCAAATCTCGCTCTGGAGCGTTCGAAACCTTAGATAACAGCTGGATTGTCCCGTATTCGCCCATTCTATGTAAAATGTTTAATGCCCACATTAATGTAGAAGCATGTAGCTCTGTCCGCGCATTCAAGTATATCTGTAAGTACATAAATAAAGGAAGCGACCAAGCAATATTTAATCTCAGGAGTGAAGGTGAGGCAAATCCCGTTACAGAACGAAGTACAGACCTTTCAAGCAGGGCGTTATGTCAGCAGTAACGAGGCAGCGTGGCGTCTCCTTGGCTTCCCTTTACACGAAAAGCACCCAACAGTTACTCAGCTTGCTGTGCACTTAGAAAATGGAGAGTGTGTGTATTTCACCGAAAGAAATTTCCAAGAAAGAATTGCATCACCGCCAAAAACTACACTAACAGCCTTCTTTCAACTTTGTCAAACCGACCCCTTTGTAAAAACGTTGTTATATTCTGAAGTCCCCCGCTATTATACTTGGAACACATCTAGGAAGGAGTGGAAACGCCGTATTCAAGGCGCGCCTGTTCCAAATTGGCCCGGTGTAAAGTCATCAGATGCCCTTGGTCGTTTGTATACCGTCCATGTAACTAATTTTGAATGTTTCTGTTTACGATTGCTGCTGCACCATGTTCGGGGTCCTACAGGATATAAAGACCTTAAAACTGTCAACAGTCAGGAATGCGCAACTTATAGAGAAGCATGTGAAGCTCTGCATCTTTTAGAAAACGATAATCACTGGGATGAAACCATGGAGGAAGCTGTGCAGTGCCAGTCACCAGCCAAAATTAGGGATCTTTATGCAACTCTCATATCATCTTGCGGGCTATTTAATGCACATAACTTGTGGGACAAATATAAAGAGTACATGGCGGAAGATATTTTGCGAAGGTTACAGCAGACACACGTGAACATGACATACAATGAACACATTTATAATGAAGCACTTGGAAAAATTGAAGATAAAGTAATGGCAATGGTAGGCAAAAAATTAAGCGACTTTGGAATGATAAGCCCTCAGCGAACAACCGAAAATGAACTAAGTGATGAAATTATACGTGAAACAAACTACGATATACCAGCTTTGCAGCAGCAAGTAGCCGAATTTGTACCCCGCTTGCTTCCCGAACAAAACGAGTTTTGACAAAGTATTAGGACAAATTGAATCTGGAAATGGTGCACTTTTCTTTTAGATGCCCCTGGAGGAACTGGGAAGACATTTTGTTAAATTTATTATTAGCGCAAGTACGGAAAGATAAAAACATTGCTGTGGCCGTAGCTTCCTCCGGTATAGCCGCCACGCTGCTAAGCGGGGGCCGCACTGCACATTCTGTTTTAAAACTCCCTCTAAATCTAGCCCAGGAAGAATCGCCGATCTGCAACTTTAGCAAAAATAGTGCACGAGGTATAATGCTACGACAATGCAAACTTTTAGTGTGGGACGAAAGTACAAAGTCGCATAAAAAAGCTGTAGAAGCACTAAATCGAACGCTCCAGGATTTGCGCAGCAATACCGATGTAATGGGAGGAATGGTGGTTTTACTGGCTCAAATCATTCAAAAGTCATTCAAAAGGGCACACCTGCAGATGAAATTAAAGCATGCCTCAAGTCGTCTATTTTATGGAACAATATGACAAAATTCAGTTTAACTACGAATATGATAGTGCATTTGTATAATGATATCAATGCTGGAAACTATGCTGACACACTATTAAAAATTGGCGATGAGCGGTTGGAAACGGATGCTGAGGGCTGCGTTAAATTGACGAGAGATTTTTGTAATTTCGTACAGAGTCATTCCGAATTAATTGCGAGCGTTTATTCAGATTTAACGAACAACATGCATGAAGACAAATGGTTATGTGAAAGGGCGATTCTTGCACCAAAAAATGAGAGCGTTAACAAAATAAATTCAGATATATTAAGCGAAGTAGCAGGAGAAATAACAGAGTATTTGTCAGTAGACACAGTTATGGACACAGAACAGAGCACTTCATATCCCGTAGAGTTTCTAAATTCTCTAGAGTTGTCAGGTGTGCCCTCACATAAGCGTCAATTAAAATTAGGCGTCCCAGTCATGCTAATGCGAAATTTAGATGCTCCTCGGTTATGTAACGGACAAGGCTGCGTGTGACACATCTTGGACGGAACATAATCGGGGCTACAATTTTGACAGGCGTAGGAAAAGGTGAAAATGTTATTATACCACGGATCCCTATAATTCCCATAGATCTTCCTTTTCAATTCAAAAGGTTGCAGTTCCCTATCAAGCTCAGTTTTGCAATGACAATTAATAAAGCGCAAGGGCAAACGTTACAGGTAGCGGGGGTCAACTTAGAAAAACCGTGCTTCTCTCATGGTCAGCTGTATGTAGCATGTTCGCGTGTGTCAAATGCCCAGAATCTCCACATTCTTTTCCCGAATGGAAAAACATATAACATTGTGTACAGTAGCATCTTAAAATAGTGTTCAGTTAGTTTTTTTTCCAGAATTCCCACAATCAATTAATCAGAATTCCCACAGATCTTCCCTTTCAATTCAAAATTTCCTATTTAGCTCAGTTTCTTTTCAATTCCAAATGCTGCACCTCTGACGGACCTATTAAGCTCAGTTTCCTTTCAACTCAAAAGGCTGCATCTCTGACGGATCTTTTATTTGGCTCAGTTTCCTTTCAATTCAGAAAACTGCATCTCTGACGAGTCAATTTAGCACAGTTTCTTTTCAAAAGTCTGCATCCCTGACGGATAATTATGCTCAGTTTCCTTTAATTAAAAAAATATCTCATTTCCATTTGGAATAAACAGGCTATTTTCATGCTATCCTATACGCTGCGTTTGAAAACATTTAAATAGGCTGACGAATCAATTTTGCTCAGTTTCCTTTTAATGGCTGCATCTCTGACAAATCTATAAAACTCAGTTTTCTTTCAATTCAAAAAGCAATGGATAGTTCATTTCCCAGTGACCATGCGGGCGAAGCCGCGGGTAACAGCTGGTATCAAAATGAATCGAATAGCCCTAGAGTTTAAATCCATAAACATTGTTATTGAGTAGATTTATTGCTAAGCCGGCGCCAGATATAGCAACAGCATTTGAACACTTATTTGAAGGACTTTGAACACTTGTTTGGACACTTATTGGCGCAACCTGCTAGACATGCTATGCAAACACATCTCTCCACAGTACGTTGAGACAAACAAGGTGGACGACTATTTTGTGGATGTAGTGTACCTGTATTATTTAAGTACATATCATTATTTATGACATGTGCAAGCAATCTATCAAAACGGCCGAAAAGCAGTCGCGAATGGATGTGTTGTCAATATATTTACATTACATAGTTACATTACAAATAGAAAATATTACTTAATATTATTTTTTGAACTTTGCGCAAGTGTGGCAGGCTACGCAAACATTTGAACACTGTCCACTTTGAACGCTTTGATGTGCGCTAAAAAACCGACACCGTTTGGCAAAGTGCATTTCTTTGTGCACTTATTTGAACATTGATTCAAAGTCCCGTGCCACACATAGCTTCAAACATGTATTCAAATATTTAAAGCTGTATCTGGCGCCGGCTTTACCTGTTAAAACATAGAAGAAGTCGATAGATGCAATAATTGCATCTATCGACGTTATAAAAGAGTTGATTTCTGAACGGGCAACCATAGAGTTGGTTAAATCATAATAATATAGATCTACGTACTTTCTTGGAACTGCTATGGAACCGACAACCTCAAACGTTTTTTTTACCAAACTTTTACCTGTTTTCACATTTATATTTTTGGTGGAATATCGTTAAAATAGAAAAAGTTTTTGGAATGAAGTTCCTTATCGCATAGTACGAATGGTGGCTAGGCGAGAAAAAGTGTAAGAGATTTTCCGTAACGACCCCCTTTCTATATTGCGAAAAAGTGCGAGGACGATGACGCTTCATTTTAATAGACGCTAGTAATTCATTTATTTATATTTGTTAATCAATAATATAATACGTTTATCAATTATATATATATATATATATATATATATTTACATATATATATATTTATATATATATATATATATGTGTAGGCGAAAAAGGATCATCCCAGATGCATTCATGATGGATGGCGCAAATATGCGTGCATTACAACATAAAGTACAAGAAAATATAATGAACAGATCGTTAGCAATTCGTCGCAAATACGAGTATATGGTACGCTTTTCCGATGACGTTAATTTCAAAAATCTTATATAACAACAACGGTTGCCACGTTACCACAGACACGACGCTTCGTTAGAGTAAAACCTTCTCTGGATCTGGCCAGTATTTTATAGACGCGCCTACACGGTCAATCCTGACATACGACCGTCCTCGGGCGTGTATCTTTATGAATTCCTGTAACAAACACTATTAATCACAACTACTTCCGCTCGTCTATCCTGACATGAATAGGCTTACTGTCTCTATATTTTCACATTCACACACACATACGCAAGGCGATTACGTTTGAACACATGCAAACTAACACTAGCTAAGGCGTCCTTTTGACCAGCCATCATCTCATATGACAACATGGACCGGACTGCACCTTTCTCACTAAGCACACACAGGCATACAGCTCTTTATACAGCTTGCACGGCACTATTAGCATCGATAGAAGATATACACTTTAGCAACACATACCCTCTTATAAATATACTAACATCCTCGATCATACAATAATCGAAAGCGTGCGTCCCTTCGACCACGCATGGACCGGACGGCACCTTTCTCTCAAGCCACCACATACAGCTGTAAACTAGTATATGTCCCTACGACCAACTGCTCGGGTCTGGCCCGGACGATACTGCTGTATTCTGTTCAACCAACCTGACTGGACCGGACGGGTGCATCCCTTCGACCAGTATAACTCCACAATTTATAAGCCTGGACCGGACGAATGTATCCTTTCAACCAGCCGCGCGCGGCATAGCCCGGTACGACATTGTCCCTTCGACCAGCTTCACCCAAATCCAACCCTCAACATCAACCATTCATTAGCCTGGACCGGACGAATGTGTCCTTTCAACCAGACGCGTGCGGCATGGTCCGGTACGACATTGTCCTTTCGACCAGCTTCAAACAAAGCTAACCCTCAACATCAAACACCAGTTCTGTCGACCACACAATATTCATAGCAAAACTGCTACACTCATCAACACATTACAACATTAAAAGGCCACTCATTCTCTCAATTCATAGCATTCTAAAGTTAAATATTGCCCCGGTACGTCGCTAAACATTTCGAACTTTAAAATGTACCCCATGTAAATCATATTTCGCAATGAACATAAAACTGAGATAACAAATCCAGTAATAACTTCATCAGACACGATTGTTTTAGGAATTTACTCGATGAGGGATCATAAGTGAAGACCAGTTTCAGACGCAGTTTCTTTAACTCGGGTCTCTTTCCTAAGGGATATTATGCCATTTTAGTAAACTTAAGCTCGAGACAATTAGCTGCATGATCTTTTTGAAGCGATTGCAAATGCTATTAACAAATGAAATCATTTTCTATCTAAGCGTTTATTTTGTGCAATAATTTTAATACATTTGGTTAAGGGTACTTAACAAAATATACTTTGTATAATAATAATTACAGAGTCATCATTAGTATATTACATATCTTTATGTATTGTATTATATTATACTTTCTTACAATATATAAATTTATATACTTGTGTATATTGATATATGTATATATATGTATATGTATGTATAATATGTATATGTATGTATATATATGTATATATATGTATATGTATGTATAATATGTATATGTATGTGTGTATGTATATTTATTCGTAACCGCCTTCGTAGTTATATCACTGCCTTAAGGTTGACTGGCAGAGAATGCTTTTAGCATTAAGTCCGCATTTTGTTCCTTTACTTTATGTGTAAGGTTCAATAACGTTTAAATAAATACATAAATAAATAACACTTTTGATAACTCTTCCCGCCAAGTTTTTCCGAAAAAGTCATGATGTACTCGTATAGTGCGTCAAGACACAAAGAAATCATTTAAGTTATCTATTTGATTACACACAGTAATCACAATAACGCAATGACTAGCGGCAAACTGTTACTAAATCTTCATCACTTCTTGTGATACGATCTACTGTAGAGACAACGACTATCAGGTCGTTCCAAGTCGACCAACAGTAGTCTCTACGAGACAAAGGCCTTCCACCACACCATCTGATGTTCATCGCTCCTGAATGACTCACAAGTAAATCGTAGTTACAACTACGCACCAATTCGTGCAATGCGAATCAATAGTAATAACAAGTGACTAAGAGTATGAACGCTTGAAAATACCTCCGGCAACTTCTTCAATACTTAATTCTACTTCAACTAGATCAATTCAAAGGAAACTTTACATCACAAAATAAAATGTCCAAGAGCCATAACCTTTTTAATCGTTTGTTACGCAACAAATATATACTACCTACAGTTCATTTTATTTTTACGAGCACTCATCTCTATGTTCAGTCATCCCCGTTACATCTCAACGACGACTAAACTAGACCTCTACCAAAACCACACGCGCACTGCACCCACTCCTTGAGCTACGGCTACGGTATGGCTGTTGACATAGTCATAACACAAAATAAAAGGATCATCCCAGATGCATTCATGATGGATGGCGCAAATATGCGTGCATTACAACATAAAGTACAAGAAAATATAATGAACAGATCGTTAGCAATTCGTCGCAAATACGAGTATATGGTACGCTTTTCCGATGACGTTAATTTCAAAAATCCTATATAACAACAACGGTTGCCACGTTACCACAGACACGACGCTTCGCTAGATTAAAACCTTCTCGGGATCTGGCCAGTATTTTATAGACGCGCCTACATATATATATATATATATATATATATATATATATATATGTATACAGTGTTATTTTGCAATAAGCGGCCTAATTTACAAAGAAGGTTCAGAATAAGCAGTATAGGCAAGTGATGAAGAAATATTTATTAAAAAAAATCATAAACATTCTGTTCTTTTTTTTAATTCACAATGCGTGGTAATGAATTATTTTAACACATTCGTAAGGGTTGAACGGTAGGCAAAAACGTTGAATTGTCCATAAATCACATTTGATTTGGGATAATTTCAAATAAAAATAGATGCCACATTTACTTGTATTTTCAACAAATGCAATAACGGTATATTATTATTTATATATTTGAACTTAAAGTTAAAATTTGGCTACTCTTTGAAAAATAACCCTGTATATATAATATATATGTACATGTACATATACAAATTTTTACAAAAAAAAATCACCCGGCGAACGGGATTCCCCACTGTCCATTGTCCATTTTATTCAGTGTTTTACCGGTAACCTGAATGTGTATTGGATTCTTTTATAATTAACATTCAGTTTGTATACAATATTGTATTAGTGTAAACTAAAGTAACACATACAAAATAATGTTTCTGAAATAAAAAAATATTGAACAGAAGTATATAATAACACTAGCGACCTAGCGACGGATTCTTCTGGATCTATATATCTATCTATATCATTCATCTATTTATTACCACTCCAAAAATATGCGAATCATGATGAGCATCCATATATTATATAGAAATAGATTTTTGACAATTTCGCAAATATCACATTTCCTACTTGCTTTGTCATATTATATTCTAATCAACAAGCATGAGTGTACTTAGGACGACGCAGATGCGTTATCACTACTAGTAACTGATAGATGTAAGTGATGTGAGCTAAAAAGTTTATTTATTACCAGGTGACTAAATATTTAAATAAATTTTTTATAAAAAAGACTTCCAGGTTCGGCAAGACTAAAATTTTACGAAATGAAAAAAGTATCATATCAAAGTATTTTATTACATAGTCTTCATAAAGAAAACAACTTAAAATTATAACGAAGGAATCGTTTTTAGGAATATTCAACGTGAAGTGTAGACAACGAGTGACGAGCGTGCAGCGCGGCGAGGTGTCCAGCGTGTATGACACGTATCTTGTATATATCAGTATTCGGAATGATAGGCGCTTAAAGTAAATGCTACTAAATACCTCGCTACCCACGCCCCACCGTATGCTTACCATTTAACCTTAGTCATAGCCTTACGAATGAAATAACGACCTCATAAATATATTTAAAAAATATCTTAAGGGAATTTCATTTTAGAGGATTCGGAGAAGAGTGTGACATTGCGGCGTAAATACGGTCGTTTGTAAAAGTTTATTTAGAATGAGCATAAAAATGGCATGCGCAGTTACTGTATTATAGTGATAGGTGTTTTGTAGCTAAAGGTAATGTTTAAAGGTTTATATTATTATTATTGAAATACTATATATGGAATTTGCAAATGACTACACTTTAAGCGATTGTAATCTAGGCTCAAGACATTGTATTTACAAGAGCGTGTTTATCTAGCATGCCCAACGTTCAACCCTCTCAGTTCAGGCTATAAAACATTTAAACCTAAATTCATTACCATTTTTAAAGCATTTTTGTTAGGAAAGGACCGCATATATAATTTGTATAAAACGTATAGATACTAATATAATTTTACCAAATTCAAATTCGAATGGTGAAATATTCATTACATTTTTGCTGTCTCATTATGTTAATATCCAAATTTTATTGAAGAGTTATTTACATAAAAAAAATGAAAATTTTATTCTTAAAATATTATGTTAGTAATAATATAATATAATAAAACTCAGTTTTAACTATTCTATACTCTCAGATGAACAGGTGTTTAACGTGGTAGAGCCACGTCGCAGCTATATTATTATGGTTGCAGCACATATACGAGTATATAGGTCGTTTAGACTACGGTAGGACAATGTTCTCAATACCAGCGTAATATAGAAGCTAATTCTACTGTATATAGAATCATAGATGCAACGAGGCATACTGAATAAGTCCTTATGTGTGACTACGTCTCTACATTTTGATTTTTAATCGAGAAGGGAATATAGTGTCTATACGCTACAGCATCCATTAACCGTCACGTGGACTGTGTATTCGCTTTACATCCTTATTCTATAAAAGAAACTAGTGTTTGCAATAGTTGCATTTTTATTTAAAAATAAATAAATACTTTAATATTGAAGAGTGAAAATTGAATTCAAATAACCACAAATACATTATGAATATTGAATTTAGATATTATCACAAATATAACTTATAGTGTGTTTTTAGTGCTCGAATATTATAATGTGAAAGGATTTTTTTAAAGAAATCAATAAGAATAACATTCTCCTTATTTTACTTACATAACTTATGTATTTAATTATACGAATGGTGTTTTAATATATATAAATATATTTTTTACATATATGTATTCTTATAGTCTGTGCTAAAGTATTTAAGCGATCATATTTATTTTACTCCCTACAGACTTTTAAAGCGTGACTTCTTGTCGTGTATTTATGTACTCGTAACTAAGGGCCACCACTAACTCTATTTTATACAAGTACGCTGGACTGGCTATATACCTTACAAAATGTTTGTGGCGATTTAAAGCGCCGCCATTGATTGTTCTGGGAACTAAAATTGACATAATATGTGTTGTTCAAATCGTCTCTTTGTATTTTAAGCGTTCAAAGAAAAAAATTAAAGTATTTTATGTAGTTTGGTACCAAAAGGAAAGTGAGATAACATTCCAGAAGTAATTGAATTTACAGCTAAAATTAAAAGTATTTGATAATATAGGTACTTAAAAATTTGTTACTAATCTAAAATAATATAGTAATTACCAACATGTTTGGCTTTATATTACTGAGTTTTGTTAAACAATAAAATTCATTAGGGTTGTCGAGTTCCTTGTATATATAATACATATGTATTTCGATGTATTATATATACAAGGAAGGAATCGATGTTCTTTTTACCCATATCTATTAACAACCAAAGTCGCGGACAACAGTTAATTATCAAATGTTTATTAAATAACAGGCATACAACTTGTGAATTGATCGCCGAAACAAAATTATTATTATCTTTATTCAAAACACTTCACAGACCACTGTTTTATTAAACACGAGACACGCACCACTTTGAAGAAGTGCAGTATACCTACAATATTTTCTGGTAGTACCAGTACCAGTAACTTTAAATGTTGGAGATTATTATTTCGAATGTTTTTTTTATTTCTTCTCTTCTTATTTTCCCCTAAACTCAAGGGCCATAGTCAATAATATTTTAAGAATACAATTTACATTTTTTTAATGTAAATAACTCTTCAATAAGATTTGGATATTGACAAAATGAGACAGCAAAAATGTAATGAATATTTCACCATTCGAATTTGAATTTGGTAAAATTATATTAGTGTCTATACGTTTTATACAAATTATGTATGCGGTCCTTTTCTAACATAAATGCTTTAAAAATGGTAATGAATTTAGGTTTAAATTTTTTGTAACCTGAACTGAGAGGGTTGAACGTTGGGCATGCTAGATAAACACGCTCTTGTAAATACAATGTCTTGAGCCTAGATTACAATCGCTTAAACTGTAGTCATTTGCAAATTCCATATATAGTATTACAATAATAATAATATAAACCTTTAAACAACACAATACAGTAACTGCGCATGCCATTTTTATGCTCATTCTAAATAAACTTTTACAAACGACCGTATTTACGCCGCAATGTCACACTCTTCTCCGAATCCTCTAAAATGAAATTCCCTTAAGAGATTTTTTAAATATATTTAGATAGGCGTAGCTGAGGTCGTTATTTCACTCGTAAGGCTATGACTAAGGTTAAATGGTAAGCATACTGTGGGGCGTGGGTAGCGAGGTATTTAGTAGCATTCACTTTAAGCGCCTATCATTCCGAATACTGATATACAAGATACGTGTCATGCATGCTGAACACCTCGCCGCGCTGCACGTTCGTCACTCATTGTCTACACTTCACGTTGAATATTCCTAAAAAAGATTCCTTCGTTATAATTTTAAGTTGTTTTCTTTATGAAAACTATGTAATAAAATACTTTGATATGATACTTTTTTCATTTCGTAAAAATTTAGTCTTGCCGAACCTGGAAGACTTTTTTATAAAAATTTAAATGAAATATTTAGTCACCTGGTAATAAATAAACTTTTTAGCTTACATCACTTACATCTATCAGTTACTAGTAGTGATAACGCATCTGCGTCGTCCTAAGTACACTCATACTTGTTGATTAAAATATAATATGACAAAGCAAGTAGGAAATGTGATATTTGCGAAATTGTCAAAAATCTATTTCTATATAATATACGGATGCTCATCATGATTCGCATCTTTTTGGAGTGGTAATAAATAGATGAATGATATAGATAGATCACAGATCCAGGAGAATCCATCGGTAGGTCGCTAGTGTTATTATATACTTCTGTTCAATATTTTTTTTATTTCAGAGATATTATTTTGTATGTCTTATTTTAGTTTACACTATAAAAGAATCCAATACACATTTAGGTTACTGGCAAAACACTGAATAAAATGGACAATGAACAGTGGGGAATCCCGCTCGCCAGGTCATTTTTTTCTGTAAAAATTTGGGTGTGTATGTGCATATATATTATATATACAGTGTTATTTTTCAAAGAGTAGCCAAATTTTAACTTTAATTTCAAATGTATAAATAATGATATACCGTTATTGCATTTGTTGAAAATACAAGTAAATGAGGCTTCTACTTTTATTTGAAATCATCCCAAATCAAATGTGATTTACGGACAATTCAACGTTTTTGCCTTCCGTTCGACCCTTACGAATGTGTTAAAATAATTAATTACCACGTATGTTGAATTAAAAAAAAAGGAATATATATATATATATATATATATATATATATATATATATATATATATATATATATTCCTCTTTTTTTATTCAAATGGCGAAAAGTGGATTGCGGAAGCCCGTCTGGCTACACTGAATGTATGTGGAGCAATGAATAATAAGATGGATGAAGTATGCTATATGATGTATGATATAGGAATAGATGTGTTATGTGTAAATGAGACGAAACTGAAGGGAAAGGATGCCACTACACATGGCATGTATACCGCGTACTGTTCTGGTGTAGACGAGACAGAGCGGGCATGCCAGGGAGTCGGTATCATCCTTTCGGAAAGAATGGGTCATTGTGTGAAAGAGTATGAATGTGTAAGCCCGAGACTGCTATGGATACGAATGAAAGTGGGCTTAAAGAAGTTGTTTGTTCAGCAGTTTTGGGAGATGGTAAGGATGGTGCTAATGAAATGCAAGGGTAATGAAAATATTGTTATATTAGGAGATTTTAATGGAAGAGTTGGTGTGAAGAGGCTGGGTTATGAAAGGATATTGGGAACGTTTGGTGATGAAAGCATAAATGAGAATGGTGAAAGCCTCCTCACCGTATGTGTGGAAAAGAATTTTTTTGTGACGAACTCTTTCTTTCGTCATAAGAAGATTCACATGTATACATGGGAAAGAGGTGGTGATAGAAGCATGATAGATTTCATAATTGTGGATGAAAGATTGAGAAGCGCAGTGGGAGATACAAGGGTTTACCGGGGTCCAACGTAGGGACGGATCATTACTTGGTCTTATGCCGAATTAATGGTCTATTCAGACGTTGGCGGCATCGGATATCTGTGTCTACCACTGCGTTACAGCGTATAAGAACAGAGAGGTTACAAGATGAAGGTGTGAAAGAGAAGTTCAAATGTAGACTGAGAGAAAATATGAGTGGTATGGATGAATTGTGTATGAATGATTTAGACTTGGAGACTGTGTGATATAATGTCAAGAAAGGTTGTGGTGAAGTATGTGGTGTAACTAAGAGAACGAATGAAAGGAAAAATAATACTTTATGGTGGGATGATGATGTACGGATGGAAGTTGAAGCAAAGAAGAGAGCATGGCTAGATTTACTAGCAACCAAGGCTGGTCATTTTAGCTGTATGAATGATGATATTGAAAGAAAAAGGCAGTCTTTAGACATCTAAATAAGAGAGTAAAAGAAGTAGTTGAAAGGAAAAAGCAAGAAAGAACTGATGAGAATGATAGAAGAATATTGGATAACTTCCAGGCAAATATTAAAATGTTCTGGAAACTCGTAAGAACTGCCAGGGGACATTCAAAACAGCCTAGAATGAATGCTATACAAGACCAGAATGGCTGTATTCTGAATGACGAAGTTTCGAGTTTAAGGAGATGGAAGGAATACTTTGAAAGCGTGTTTATGAGTGATGAGACGTTTAAATTAAATGAAATAGAAATTCCGAAAGAAGAGGAAAGAGATAGAGAGATAGGTATAGATGAAATAATGAAAGCAATGAAAAGTATGAAAGCAGGTAAGGCAGCCGGATATGATAGAGTATTACTCGAAATGCTAAGGGCTGGAGAGGGAGTGGTGGCAGACCTGCTGTACACCTTGTTTAATATGTGTTGGGAACTTAAGCGGGTACCGGGAGACTGGTGCAAAGCCGTGATAGTCCCAATATATAAGGGAAAAGGATCGCAACAGGACTGTAAAAACTACCGTGGTATCAGCCTTCTTAGCATTGTGGGAAAACTGTATGCTAAGGTGCTAATTTTTCAATTACTCTCTTTCGAGTTATAAAAGATACTGATGGAAAAATTTGGGATGTGCAAGCGGGATTTAGAAAGGGAATGGGATGTACGGATCAGGTCTTTTCCATGCGCATGATTGCGGAGAAGTTTTTAGCCAAAAACCAAAAGGCTTTTTGTGCGTTCGTGGACTTGGAAAAGGCTTATGACAGAGTGGACAGGGATGTGTTATGGCAAACACTGAACTCATTTGGGTTGAGCGCTGGGTTGATACAGGTATTGAAGTCTCTGTATAGGGACTCCAGTGCTTGTGTCAGGATCAACGGGGCCTACTCGGACTGGTTTGGCATCCATAAAGGTTTCAGACAGGACTGTGTAGCTTCCCCGTGGCTGTTCAACCTATTTATGGACAGTTGTTTGGAAAATTTGAAAGTTGAAGAATGTGGGTTAAGAATGGGTGAGTTAACCGTCAAATGCCTTTTGTACGCCGATGATCAAGTCATACTTGCGTCGTCGGCGGCCGAGTTGCAAATGATGGTTACATTAATGAACAGGTCATTAAAAGAAAGGGGAAAACGTCAGATTTAGACCAGTCCATTTCAAAGTGTAGAATTTTGCAATATGCTGATGATATCTTAGTTTATGTAAACGATAAATGTATAGAATCCAGTGCTAATGCGATAGAACAAGATCTCCTCTCTATGGCCACGTGGTTAGATGATCATGGACTAGAACTTTCCCCAAATAAAAGTAATACAGTAACTTTTTCCCGCAAAAAAGTCTTTTTAATTATCCGCTCGAAAATATTCATCAAGTTAAATTCCTTGGTGTAATTCTTGATAATAAATTATCCAGCATATCATTTATACCCAAAAAATGCGAAAAAAATATAAACATTCTGAGAGCTTTGTGCGGGGTATGGTGGGGCGCCCATCCCTATTCTTTAAAATTAATTTATAATGCAATTATAAGAAGTCGATTAGATTATGCCTCATTTCTTCTTGAACCTGCTAATAAAAAAGGATTAAAATTTTTAGATATCGTTCAACACAAGTCTTTAAGATTAATTATAGGCGCTATGAATTAATCGCCTATCAATGCCTTGCAGATTGAATACGGTGATTCTCCACTTTTTAATAGACGACAATATTTATTGGAAGCTTTTTTTTTCGGGTTCTTCAATTTTCCAATCATCCACTTATCCCCAAAATTCGTTTACTTTCTCATTACATTTTAATTAATTCAGGAAAATACTGGCGTAATAAAGAAATACCTAACCTAGTAAAAAGCTATGAACTATATAATTCCTTACTAGATCCTTTTAACAAGTCGGTGACTCTGCCTCTTTTCTCCAATTCGTTTGATGTTGCACTTTTCAAACCCAATGTTATATTAGACATAGGACTCAATAAATTTTCTATTGAATCAAATAAAAAAATTGTATTTGCGTTGGACAAGAGTTTCCCAGGTTATCATTATATTTTTACAGATGCTTCTAAAATTAACTCAAAAGGTTGTACTGGCTACGCAATATACCATCAAAATTGGAGAATAGTTCAAAAAATGAAAAGTGCTCCCGAATCTTGCCCGAAATGTTAGCCATTTTACAAGCAATAAAATGTTGCTATAGTTTTAAATTAAAATCAAGCGTGATATTTTCAGATTCTCTTAGTTCTTTACAGGCATTGTTATGCAATCCTTTCTATGACATTTCCCGCAATCCTTTGATATTTGAAATTAAGAAACTTCTATTCTTATACCAATTTCAAAACATCAATATTTCTCTTGTTTGGATTCCTAGTCATATTGGTATATCTGGTAATGAATATGCTGACAAACTTGCTAAACGAGCTATAGTCTGTGGGGATACTTTCCTATTTAAAAAATATTGACCTTATAAGGACTACGAAATTATTGTATAGAGATAGGTGGTCAAAATATTGGAACAAAACCAAAACGACAAAAGGCTGTCACTATGCCAAAATTCAACCCACCATTCCTTCTAAGCCTTGGTTTTAAAATTAACCTTAAATAAGAAACATACATCAATGTTATGTAGAATGCGCTTGGGTCACTCTTGTAATTCGGTTCACCTTGCTAGGCTTCATATTAAAAATTCTTCTATATGTGAGTGTGGTTTAGATATTTGGTGACCTCAACCATATTTTCTTCTCGTGCCCTTTATATGATCATACATCATTATTTAACACTTTGGTAAAACTTAAAATAACTCTACCTATCTATAGGTAGAGGTATTTTAAGTTTTACCAAAGTTTCCCTTCGTTTCTCGTACGTTCTCTTTTAATTTATTCTAAAAAAAAGTAAAAATGTTTTCAATTGCCTTATGGAATATTTGGCTTCAAATATTATTAAGTTAAAAATTTTATTCATTATTTAGCATTTAATAGTCTTTATATAGTTTCATTTAATGTTTTAAATGTGGTAATGAGTTCAGTTTTATTTTAATTCTATATAATATTCTTCATTTACTTAATAAACTTCAGTACAAGTCATTTCATATTTCATTAGTTCTTAATTTTATTCGGTGTTTAATCAAAATCATAGTTTTCATTTTTATTGTTTTTCGTTTCTTACAAGTATTATTTATTGACTGGAGGTTGGCAGTAATTGTAAGGTTGCCATAAAAAAAAAACATAATTCTTACATCTTACTATTAATTTATTTTATACATGTAGTATTTCTATTTAATATTTTATTAACTTTTTTTAAAATTTTGTATATCAAAATTAAAACGTTGAACTATGCGACCTAAAAAAGGTAATCTTTAAAAATTAGATAGTTTTATTATGATTAATGTATTGAATTATGCAACACCGCTTGTTTAGTATGTATAATGCAATGAAACTTTGGTTATCCTGTATTATTTATTACTTAGTAAACGTAAAATATTTAAACAAGTTTAATTAGTTTTTGTTTAAAGAAGTAAGGGTGGTCAACGAGTACCTACTCGTACATCTGTTGTGTCCATTCCGTAAGTGGATCCACGACACCTACATATATCTATGTGTTAAGAATAAAAATGCTGTGAACTAAGATGGAGTGCCTCGTTAATAATAAAAAGGATCTCCGGTTCCCGTCGCCCACTATACGATAAACAGAAACGTTATTTTAGATCCATTCCAAGCATTCAAGTATGAAATAAAAATTGTCTACTAACAAATAGGTAAAGGTCAAAAAGATAAGGAGGCACCAAAAATTACGATGGGCCCTCCTCCAAAGTCGGAGAAAATACCACCTCCCCGGCATGCTTTTCTCCAGACGACCTAGTGAGATTTAAGGAAATGTTTAAAGCACAAACATAGAAAAGGTGAGTGGAATGTGGATATTTTTTTTGTAATAGGTCTTATCATAGCTTTGTTTACGGTTTATCATCATCATCATCGTCATTGCAGCTATCCATTGCTGAATGAACATAGGCCTCCCCCAAGGATTACCACAAAGCACGGTCCTGAGCCACCTGCATTCATCGACTTTCTGCATCCCTTACTAGGTCGTCATTCCATAAAGTGGGGAGCCGTTCTAACCTTCGCTTACCGGTGCGAGGCTGCCACTCAAGAAACTTTCTTCACTATCGGTTGTAGGTTCTTCGAGCTATATAGCCGGACCATTGCCTTACTGATCCGTTGCGCTCAGTCAGTTACTCTGATTCTACTGCAGATATCCTTATTACGAACACTATCACATAGAGAAACTCCAAGCACAGCCCTTTTTATAACTCGTTGAGCAACCTTGAAATTGAATGAGCAGGGAAGGACCACGTTTCAGATCCATATGTTGATGACATATGGATCTGAAACGTATTGTTTGTATATTCTTGTTTTCAAGATTAACGAATTGATCTAAATTTAAAAAAATTAAATTAATCAAAGTAATCTTCCGAACGCTACCCAGCTGACGACATGGAACAGTCGATTGACCTGTTTGAAGGTCGAAGATGGACCTATTCGAACAATTTGTCCTAGATAAACATACTCGTACACGACATGGACGTTACACATGACCTTTGTTTTGTTAATTTTAGGACCTACTCATGAGACACTATTGATGTGACACATGAGGTCTCCCAGCGATTCTGCCATAATGACAATACCGTCGGAAAATCAAAGGTGTTTATGACTGGATAAATATATATCGGTGCTTCTATAAAATACCGGATGGATCGAGAGTGAGCGAGAGGTTGCATCACTCTAGCGGAGTGTCATATCGACGGTGGCTTGGTAGAATTGAGGGTATGTCATGAAACCCCCACTCGTGTGTGTAGTATAAAGTTCACTGTAGGCACCGTGCGTGAGAGATTCCGCCTAAGTAATTCAACGAAGGCTAAGACTCGTAGAATGACAGTATCTTAGCTTTGTTCGTTGTAGTAATTCTTCTAGTGCAGGCAAGGATGGTAGTGTTACTGAGAGGATGCTCTGTGTTACAATGAGATGGGTAGTGTTGCTGTTGGCTACACCGAACGTATAGTGCAGTACGCTGTTTTATTACAGACAATGATTAATTGCGTAAGCAGAAGAGCAAGTTGAGCATCCGCTCTCACATTGTTATTATTTTTAACAATTAACCTTCTGATGTATTCCTACTTTTGCTAAGATGATATTTAATTTTTCAACAGGTTAAATCAACGGAACGTCTTGTAACGTTCCGTTGATGTAGAGAAAATTAGGTTTTTAATTCAAAGGGTGAAGCAATTCGGCAACTTTTTCAGCAATATTTAGAAGATGATCTCGTGGACACTGTAGAATATCACGAGTGGCTTTTCATGGTCGAAGCTAAAATGAGATGGGGTGATGACTTTGAAATGGCTGTAACTAAAGCTTTCGCAGTTTTAGGACATGATGACCAAAAAACGGGATTAGCCGATCTAGATTTACTCAAAGAGGAACTAATGCAATGGGGAGAGCCATTAACTGATATTGAATTTGTAGACTTTCTAAGATTGGCAACGAAAGATAAAACATACAATCCAGAAGATGCCAAATTTAATTATGTTAAATTCATTGAGAATATGAATAATAAAGATGAAAAATTCTTCAAAGAACCTATTAATTTCTTCAAACTAGATGAATGAGAAAGTTCAAGAAGAAAAAGAGGAGCAAGCAAAAATGAAAAGCGAAAGGCTGGCCACAGAGTAAACGAAAAGGCAGAAAATGATAAGTCAAGGCTTGATTCCGTCGTAATAAATGTTCCTTTTTAAGTTTTCTAGGGTTTTATCTCATATCTTCATCTTCTTCTTTAACAGCCTCTCCCATTGTTGGGGGATATGTCATTATAATAATAAAATCAATATTTTATAAACAATTATATTACATTTTACACAAGTTAACAACTAGATGGAGTAATGACCTGATGAAACAATGCAAGTCGATAGTTGCAGGTGACTAGGTCCATATTTTGTGACAATTTATGGGGAAGGCTTATGTTCAGCAGTGGACTTTTGATGGACTGTGAATATGATGATGACATAAGATAAAAGGTAAAATTAGGTAGCAAAAGTTTGACAGTTGCTGATATTGATTAACAACGCTCGAAATTAAATCAGTCTGCCCAAATAACTGAACACAATAATACAAAACAAAACTGTGTAGCGATTAATGATCGCTCTAACCGTTAAATTAGATTTTAATGGATTAACAAATCCTCGCAAAAACACTGAATCCTGGTAAGGATGATTCTAGAGGTTAATAAAATAGCAAAAATTAGTCAATCACCAAGGTATATACACATATAATAGTTTGTGTTGTACAGCTTGGGTATTTGTCATGTCATCAACCTTCTATTTGTGTCATCAACTCCCCACTTAATGAAGCAATCCTTATAATGATTTTTTTTTAGATTTTTCATAATTGACTTGTTTTTGTGCGACATTTATTTCAAAGCATTTTAAAATATACCATTACATTCTCTTGTTGATTCTGAACGCTCCACTGAGTTTTTTTTATTATTTGACACCTATATCCATATCTACTATATCCATAATCAATAACTTATTGTTTCCTACCAAATTAAGCATGACAAACAAAATTCAACTTTATAATAGAATCCAATACTCTATATCATCCCGCGGGTGTCGTAAGAGGCGAAAGAGGTTGACAACAACTCAAAATAATATTAAACTGTGGTTGCCAACTCGCCTGGAACGATGTTAAATTTTCCTCAAAGGCAATCTACGGGGGAGGCTTATGTTCAGCAACGGGCTTTTGATAGGCTCTAATGACCAAACAAGTACTACGCCTTGGTACTGGCAGCCTGGCCAACTAATTAGAAACCGTATGGTTCATATGTTTCTAAATTTGGATGTTTATTTATGTACTTATATGATTTCCCGCTATTTCTAAACAGTTCTAATAACTTTTGTCTAACTTTATTGTGTGAAAAAATAAGAATTGTGATGTATCTACAAGAAAATAATAGTTAATTTGGATTTTAATCAAAATTAAAAATTTGAAGCTTTTTAATTCCGCCCTCGATGATGGCACTACTTCGAAGCCGTTGAGTAGAAGTGCGATAGCCTTGTTCTTCAAGAAAGGCGGCAAACGTTCTTTTGAAGAACTACAGACCGATTTCCTTTCTGAGCCGCGTATACTTTCATTCTTTCTTTCTTTACAAATCAACACAACAACAAAACAACAACAAGACTGTGTGCTCGTTTGTCACTCTTATTCTATAAAAAAAAGTACCTACATAATTATAAATGTTCCAATTGTATAAAATTACACAGCATTGTTTACAATTTACAACATTTCAGATATATAGATTAGAATAACATTCTAGCACTAAGCCGTAAATACGGGCATTTAGACGCAAAACAAACTCATGTGGAAAATGGTATATGATCAGTTAATGAACGAATTCCAATGAAACCGATTTATCAGGGACTCTTGATCCTTCATATCCAGATATAATCGTGTGTCTAATGCAGATGGAGCTGTTTATGATCTGCGCAGCTCCTTAATTTGATTGCTCGCGCTACAACGCCTCATTTTGCTGCGTGTAAATACGCAATTGTTGTACGGAAGTGTCAATAAAACGCAACGAATTAGACGAAACGTGAAGACTCTGTTCTAGTGTACATTAGGACTATATTGGTATTGCAAACACTATTTACGAGTATGTCAACAAGTACGTGGTGACTTTGAAGATTAAGGTTTTAAAAAGCCTGAATGACCTTGACAAAACGGCGACCGCCGTGATTTTAGCCGACGTCAACACCGTCTAGCGACTACTTTCTGTATTACATAGAAAAGTGCAAAGATAAATAGACTGCAGAAGTGACAAGTATATAAGTGATATACTACCTATTATGCTTGCGAGAATTATGTCGCGGTTAAGCATCTTCAATTACATTGCACGGTGTGGTGCTGTAGCTTCGTCCGGTAGGCATCACGAGCTATCAAGTGTTTAAGTTTTAAGTACGTAAGAGTTTTTTTTATATTTGTTGAATCGTATTTATTTGTGTCGTATTAGTAGCTCTGGGTCTAAGCGCTCGCTGTAAATTTCGGCCGGGTTCGATCCCCGGCAGCACCAATGAAATTTTTAATTGCAATTTTAAGTGCTTATTTACCACGTGCTTGGCGGCGAAAACATCGTGAGGAAACCTGCATGTCTGAGGAATAAGAAAAAAAATTTCGAAGACGTGAAGTTCGCCAATATACATTGGGGCAGCGTGGCGGACGTTTCTTTGCCCTAAAACCCTCTCAGAAATAAGAAGAGTCCTGTGCCCAGCAGAGGGACTTATATAGCCTATTACTTTACTTTTGTATCGTATACATATGCAATATTCTTATTCGTTTCAGATACAAAAGGGTACTTAATGCTGAGAAAAATATCATGTGGAGGCCACGAAAACGTAAAACATTTTTGTACCTAGATAAAATGTTCTAGTGATTGTCAGTCATTTCATACGACACATTTTCTATAGAGCTTAGAACGTTTCAGATAGGGCAAAATAAAAAATAATACAAAATATTATGGGAATGATTTATTAATAATATATACATTTATAGGTATTTATAATAAAAATAATGAACAAGCTGCAAGGTTCAAGTGATAGTGTTTCTTGTAAACACAATTGTAAAATTGCTGTTTTCATTTTTATCAACGGTTAATTGATGAAACGTAGTCAAGATCACTTCATATAAAAGATATTTAATTAAATTGGCACATGGCCTATTTGGGCTTCTACTTACAACTCGGCGGAAATTTGAAAAGAAAGATTTTGTCTGTTCTTAATGCTCTTGTGTACACCATTTCTCACAGAAGTATTGTTTAAAACTGGCGTGGTTTCTAAAACCGTGATTAAGTGTCAGCTGCATATCGTCAATTAGATGCTGAACTTTTTTGACATTTATTTTTTTATATCTTTTTAAAAACTGACGCAAACTCATTAGTTTATTATTTGTTATATTTTTTTGTAACGCATTGGGTATCTTGGATATGTTTGTAATTTTTTTTAATTTTATCACAAAATTTTCGCAATAAATTATTACGTTTTCTACAGTGATTCTCTCCTCTTAGTTTCGGCGTGACTGTAGGATGTTATATAGGTACTGAGTTACCGTCAGTTACTAAGCGGCCATAAATTATTATATTCATGTATAGACATACAGATCTACATTTTTGGATTTTATTATTTAAGATTTTTTGAATTTGATTGGTTTTTGAAACCTGGTAAAATTATTTTTTTCCATACCAATTGATGGGCCTGAGTATAATGCCAGTTATGCTCTTTGGATGAAGTTATTTTTTATTTTATGCACAATTGCAGACAAAAAATATTGATTGCGCATCTCTAAAACAAAATGTTACCTCTTCTCCTTCTAATA
Organism: Parnassius orleans; assembly: GCA_029286625.1. Classification (NCBI taxonomy): domain Eukaryota; kingdom Metazoa; phylum Arthropoda; class Insecta; order Lepidoptera; family Papilionidae; genus Parnassius; species Parnassius orleans. The sequence goes on along the minus strand of JAGSMP010000202.1, from coordinate 1,086,010 downwards.
ATAGCTCCTGCACCTGACACGGCGGAATAGTTTTTTCTATAAGTTCATTTGCAGTAAAAAAAAAATTGTTAACAGTTATGACTGTAACATTTTTAGCAGCTGCTTTATTCATAGTGCCTTGAGCTACACTTTGCCGGTTTCTGTACAGAAAATAATGCTGGCTTTTCTATTTCTTATTTGAAATAATTCGTAGGCGTAGTGCTGCAGAAAACTGTTCCAAATATGGATGGCACTTACTTACTTACACTTATTTACATAGAAACTTTAATTATCATCTGCATAAAATTCTAAATAGCACTTTTTACTCAAGAAAGTAAACTTTGAGATCAGTCCATCTTGTTTTTTGCTAATTAAGTGAATAGTAAAACAAACCAAGAGGTCCGTGATTTAAAATTTCTTGCAGCTTTTTATAGAAAAGCATGACCTTATCATAATATGATAGTTAATCATTTAGCCATCTGATAAAACTTTTAAGTTTTTTTTTATAGGATAGGGTGACAAACGAGCACATAGTCTATGGGTCACAGCAACCACTTACGATCAGATGATCGTAAGTGGTTGCTGTGACCCACAGACATCCACATCTATACTCAATAAAGAATCAAAATGCAGATGCGTTGTCAGTTGTCACCCGTGAGGACTAAGATGGAATGCCTCTTTTCCAGTAAAAATGGTCTCCGGTTCTCTACACTCAACATACGAAACACAGCAGTGTCAAGCTGCTATTTTACGCTGGTATTATGAGAATGCGTGATCCTTCCCCGGTCGAGCCGACCCATTCGTGCTACATCTATACTACTAATATAGCTGCAGCATGGCTCTACCACGTATAATTAAGTGTGCCAGTCATACATTAATGATGATATTTGGGTCATTATACTGGAAATAGTCTATTAAATATTTTTAGTACAATTGATCATCTTCAGTATGATTGACCGTGTGTATGACTTTTATAAATCTATGCTATTTTGATGAAAATTATTATGGCAGATAAAAGCCCTTTCACATTTATTTTAGTCTCGAATTAAATTAATCAAAATAAAAATTTGAACTTTTTATTAAGTCCCATCGGCAGCCTTCATTTTACAAAGAAATCTTGTAATGATATGCATTTCTTTCAATATGAACTAAGTCGTGTTTCTTTGAAATTGACAGGGTTTGTTTTATCCAAAACTAAGAACGTTGCTGATGAAACGTCGTAAAAATTTGGTAGGATAGGTTTCGCTTTTGCAAAATGTCCCATTAATGGCTCTTTATAACTGATCTTCAAATGTAAAACACCGACTGAAAATCAAATAATTATTTTTAAGATTGCGTTGAAGCTCCACTGGTAAAAAATACAAATATATTAATTGATCCCTTTACTAAAAAAAACCATGGGGGCAAGAATCAATAAACTCTTTGAAGGCTGCCGCATCGGAGTTGAATTTTTTTCCTTGTAAGAAGTTGTCCAAATTCCGGAAAAAATGGTAATCTGTTGGAACAAGGTCCGGGGAGTACGGTGGACGTCGCAGACATTCCAATTGTAGCTCATCTAACTTAGTGGTTGTTTGTTGTGCAGTGTGTGGTCTTGCGTTGTCGTGAAGCAGCAGTGGCCTAGAGCGATTGGCCAATCTCGGTTGTTTAGCAGCTAGTTCTTCCTTCATGGTTTGCAGTTGCTGACATTAGATATCTGCCGTAATCGTTTGGCCAGATTTTAGAAAGCTGTAGTGAACGACACCGGCGCTAGTCCACCAAACACTCACAAGTAACTTTTTCTGAGTCCATTTTGGTTTAGGGCAGGATTTGGCTGGGTCTCCAGGGTTCAGACATTGCGACGAGCGCTTCTGATTATCGTACAGTATCCACTTTTTATCACAAGTAATGATTCGATTTAAAATCCCTTCATTATTGTGTCGGTTGAGCAAAGTAACACAGCAGTCGACGCGTGTTTGCAAGTTCGATTCACTCACTTCGTGAGGTACCGTTCAAGTTTTCTTACTTTCCCGATTTGCTTCAAGTGGATTAATACAGTTTTATCACTTACCCCGAAGCCTGCAGCTATCTCTGAAGTGCTAAGTGATGGATCCGCTTCCACAATAACCTTTAATTTTTAATTTTCCACTTTGGTTTCCGGCCGTCCACGGGGTTGGTTCTGAAGGTTGAAATTTCCAGAACGAAAACGTTGAAACCAAAAACGTACCGTGCTTTCTTTTGCGACACCAGCGCCGTACACATCCTTCGAGCTGTTTCTGCAGCACTGGTGCCACGGTAGAACTCGTACTCGTAAATGTACCGATATTTCATGTTTTCCATTGTGCGGTAATAAGCGACGCCAAAGAAAAAAATAATGAGGAAAAAACAAATGAATGACTGTTTTCAAAACTCAAATGTACCAGCTAAATGAATTCATAAATTTGAATTTGTAATTCTTAACCAAAGAGGAGATATTTCAGATCAAAGTGGTCAGTACGACAAAACGCTAATTTCATATGTAAGGACCTAATATATATATTATAGTTTTTGACGAAAATAAGGTACCTATTTATACATCGCATCCCACCAAGAATTTCTAATGTAAGTTAAGATGTGATAATAACTGTAAATAATTTAATAACAAAATAATGAAAACATTTGTAAATACTTGCTTTGCAACATTTTACCGTAATAAAATAGAACAAGATAGTCGGCATGAAAGTAAAAATTAATATTTTCGATTATTTTCGCAATATCTTAACAGCCGGGTCACCGCGCGATTCAGATCCGTCTAGAGACGCTAAATTTCAGCGAGCACTGTCAAATTCAATAGGAGTGACAGAAAAAACGCTTCTTGATAATATAGAAGGGCAAAATAAATTATTTAAATTAAGTAAAATCACTTTATTAAAAATCAAAATAGCCCAATAGCTTTATTAACATGTGACACATAATTGTACTTATTATACTCCACATTATTTTATGGAAATCTGAGAAAATTGAAAATTTAAGTATTTTCAGAAGCTACTTTGCAATTATTGTGGAATCGTGTTTTGCAAACCGCCATCTGAAATACGGTCAATTGTAAGTAAAATTTAACTTAATAACGATGTGAAATCACAAAACGATCCCCATGCAGATCAATGTGGCTCTATTCAACCTCTTAATATGGACATACCTTGGGATTCAGAGATTTTAAAAGTTTTCATGCGCAGGTACTGGAAGGTATAATATTATATTATTACTGTCCCGTGTGAGACAACCTTTATTCTTATATATATATATATATTCCCATCAAGGTGGCTCTTCACGTTGGCCAACATAGTGGCGAATGTGTTGGCCAATACCAATGGCCATCGTGTGGAGCGGGTGTTTGTGCTTACGTTGGTATGTATTGGAATGATGGCCCACAAGTTGGCGCGAGATCCGTGTGGTGTTTTTTACAAAAGATCAAAGGGTTGTGGCAGAGTAATGGCCGCCGCGTCCACACGTTGGGCGCACGTTTAGTTTGCTACGAGCTCCCAGAGTGATCGCACGCACCTGATTTAAATTTTATATTCACGCATCGTATCCAATGTCTACAAAATGGCAGTAACAATGATCAATGAAGAAACTTTTCGCTTTATAGAGCTCTACCAAGCCGAAAATTATTTGTGGAACACAAGAAATAAAATTTCTTTTTTTCCATTTCTTTTTGATCACCCTTTTCTTATACACATTCACGTAGTAGCGGTATGCTGTGAATAAATAAACCGCAGCAGTTGTTAGCGCCTCAATATCCATTTTAATAAATTCGTCCGCACATTGGCCTGAACCGAAGCAAACTGAACGAACTTCCAACGTGTGGACGCGATCACAAATTCTTGGCCAATATCTTTGCCAACACTTTCGCCAGTATGTTGGCCAACGTGTAGAGCCGCCGTCACATGTAATACATTTTTATGGTTGGTTGGTTAGAAAAATTATATCTACATGCAAACTTTCACAGGGTAAATTTCTTTTTTTTTACTATTCTTACCCAGCAAGTAGTTAAGCAACTACAATCCCACCTGATGATAAGTGGTTATGTAGCCTAAGATGGTGAAGCGCACTGACTTAACAAAAGCCTATTCACTCTTGCCTAATAGTAGTAGGTTAGTATTATTTGCGACCTATTTGTGTGTGTGTGTGAAGAAAAGCGTATGAGAATACGTGAAGAGGAATAAAGATTGAGTGTTCGTAGTAAGTACATTTGGATTCATTATCATCATCATTACAGCCCTTCACAAGGCCTATATATTTATGGATATAGGCCTTGCCAAGGAATGCCACAAAGCATTGTCCTAAGCCACCTGCATCTATCGACTTCCTGCATATGTTACCATGTCGTCCCTCCATATAGTGGGAGCCTGCCCTGCACTTCGCTTACCGGTACGAGGTTGCCACTCGAGAACCTTTCTTCCTATTGTTTATCGGTTTTCCAAGTTATATGGCCAGCCTATTGCCATTTCACTTCAATAATCCGTTGGGCTATCTTAGTTACTCTGGTTCTACTGCCGATATCCTCATTTCTAACTTTATCACGCAGAGAAACCCCTCTCCAATTTAAAATTTTTACATTTTTCAGATGATGGTTTGTCTAACATTTAAAGAAAACATAAACCCAAGAATGTCTTTATATAGCACTTAGGGAAGCACCATTTTTATTTATTTAAATTGTTTAATTTAATTTTATAATAGTGTACCTAAACATATCTCATATCTGTATCTAGATTTCCCTCCCTAATAATGTTCTATTAGACATACTCATAAAAACAGCGCTTTATTGTAATACATATTTAATTATGAAATTCAGTATCACCTACTTAATAAACATATGCAACAATAAAATTACATAGGTATTAAAAACTATCGAAATATAAGTAACGAGAGCATGTTGGTCGTTCCACATCTAAATTATATAAAAATTCATTTTTCAATTTCACTAATCAACGTCACCGCGAAAATTTCTTCTTCTTTAGGCACTTTAAAACTTAATTTATTTAGAAAACAATATTTCCAGTTACCAATGTACAGAAATTAACTAAATTAAGGGCCTATACTACCTCAAATGGCTTAGCATGATCCTCCGTTATGCTGAAAATACTGCAGCATTGATTTTGAAATAAATATATGGTGAAGTTGAGGATTAATGTTAGGTACTATGTTAGACGAAAACACGATTCCATAAAATTTTCTCGATAGAAAAAAAATCCAAAGTTACCTCCAAACCGAAAAATAAACCGCTGGTATTCAAAAAATACTTCAAATTAGATCATGAAACTTTGCATACTAACTGAACTAACTATAAAGCAGGGCTTATGTTTTTTACTTTTTTTTAATTATCATTATTTTCACCGTAAAAAGAAATTACCTAAACTATCGTCGTTTTAAAGCTTGTTCCCTGCCGCCCGACACCGCCGCTCACTCTCGCTTCGGCTTTCGAACGGAGAGTTGTGTCGCTTGCGCTCAGAACACACATTACGCAACAGGACGACTTAAAATAAAAATATTGAAATAGATACTTAGGTTTATAGTGTTGGCGCAATGGGAAATAAGCGTAATAAAAATAAGATGCGACTGGGTTGGCGTAAAGAAACGTATGATAAACGTAATGAAGTAAGTATCTACCGACCTATCTACTTACAGTATTAGTTACAAATATGTAGAAATTTAGCATATGACACGTTTTTTGCAGTGGCTAAGCGATTGGTTGCTGCGCTACTAGTCACAGGTGTTTCTGTATGTGAAGATTTGTGTTTGTAAACACACCGTCCACGATTCAGGAGAAATCGAGCGTGGGGCAACTTTTATAAAAAATAAAAAGATAAAGTTACCTAAATAGGTTTGTTTTTGTTTTGTTTGTGTAATTGTTTTTTTATAACGTTGCCCTACTCCAGGATTTCTCCTGAATCGGAGACGGTGCGATTACAAACATAAATTTTCACAACTATCTGTAGGCCATAAAAATATTTGTTCCGTATGGGAATCAAACCCGCGACCCGAAGTGCAGAAGCCAAGCACTTAGTAATAAAAAATATAAGTATGTTCGGTAAGTACCTACCTATCTAACTATAAAGAAATAAAACTGTAAATTACTTATCCGTCCTTACGTTATCGTTACCCCGTGGCGCACGGCTTAGCAATGAGTTGCTGCGCTGGAGTCCGTGGGTTCGAATCCCGCACGGAACAAGTATCTGGATGTTTGTCCTTGTGCAATTTATATTTGTAAACTGCCACCATAATAGAGGAGAAAATCCTAGTGTGGGGGTAACGTTTTAAAAAAAAACTTATCCGACTATAGTGCTACCTACTACATACATAAAAATTATGAACCTATTGAGTACTGACGTACCTTGATATTTTAGCTTTAGCTAAATTATTATAGGTTATTATAATATAAATGAATATATAAATGAAAATAACCCCTGGGAATTAGGTGATCGCCACCATGCTGGTTCTATAAAAATTCATTCAAAAATTGTAACATAATAAATTTATTGTAAATTTAAATATGTTTAAAAAAAGTCCCGCTGGGTTTCTTGCTGGTTCTTCCCAGCACAGAGGTTTTTTTTTTGCGAATCAGTGGTAAATTAAAAAATGTTAAAACATTGTTGATAACAACACGTGCTTGTGCTGGTATATTGGTGCCAACAGGCAAAATATTACTTTGAATAAATTCTGCCGTTTTGGTACAAAATAAAGGAGTAGCCATTGTGTCACTAAAGAAATTCATAGAGCGAATGCGTAAAAACAAATTTCTCTTCGATATATGTACTAAATTATCATTGCACTAATTTGCAGGTATTAGGCGGGGGTAATAATGGAAAACAAATGACTCATAACATAACAATGTTGCACCAGCCTTTGTATACCGCACCGCCGCCGTGTACCTGCCTTCGATGATTCATTTGTTGTTATCGATAATGGCGTTGCGCCCGCGCAACATGCTTACCGCCCTAGCCGGGCTGAGGCCGAGCTATGATTTATGACCCCAACTGCACGGACAAAATAATTTTACTATAGTATGTAATACAAGGCGAAAACTATATTGTTATAAGTTTATAAGATTGTAAAATGCAAAGCGTAAACTTACTACCAAGCCAATGTACCTACCTACAGAATTTTCAGTGCAATGGTGATTCGCTCTTGACTAATTTTTTGTAGCAGTAGAATTTATGCAGTGGTTTAGAATCGGTTTACAAAATTTCTTATAGGTATGTATATGTAGGTACTTGCATAGACCTACTACCAACATAATTACATACGTAAACGGCAGTCACATTACATACATACACGGCGAAAACTATAAAACTCAAGCTTACTACTAAACCAACAATGGGCGGATCTTTTCACTATAAGAGGATATTTCCAGTATAAGCTGATCTCGCATTGTATAGGCTTTCCTTACAATGAAGGGTCAACTTATACTAGATCTTTAGCTTTATGAGAATACAGCTAAAGTTCTAGTACAATGAAATTAAATCTGCGACATATACTTTTATGTTCATTTAATGAAAAGTTAATATTAAATTACGACTGAAAATTTTATTACTTAGTGCTCGTCCGATAATAGTTTATTTTACTCTAACAAAATCGCTTTGACCTCGTGTTCCCGCGTGACCGCGAGCCGTAGTGTGCGAACAAGTGGCGCGATGAAGTGGGGGCGAAATTAGAATTTGAGCTGAGGTAATATAGGCCCTTAAGTAATTCTATTCATAAAAATATTTATAATTGAGTATAAACTCTTAAAAAACTAAAATATATCGAAGTCGCTCCAACACCGACGCGCGATCGACCCCGAAAACGGACTGTGCTAGGACAGTTACTATACTCTTTGGTCTGTGCCCTATATAGTATATTATCTATAGTCCAGTCAAATAAGGTCTGAAATCAAAATGTTGACACTCAAATTTGCATTTTTGATATGATGTAGTATTAATGATACAAAACCAATGTGTAAAGGTTTTCGTGTCCGGAACCCCCAGCAAGGTTTAAAAAAAACTGTCAAAAGTGTTTTTTCGCAATTACTCGAAAACGGTAAAAATTAACATTTTTTAAAAAAAAAGCCTTAAATTTAATTGTCGAATTTTCATATTAGTCGATAGGGATTTAATGATGTAGTTGTTGCTTATCCGCTTACAAAGCCCGTAATAAAATACTATATTTCCTTAGCAGCGATGGAAACTGTGTAGTGGTGGCGTAAGAATATCCACTACTCCATATCGTCCCGAGGCGAGGTGATAAGAGGCGACTGAGGGAAAATGTAACAGGAGATGGGCAGCAGCATCTTATTGGTAACAACTATGAGGGAGAGCTATGCTCAGCGGTGGATTTTATAGGCTATAATGGATGGATGAACTGAAACTGAACCTAACACGAAAATGTTGCCTATGTAAACCTACCCGTGTATCCTCTGTAACTTTCGCGCGGCAACATAACAGTGAAGGCCCCAAGGAAATTTATTTCAAATAAGTATCTAAATAAATTTTAATTTTAAAAATGAGCGCTATCCGGTGCAATTTGACTCCATCTTTTTAAAATTTGCATTTTATATCTTAGCCATTGTTACTAAAAAAAAGTTTATTGGAGAAGTCACTCTTTCTGTGGAGGAGGTGTTCTATATATTGTTACAAGAATATTCGATTTCATTTTCATTAGGAACAAAGTGCAAATGGAAACGTAGTGTAAGTCTCGTTAGCGTTTTTAAAATTTTTACTTTAAAATTGAAACAATTTTAAAATCCATTGACACGATCATAATTTTAATAATCATAATAACATATTTTAATAGCTAATAAATATGCTCAACAAACGCCACGCATCATATTATACAGTTTGCAAATCACTAGATGCTCTGTGACAAGATTAACAAGGCTTTGGTATCAGTTAACCTTATTTACGTCAAACGATGTCACCGTGCCTTGAATAATATTAATTCTGAAAGATTACGCTTAGGGTACGGTTCGTGAACAGCTCATAATAAGCAAATGTTTCATTGATATCGTGAGTCAGGCTCAAATGATTTAGACACCTAAACGAGCTTGTCAACCGACTTCAAAAAAAGGAGGAGGTTCTCAATTCGACTCTATGTTTTTTTTATGTATTACCTCAGAATTTTTATCTAGGTGAACCGATTTTGATAATTCTTTTTTTATTTGAAAGCTGGTGCTTTTCATGTGGTCCCATATAAATTTGATCAAGATTTGACCAGAGTAGTTTTTGAGTTATCTTTAATAATGCGTATTTAATTGACTCCGACTACATTGATGATGTTCTCATTTTATTTATATTGAAGTCGGTTGTACAAAATTTTTAATTTTATCACTTGTGATATTTTCAGTCCACTCCAAAGAGTCACAAAATACTTTTAATCAAAGGTAAAAGCAAATTTTAAAGTGTTAAATACAATAAAATAATTTCCGTATAATAAGTAAATATTAAGATTGTCAGTTCTTAAATTTTTTTTAAATTATATTAGTACTATAATTATATATTTTTTACGTGGCATTATGCTACTGAGTTGTGTGAGTATGGTGAGTAATAAACACCGGAGCCCCTTTTACTGGTGTTTACATTTTGATTCTTAATCGAGGATAAATGTCGTTAGCTTAGACGAGGGGTCTCAGGATCTCTGTTCTGAATGCAACCGTGGCCCCTCCGTCGCTTTGCTCGAAACACGTTCCGGGGGCAGCATTTATTACCGCCAGCACCCTCGCAACTAACTGTAACTCATTTCGACCCTGGATGCTTCTGCCTGTCGCTAGTCTGGATATTTAATGTCTGACGTAAACTGTTATGTATATATAAAATGTATATATAAACTGTAATGTATATGTAAAATGGTGTAAAAACAAATAAAATATATAATTTCCATATCATAAATTAATAGCAGCGTTAACGGGACTATAGACTTCACTGAACGTTACTTCCGTTCGGAAAAATATCTGAGTAACAATCCAGTCGCGCCTAAAGAAGTTTTACTTTAAGAAATATTTCAAAAATGAAAGAACGTCATATCACATGCATATTTTATAAAAATTTGCTTATTGTAATAAATTGCAGGCAATTTGGAAACTGATTGATTGCATACTATCAAATTTAATAATTAGATAATTTTTACAACGTTCAAGTGTTAAAAATACAATACTTTTTTGAATTATGATGTTCTATTACTTTGCTCTGTAATAAAGTAGTAATAAATTGCAACTACGACTCATAATTTCACAGTTAAGCTCTCCATTTTGTCTTCTTTAAATTATATCTCTATGAACAGTTAGAAACTTTTGCAGTAGAAAGTAATTTAAAAGTTCTGCTGGCAAGGACAGTGACGGAATATAATATGTATAATTTTTGAGTTATTTTTATATAGTGTAGTAGTAAACAATCTTACGTGCACGTGGTATACTTTTTTAATAAAAAAAATGAGGCTTTGGTGAGCAAGAGTATGCGGTGTATTCTTTCCGAAATACCAATATCGTACTCAGATTTAGATTCAGAGCAGCATTGCCATAGCAATGGAACATACATACAGCTCGAAGAACCTGTTAGTTTGTCAGTTAAGTAAAATTGCCAGCACATTTTTTAAGAATTAAAATCCAAACAACAAATTTTGAGAAAATCAAGGGAGACTACTTTGCCCGAAATCCAGAGTTAAATTATGAGATGAAATTAAATTTTCATAAAGAATAAAGCCCTGACAGTTGAGGGTTCTTTAATTTCACACTACGTGAACAACCCGAGTTCAATCCTGTCCGCATCACTGAAGTTGCTAAAATTTTGAGTTTGATTTATAATGTTCTCGGTACGGAATAACAATCGCAAGGAAATTTTATTTTCGCAGAAATAAAAACATTTCGAAGAAATGTGGAGTCCTACCCGTTTCGCATAAGAGCAGGGCGATGGTCTGTTGCTGTTTTAGTTAGGAAGATAAATGGGCGTACTATCTACCTGTGTAAGTGGATGCTGTACACATAGACACATTCATCTATTCCCGAGTAAAATAAAAATGTTACACTATATTACCTCTGTGAAGTAAGATTAAGATGTTTAAAAACCAATGGTTCATTATAGTAGAATACAGAAAAATACTGTATGTTCAAATGATTTTCCTAAAACTTTATGTCAGCCTATTATAATATTATTTTTATATTATAATAGGCTGAATAAGGGTGACAAACGGGCACACAGTCTACCTGATGGTAAGTGGGTGCTGTGGTCCATAGACATTTACATTTATCCTCAATTGAGAATCAAAATGAAGATGCGTTTTCACCCCTGAGGACTGAGATGGAATGCCTCGTTTCCAGTAAAAAGGATCTCCGGTTCTCGACACTCAACATACGAAACACAGCAGCATTAAGCTGCTATTTTACGCTGGTATTCTGTGAGAGCGTGGTCCTATACCTATCATTTCACGCTTTGTAATTTGTTAATTTACTCGAGTATTTTAAGTAATTTTCCAGTTTAGTCCTACATTAGAGGTACACAGAAACGCACTTCTGTTTCTAAAGTTATTTATGTTTCATAGTTTCGTATTAGTTTCGTATTATGACAAGTGTTAGTGAGTGTCATATATTCAGGGAAATACAACAATGGCCTCACTTAGCGACGAATGTTTTAACAGTTTGTGTAAGCTAGGTAATTAACGTTAAAATGAAGCAAAGTACGTAAACAGCGAACGAAAACTGTTAACTTAATATAAGTTGTAACAATGTCTGTTTTGTTAGCTTTAATAGTAAAGGTACGAGGGTGGATTGAAAAGTACTCGGCTAACACAGATCCATTCAATTATAAAATCAAATCTACCCACATTATTTAGTTCAGTTCAGACTAGTTCATTGTGTGAAGTTCGAAACGTGTGCGATAATTAGTTGTGATTTTATAAATTTATTAACAAAGTAATCGGACATAATTTCCGAATGGAGCAAATCGAGCAGCGTGCCGTCATTAAGTACCTCCATAAGAAGGGCTATCATCAAAAGCCATCCATGATGACATGGTCAGTACATTAGGCGATTGTGCTCTGTCATATTCATCCGTCAAAATGGATAGCAGAATTTAAGCGTGGTAGAGAGTGTAAAGATGAACCCCGCTCTGAAGGCCTTCGACGTCAACTACTGACGAAAATATTAAAAAGTACTTGATTTAATAATGGAGACCGCAGATTAAAATTATAGAGATAGCCGAGATTATAGGCATCTCTTATGAACGAACTCAAAACATCATTGTCAACGAGTTGGGTTTCCACAAGGTGTCTGCGGGTGGGTTCCGCGACTGCTTTCAGTTGAACAAAAGGACGCGATTGACTATTTCACGCGACTGTTTGGAGTTATTGAAGCCGATGCAGATGATTTTTGAATCGTTTTGTTACTATGGACGAAACATGGGTTCATTACTACCGACAAAACAACAATCAAAACAGTGGAGAAGACCTGGTTCACCACCCCTAAAAGGCTAAGTCGATTTTGTCGGCAAATAAGGTGATGGCTTCAGTATTCTGGGACTCGAAAGGTGTGATTATGATTGATTATCTTGAAAGGGTCAGACTATAAACTCTGATTACTACTGCACCTTACTACGTCGTTTACGAGAGGAAATAAAAGAAAACGTCGAGGAATGCTCAGAAGAAAGTCCTGTTTCATCAAGATAACGCCCGTGTTCACACGTCAGTACAGTCAATGGCTGAAATTCACAACTGTGGCTTTGAACTGTTACCGCATCCGCCGTATTCACCTGATCTGGCACCATCAGACTTCTTTCAGTTATAAATTTAGAAAGATAAAAACAAGCAAAAATATTTTTTATACTATACTAAGCCAGCGCTTAGCTACAATCCCACCTGATGGTAAGTGGTGATGTAGCCTAAGATGATGAAGCGCACTGACTTAACAAAAGCCTATTCACTCTTGCCTTGAAGGCACCCACATTGTAATTGGATGGAAACACAGATGCTGGCAACTTATTCCACTCCTTTGCTGTACGCATCACGAACGATGTAGCAAACCGTTTGGTTCGAATGCGTGGTGAGTCAACAAAGAAAGGGTGGAGACTGGCCGAACGTCTGGTTGTCCGATGATGGAATGGAGAGGGAGGAATTAAATTATGCAATTCCTGCGTACACTCTCCGAAATGAATACTGTATAAAACCGAAAGGCTGGCTACTTTGCGCCTGTGTTCGAGGCTGGTAAGATTGGTCTTAACCAAATTTGGGTCACCAATAAGCCTCTTAGCACGCCTTTCCTTTGAGTTCTAAGCTGCTAGGTGACCTTTTGCAGCACCAGCCCATATATGGCAGCAATACTCCATGCACGACCAGGACTTGCGCTTTATATAAAGTAAGCAGCTGTCCCGGCGTGAAGTATCGCCGCACCTTTGCAAGGACTCCTAGCTTCCTTGCAGCTGCTTTGGCCTTGGACTCAATGAACCGCCTGAAGTTCAGACTTGAGGATATCTCAACCCCTAACAACTGGAGGCGGTCGGCGTATTCCAGTGATACATTTCGGAAAGAAGGAGCCAAGATGAGCTGGCTCCTTTTTGCAGTGAAAAGACACGCTTGTGTTTTGGAGGCGTTGAATTTCACAAGATTGGCATCGCCCTATTCGGAGACTGCCTGTAGTGTGAGATTCACAGCCTCTACCATAGCTTCTCTTTCGGATTGAATTTGATTCCGACTGGACCGAGGACTTGGTTGGTATTTCTCCACAACTGTGCTATCGTTTGCATACTCATAGATACCGGGCATAAGCAGATCATTAATATGCAGCAGGAAAAGAGTTGCGGAGAGAATGGACCCCTGAGAAACACCGTAAGTCGCATTAGTCGCCACAGGATCGGATGTGCAGCCATTGACGACGACCCGGAGAGACCGTTCACTTAGAAAGTCTTTTACCCATTCAATCAGACCAGGGGATAAGCCGTACGCTGGAAGCTTACCCAAAAGGCTAGTGTGCCAAACTCTGTCAAAGGCCTTCGAGACATCAAAGGAAACAGCAAGTGCTTCCCCACTGTTCTCGAGTGCCTCGCCCCATACGTGTGTGGCATACGCTAGAAGGTCCCCAGCTGACCGATTTCGACGAAACCCGTATTGCCGATCACTAAGAAGGTCATTCTGTTCTAGGTATGTCATTAAGCGGGCGTTCAATATACGCTCCATAACCTTGTAAAGTATGGAGGTAATTGAGATTGGCAGAAAATTGGCACGACTGCCTTTTTTTGGAACAGGCTGCACGTTGGCCAGCTTCCAGAAATTTGGCACTATTTCAGTCCTAAATGAGAGAAGGAACAAGCGTGTCAGCACAGGAGATAACTCAGGTGCACAAGCCTTTAGAACTATAGCTGGTATACCATCTGGTCCACTAGCTTTATTCACGTCTAGACACCGCTACGTTTTATACGAACGATTTGTTATACGAACCTCCGACATAGAGGTCGCGCAATAAGATAATTTAGGTGGAACGTTGTTGCCACTGTCCAGATGTGAATTGTAGGCAAAGAGAGACGCGAACAAGTCTGCTCTCTTTGGACGTATGCGCCAGTGTGCCATCCGGTTTTACCAGCGGAGGCAGTGTAGACCGACAGAAGATTGTCTCGACCGCTTTGGCGAGAGACCAACATCTCTAGTGCCGGATGGTCTGGCAGAGAGTTTTGCACCAATGTGTTTAATGCGAAATGCTTGCGCTTTTCAGCTTGGGCGCATTCAGCGTTAAACCATGGGCGAGCTTTGCTACCGGTGGGAGCGTCAGAGAAGGGGATAAAATACTCCATAGCTTGACGCAACACATCCGTTATCGCAACCGCGCAGCTCGACGGATCCGCAGAAGAGAAACAGACCTTCCGCCAAGGATAGGATGCAAAAAAGTGTCGCATGTCATCCCAATCAGCTGACTTATAGCGCCATATTCGTCGAACACCTTGGGACTCGTAATCAGGTGGAGAATATGACGATACAGATTTCACCAGACAGTGGTCAGATGTACCCAAAGGGGAGGTAACCTGTACTTCATACCTGTCTGGTTTGGTAGTCAGCAGAAGGTCCAAGCAATTGGCTGTGTGACCGTCTACATAGGGTACCCTAGTCGCTTCCTTTACCTGCTGAGAAAGATCTAGCGTCAAGGTGAAATTCCACGTTTCTCTTCCAGTATGGTCGGTCTTGGTGACAGGCGTTAAAGTCACCCAGAAAGACCAACTGTGCAGTAGGATACCGATTTAGGGCCACATGAGCAGCCTCACTAATTAAGCCTTACTAAAAAAACGAATTAATCACTAAATACCAAAAACTCAAAGGACATAACGCCATGCTAGGCTGGCATTAGGTACACAAAAGGACGACGTTGGTGCTCTACAACTAAATGCATGGTTTTTTGTCAACTCGTGCTGAGTAGTTGGATCTTGGTTGAGTTATGTAGGCGTGCGAGGACTGAGAATTAATAAATGGAGTATAAAGGTATAAACGGGTCGTTGGAAATATTGGTAAAAAGAAACGAATGACTATTCAAGCATATACAGAATATCATTTTGGATAATCATAAACAAAACACCAATTTTCTACCGGAGGCGAAGCAGATCATGCCTATACTGAATGTATGGACCGAACAAGATGATTTACTGCCATATAGAAATTTACCGCGGTTGTATCATTGCTTCTCTTTAAAGACTGCACCAAGAGAAGCTTGCGGAGAAACTAACGGAATGGCGTAAAACAAGTAATGGCTGGTCGCAAGTTTTGTGATGATGGCTGGTTCGCGGCTCTTGCTGACAAGAGAAAGACATTGACGATAAAAAGGCGGCTTAATATCATCTGCCGCAAATTTCTTTTATCAAGTCTTTTCAGCCACCAAAAGCTGAAATAATGTTTCTCAGACACTGCACCATAAATTTTCTGTTATAGACGCAAAGGCCATGTAGTATGCTATTGATATACTATATCATTGTAGTATGCCAATTTAATTCATTTTTTATTACGTGGTAGAACCACGCTGCAGCTATATTTCGGTTGCAGCACGAATGGGTCGGCTCGACCGGGGTAGGACCACGCTCTCACAGAATACCAGCGTAAAATAGCAGCTTAATGCTGCTGTGTTTCGTATGGTGAGTGTAGAGAACCGGAAACCCTTTTTATTGGAGACGAGGCATTCCATCTCAGTCCTCAGGGGTCACAACGCATCTGCATTTGGATTCTTAATTGAGGATAAATGTAGATGTCTATGGGCTACAGTATCAGGTGGACTGTGTGCTCGTTTGTCACCTTTTTTCTATAAAAAAGGCGTAAAATATCCAGACCGGCGAAAGACAGCAGTGACGTTTAAAGCAAATCCTCTCTACAACGGGAGAGACCCATGTCCAGCAGTGGACTTTTATGGGCTCATCATAATCGACGGATTGACGAGTATCAGACGTCTCGTATCTTTGACGCTGCTGCCTATTGACGGTCTGTGCATTTTTCGTCTGGCATAAAGGTTATAGCGCCATCTGTCGAAGCCATAAGAGTTTTGTGGAGTTTCTCATAGTCGCCTCTTACGATACCCACGGGGTTGGGTGATATATTTTCTAATATAGGTACGGCAGTAAGAAATAGGAGAAAATGTGGAGCAATGCGATATATACGATTCATTGAGCGCTAAAGGCGAACTATTCGTGGCATGTTAACTTTATTTTCCGTACGTCTACCAAACTTGAAAGAGATTTATAGACATGAAAAAATTTAGCCTTTTACAAATACGGAATGTTGTTGTTGTAAAAGAATTTTAACGTATAAACCCTGATATATTGTTTTCTTTTTTGATGTAAAGACCCTTTGTATTGCTTTAATGTTTTTAGGGTTCCGAAGTTAAACAATAAGGAACCCTTATAGTTTCGCCATGTCCGTCCGTCCGGCTAAAAAACTGTGAATATAATCTTAAAAAACGTTTCTATTTTGGGTACGTCCCATATACAGGTGATATATTTTTATACCCGTCCATACCTTCATGTGGGATGTCGTTGGATAGGTCTTGCAAAAATATTGTGGGTGTGGATCAAAATTTTTTTGATTTCAGGGGTCCGTTTGCGAAATATTTAGCTTAGTATTTTTATTAGAGTCATGTGTCCCCCCCTCTCCCCACTATACCAACTAAACCGCTGTTTTCGTAAATGTGAAAGTATGTACAATATCTATATAAATAAAACGATAGAGGTTTGCAGTTTTGCCGCGCAACACGGAAAAACATACTGGATAGATTTCAATTAGGTTTTCTAAGTTTTATTTCTTAGATACTTGGCCTTTATCTAAAAAATCTATCTTGGCGATATCTTCATTTAATATAAAGTTATTAAAGTTTTAAGAAACAATTATTTTTATACGGGGCTTTTCACACGGTCAACTGTACGTCGCTTGCTCTCGTGCTACTAATCCAGATAATTTATATATTTTAGCTACAAACGGAGCAACGAATAACATTGTTTACATTGTTTAGAAATTTTGTCTTTTTGATGTTTTTTCCTTGGTACATACGAAAACTTTGTTAATATATCAAGCAACGCGGACGAAGTCGCGGGTATTATCTAGTATTATATACTTGTATAATTAATGATTAATCAAGCTTACCTTAAGTGAAGTTCTATCATAATTATCCGAGGAGCTTCGTCCGAAGAGATTAGTAACTGAAACTTATTAAACAGATTCACCACTCGCACTATAGTTGAAAATTGAAAAATCCATAAATTTCGCCCTCAATATGTCGTTAAGTTAAGAGCTGAACACAAAAAGTTTGATATTCCCTGGATATTGAGTACCAGAAGGGTGGACGGGAGTGAGTTACTAATCTAGAAGGGCGAAGCACGATGCATAATTAACGATTAACTAATAATACCGAGCATGTATTTATGCTCGGTATTATTTGTAGGTACTATATATTGCAAATTCAATAGCTTAATATTGTATAGGCATATTACAATGCGGAAAAATTTAAGCAAAGGTTAGCTTCGTTTACCCTGAAAATAAATTGAATTCCTCCTAGAAGTGTCAAAATTCCTTTATAGTTTGTGTTAACAAACGATAAAGGAAATTTGACACGTCTAGAAGACTCTTCTTTCACAATACTTATTTATTTATTTATTTACACACTCACACTTAAAACTATCCTTACAGACCAAACAAACCCACTAGGATAGTGTCGCTAATCTACTTAAATATACTATATATTACAACTAACTTACATAACTAACTATGTGTAAAAGCGAGTTCACTCAGATTACTCGAAAATATATCAATCCTCTCGTGAACTTTGTTTACTACGAGGATTGTTCGGACTGGAGGTGAGTTACTAAGCAAATTGGTTCTGGCCACGGGCAGCGTGAGCAGCGGCGGGCGGCGCCACCTCCACACGTACTGGTCCGGTGCGCTGCAGGTGGCGCAGCACCCCCGGGTTGCACGTGGCGCCGTGGAGCAGCTTCACTACGTAGACAGCCAGGGAAAATTCCTGTCTCACTCTGAGTTGGTTGTACCCGACAATCCCGAGCACGAACAGTGTGGGGTACATCAATGGGTAAAACAGATATACCCCTTACAGTTTGAAGTCTGTCCCTGTCCTCATAAATTTGTTTTGGACACGTTCCAGCATTAGGCAATACTTTTCTTCGTGCGGAGCCCATATAACAGCACCGTACTCTAAGTGACTCTTGACCAGAGCATCGTATGGCTCTTTCAGTGTGGTAATATTTGTAAAGTCTTGTGACTGTCTCAGGCAAAACGCATGTTTCTATACGCCTTTTTATAACTTTTAACATTATGCACGTGAAACGTTAGATCAGAGGTGAGATGGATTCCGAGATCTCGTACCTGAGACACACGCGTCATCGGTGTCGCTTCCACTTTGTATTCCAAGTGCTTCGGTAATGTAATTTATGCTTATGTAATCGTTTTGAATTAATCTATCTGATTATAAGGCCGAAATGTAACATTTTCGCCACACATTTTGATAATCTTTGCCAAAGAGCATTATTATAATATATGTTCTAATGTTAGGTAAAAGTACCAATACAAGTAGCCATACAAGAGTATAACATTTGCAAAAGGTTGTGAAAAGTACTACTCCATTCGACCGACTTACTAATCAGCGTTCACCCTGGAGATGATACTGGTGCACGAAGTAGCGGCGTGTTGCGTACTATGTGCCGTAAATATGGACACATCAAACCCAAATATTTTAGTGAGCTGGACTAATTGCGGATTTTTCATCGAAATTAAATATGACTAGTACGGGCTGATTCTTTCCAACTCTAGATCTAGAGGTATTAATTAGATCGAGAATTTTTATAATAGGTTTATCGATGTGTCATTCAATGTTTTTTTTTATATTTATTATTAAGTATATATTTAATATTAATTATATTTATAAGAGCCAGAATGTAACACATTTTTATGTCAATTTTTGCAAACACGAATTAATGTTTTTTTTACAGCTTTTAAGTAATTTAGAACGAATGATGTCATCATCGTATTTTGGTATAAGTGGTCTTTATCTGTAGACACCCTTAAAAATCTCGCAATACTATAATTTATGCGCATTTCATAGCCTAATAACAAAGATAATAAAATGCCGATGCTGTATGGATGAATTAAATGTACTATACTGTGCGCCATTTTCATATTACATATAGTAAGAGAACGAATAATTTTAGAAATTGAAATCTTAAATTAATTATTTAAATTATTTCTACAAAGCTCCGTCAGTTTTCTTAGGTACACATCATATAGCCTTACAGAACTATCTGCCAACGAAACTGCCTTAATTTCTGCTGCGGCTGTTCAAAATATCCCATCTGCTGAAATGAAGTATTTAAAAAAGGCTGCGAAAAAAGCAGACAAATTTTGAAGTTAACAATTGGTTAAAAATAGACAATTAAGGCCGAGTTGGCCACATAGGTACAACAAGAATGCCGTTGGCTTTGTCTAATATAATTTTGTAATCATTATCAGTATCACCGAAAGTGGAGGAAATGGGGAAAAATATTTTGTCTAGCAGATTGTGAAAGCATTTATGGCCGATTATACCCGAAAAATTTGTAATGCTAATGATTCAAACAAGCGAAGTTAACAGTTTAAATGTAACCATATTATTTTCTTTACGCTCATAGTAATTTCGATGTACAAGATACCAGTCATTCATATATTATACGGTGGACATGTAGGTACAACCGGCTGTCCTTAGTAACGTAGTTTCGGGTTTCATTATTTTAGTAAATTATACCAAGTTATAAAAAAAAAACCGAAGGAAATAATTTCGAAAATATTTAACATTTTTATTGGTAAATAAGCGTCTTTATTATGTCGGTGTGTATAAAATACCGGATGGATCGAGAGTGAGCGAGAGGTTGCGTCACTCTAGCGGAGCGTCATATTGATGGTGGAGGGGTAGAATTGAGGGTGGATCGAGAAACACCCACTCGTTTGTGCAGTACAAAGTTCAGTGGAGGTGCCGGCGCAAGAGATTCTGCTAAAGTCATTCTACGAGTGCTAAGATAGTGTCGTGGTTCTGCCAAGGTGGTGGTTCTCCTGGTGCAGGATGGTGTTGCTGAGAGACTGCCTCGTGTTACGTTGATGGGTGGTGTAGCTGTTGGATTGCATACTTTGGTATCATCATGTAAATATGTCCTTCACGTTACACAGGTGCTAAGATAGTCTTGTGGTTCTGTCTATGGTGGTGGTTCTCCTGGTGCAGGATGGTGTTGCTGAGAGGCTGCCTCGTGTTACGTTGATGTGTGGTACTGCTGTTGTTTTGCATATTTTGGTGTTACCATGTAATTATGTCCCTCACGTTACATTGGTGTGTGATTATGGCGGGGACGTGTTACGGTGTGGTCGAACTGTAATTGCTCTATACTGAATGTACATATAGCGCGTTACGCTGTCTTATTACTGACTAGCTGTCCCCCCGCGACTTCGCCCGCGTGGAATTTATTACGACTGGATTTCATGGGTTTTCATTTTTTTTTTGCACAGAACCCTAATTATTTTTCTAAAATAAAAGTAGCTGGCGAAGCGCCTATTAAAATAAAATAGCGAAAGATTGTGGGCGCTTCGGAGTGAAATTTTTTCGGTGACAGGACAATATCCGACACAACAATTAACACTCTTTTGTAACGTGGCGTACTAGCAGTAACAGTCTTGTCAAAGTAAAAACATTAAAATAATTAGTTTAATACATCTTTTATTTGCCACCGAATGTTAACAAAAGACATAAATTGGTGGCCCATGAGGGGATCAAATAGAAATTAGAAAATTTCAAGAAATATTCAAAATTAAATCGAAAACGTCGTCGGCTAAAGACGGCGGATCGTGATCGGAACATTGAAGGA
Organism: Parnassius orleans; assembly: GCA_029286625.1. Lineage (NCBI taxonomy): Eukaryota > Metazoa > Arthropoda > Insecta > Lepidoptera > Papilionidae > Parnassius > Parnassius orleans. The sequence goes on along the minus strand of JAGSMP010000202.1, from coordinate 1,064,702 downwards.
AGAAGATCATGAAGTATAAGGTGCAAATGGATGGCGGATTAAATTGAAAGAGGATACAACGAGCAGTGGCGTATCTAAAGCTTCACATCGTGTAGTTTCCAGCAAATTCAACAAAAGATAAGTGCAGATAAGTGCCTTTCCTTTGTCCTCAAAAATCATTACTTCCTATAATATTCATCCAAAATTACTTTAGTCCTCAAAGGATTTTGTATAAATCACCTAATTACCGTACAAGTATTATGTTTAGTTAACATTCAAAGTCCAATTTTGCCAAATTTTACAAATTTCTAGAACAATTTTAATATTTAACTACCCACTTCTAAAAACAAACCTTAAATTTTAAAATTAGATCAATGTTTTGAGTTATACTATATATTAATATTTTTATATTACTATTTTGGCCGACAATTTCAGGTTACCAGTCGGTTTATTAAGTTGAGCTTCCATAAGTAGCAGCAGTAGCGGTAAGACCTGCTTCCTGAAGTTTTGTCGGAGTGAGGAGCGCGAGATAAAATTATTTTTATATTGCATGCCGTAAGCGCTAAGCGCGCAGGTATGTTCTACTAGGGCCTAAAAATTAAGATTCCAACGTTTTGTGGCATGAAATCGTATCTAGCAATCATATTGTACATATAAGTGATATAAAAAGCACATTGTCAGAGAGATAAGTGATTGTTGAACCTATTAATATTTTTTTTAAATCGATTAATTGCTATTTTTACATAAAAAAGGGGTTTTAGTGGCTTATGGTGTGGATTTATTAAGTCCGCATGGCTTCGTAAACACGATAACTTTTGAAAATGTTAATTGTTCAACTCAATCTATTTTTAAAACTCTTCATCTATCCATGTGGGAAGCCATTGAATGTTAATGGCAGTTTAATTTTGTTTATTTTATTTATAATTATTTTTTTTCTGCGAAATATGGAAATATTCGGTGTTTTAGCAGCCTTGTATGAATTAATTTTTTACTAAATAGAGACTGCGTCACTCACTCAGTTAGTTCGGCGTCAATCGCCGTCGTGAGTGGACACTGTATCGGTTGTTTGCAGCGGCTCAAAAAGATCGCTGTACACAAAAAACAAATTTCTTACATACTTGATTATAATAATAATCAGAGATTTTTATTACAATATTTTAAAAGCACAGAATAAATAATAGTAGTACGTACTAAAAGTAAGTAGGATGTAATATTTATACTTAAATACGCCTTGGACTTTATGGAGTGACCTGAATGACGATATAATGATCATATGAGCATTATGAGTCGTGCACTTTTGGATTTTCCAAACTTTTTTAAATTGAAGTTTGACATAAAATTATCGGAAAATTGGAAGTATAATAAGGTTATTAGTGAAAACTTGTGTGTATTTAAACTACTTTAAAAATTCCGTATAATCATGTTATACGTAATTTTTTTAATGCGCTTATGGCATGCTCAATTGGATTTACCAATATTTTTATTTTCATCACAACGTAACTTATTTTTTTTATTCGAAACTTTCAATTTAACTCACAATGCCTGACCAAATTGTATCAGACAAACAACGCTTAAAAGAATTATTGACCAAACATATCTCCATTAAAGGGCAGTTAACGTAAATTCAAAAATTACGTACATACATTAAAAGATGAACCTGAGTTGCATAAATTGCAAATTGCTGAATTTACACTAAAATTAGCAAAATTTGAAGTATTGTTAGTTAAGTTCGATGATCTGCACAGTCAAATCGAGGTTCTTAATTCAGATAATATGAGTGATTGATGAAAGAGATTTAATAGAACAAGACATTATTTCTAACATTGCAATAGCTAAAGCTATATTAGAGTCTCACACAAAAGAGCGCGACAGCTGTTCAAATCATGATGAATCGTGTCATAACGAGCATCAAGCAATAGGTTTAAAATTACCCCAGATAGAAATAGCTAAATTTGACGGTGCATATTTCGGGATACTTTTGAAAATTTAATTCACAACAATAATAAACTTTCACCTATTAGTAAGTTTTATTATCTTATTTCTTATTTACAAGGTGACGCAGCACGCATAATTTCAAACCTAGATGTTTCCTCCGCAAACTACGCTGATGCCTGGAAGTTGCTTTGCAGCCGTTATAACAATAAACGCATTTTAATAAACCATCACCTCAACTCATTATTTAGTATTAAGCTACTTTCACGCGAATCGGAAACGTCTTTGCGATTTTTAGTTGATCTTGTTACAAAAAATTTAGGCGCTCTAGCCAGCCTTGGTCAACAAACAGACAAGTGGGATGTGCTTGTTATTTTTATGTTATCAGCAAAATTGGACAATGTTACATTAATGAAATGGGAAGAACACCGAAATAATTTAGAAGGTGATGTGCCAACTCTGAATGAATTTTCAAAGTTTTTAATTGATCGTGCGGACGTTCTTGAAGCTTTGAATCTTAATAACAATAGACCTGACAGTAATTCAGCAAAAAAATTACGTTAGTTTCGAAAAATTATCAGGTACAAAATAGCCTATTAATAGTCATTCACGAAATCATTCGCTAGTACTTGTACAAATAAAGCAGCTGTTAATTTCAACACGTCATTTTTGTGTGTTATTTGTAATGAAAACCATAGAATTTATGACTGTCCTTTATTTAAATCTAAAGGAATCGATGAGAAATTAGAAGAAATAAAGAAATATAAATTATGTATGAATTGTTTGCGGCAAGGTCACCCTGTGAGCGAGTGTCGCATGGGGCCATGTTGTGTGCGCAAAAAACGGCACAATAGCATGTTACATATTCCAGAATCATTCAATAATAATAGACCTAGACGCTTGTCTGTTGGTTGACGAAGGCTGGCTAGAGCGCATAAATTTTTTGTAACATGATCAACTAAAAATCGCAAAGAACTTTCCGATTCGCGTGGAAGTAGCTTAATACTAAATAATGAGTTGAGGTGATGGTTTATTAAAATGCGTTTATTGTTATAACGGCTGCAAAGCAACTTCCAGGCATCAGCGTAGTTTGCGGAGGAAACATCTAGGTTTGAAATTATGCGTGCTGCGTCACCTTGTAAATAAGAAAGAAAATAATGAAATTTACTAATAGGTGAAAGTTTATTATTGTTGTGAATTAAATTTTCAAAAGTATCCCGAAATTCTAGCCAACGGAAATATGCACCGTCAAATTTAGCTATTTCTATCTGGGGTAATTTTAAACCTATTGCTTGATGCTCGTTATGACACGATTCATCATGATTTGAACAGCTGTCGCGCTCTTTTGTGTGAGACTCTAATATAGCTTTAGCTATTGCAATGTTAGAAATAATGTCTTGTTCTATTAAATACCGTTCATCAATTTCGTCACTCATATTATCTGAATTAAGAACCTCGATTTGACTTTGCAGATCATCGAACTTAACTAACAATACTTCAAATTTTGCTAATTTTAGTGTAAATTCAGCAATTTGCAATTTATGCAACTCAATATCAACCTCAACCACCTCAACTGTGCAACGGAACCAGACTAAAAGTAAAAGCGTTACATCGCAATGTAGTGGAAGCCACAATTATAACTGAATGTGCGCGAGGGGAAACTGTATTTGTACCAAGAATTCCCTTGATCCCGAATGATCTTCCCTTTGAATTCAAACGAATAGTTTCCCCTCAAAGTCTGCTTTGCAATGACCATAAACAAATCATAAGGGCAGACATTAAAATTTGCGGGTATAGACTTGAGAGAAAATTGTTTTTCACACGGGCAATTCTATGTAGCTTGCTCACGCGTAAGCTCGCCCAGTAGTCTGATAATTTTGGCACACAGTAATAGATTAGCAAAAAAGTTTTGTAGTTTACTAGCTTTTGCCTGCGACATCCAGTTATAATTGTGGCGTGTACCAGCAGACTCTTTTTCACACATGGGCGCGATATAACCAAACTCCACGCGGACGTAGTCGCGGGAAAAAGCTAGTATATGTATAATCCTTACTAGTATTCAATATGCAAAAGTATGTTTGTTGGTTTGTCCTTCTTTCGCGCAGCAACGGAGCAACAGATCAACATAATTTTTTGTATAGTTTAAGGGCCGGAGAGCGGCATGCGTTACTTTTATCGTGGAAATAATACACGGTTACTGTAGGATAAATCTGGAGCGTAATATTGAACAAATTTTGATGAAATTTCATGCAAACATTTACAAGTTTTAAGTTAGTTTAAATTTGACAAGTTACGTTATGAGAATAACAAGATTATTAAAAAATATTCACGTATTATAAATAGATTAAATCTCCATTAATATTAATTTAAACTTAGTCAGTTAAATACATGTAATATTAAATACTTACAATAGTTACTACAGTCTTCGTCTGCATTAATCTAAAAAACATAGGCGATTAATAAATAATACTAAGTTCTATAGTCTTTTCAATTTCCATCAACATTGATTTAAAATACTTACTCTATTAATTATATCTAATAATACCAAATTCAATAGTTATTTCAATATTAATTGACATTAATTTATATTACGCAAACACATTTAATCATGTAAATAATGTCAAGTGCAATTGTTAGAAATTATCCTCAAAATTATTTAAATAAAAGAATTTCTCAGAATAACTCGTTAACAAACTCTCCTTATTATCAGAAATCATTTTGGAGGTCAATTGAAAAATAAAACAGGTGTGAGAGCGGATGTTCAACTTGCTCTCCTGCTTACGCAATCGATCATTATCAGCAACAAAACAGTGCACGTGTTGTTTACAAGAATTCTGTCTAGCTACACCGACGCCGCCGCACGTGCAATGGTGCTGGTGCCGTCATATTTATGATAGATTTTGTAAACAGTAAACGAGAAATATTGATTACTATTTATAAAAATGCATTATATTTCAATTTTAAGAATTTTTTTTTTATCTGTGCCTCAAGTCTGCAAAACGCTGTCCGCCATATTAGATACCGTCGTGACGTCACTGGTTAAGTCACAGAGGAGTTTTGGCGGGAATTTGACCGGCGGCGGTTTGCTGCTCCTGTATTATTGTTTAAATAATGGTTTTTATATAATATTGGTATTAAATGTCTGCGCATGTGAACTATTAGTGGAAACGGTGAAACAAGTGCTCTGATGGTGATGTGATTCTCAAGATAATGTGTCTGTCTGCTTAGGCACCTTGAGATACCATCGCCAACTGTCAGCTGTCAGCTGGCTCAAGTTGCCGTCAAAATCTCCCAAGGGCTGCACAATGTGACGCATCAACATATTGTGAAGCAGTGTACTATGAAGGATAACTATACGTTGAACTTCAGACTCAGAACCAAAAACAAAATATTTTTTTTAGTTATAAAAAAAAATATTTTGTTTTTGTTTACCTGTCAGCCTGTCACTGATCACTCAATTCAATATAAAGAATACTTGGCTTTAGCCTTTACGGTTTTTGAAAATATGAAGAATTAAAGAAAATAAGACTTGGTTTCGGCCTTTATGGATTTTGAAGAGACGGAAAGAAGAAAAATAAGACTTGGTTCCGGCCTTTACACCTTATAATTCTATATATTCAAAATAAAAAAGACAAGGCTGTATGGCTTAGTTCCTTTGCCTGCTCTCTCGAGCGAATAATAAAAACAACAACAATTAAGTCACAGAGTACTTTTTATATACTGCAGGGCTAGCATGGGCAGGAGACAATTTTATCCCCGGGGAAAGGAGAAAATGTTTATCCCCTCGCTTAGTTTTATCCACCCTTAGAGCATGGGCACACCGGTGGATATAATATCCACAGTAGATAAAATGGGAGATAGACTTAGACTTAGATAGATTTTTTTGTATTAATATAAACTTCAACCCACGTCCAATGAACTAGGATAAAATTGTCCCTTTCAAATGTCAAAAAAGCATAATTTTTTATCTTTCATTTGGCTCCATGCTATGGACGGGGGATAGATGTCTACTCGTTACGTCAAACGGGGATATACTTCTCCCCGTTTGACATAACAAAATAATTTTATCTCTTGTCAGTGGATATAATCGGGGGATAAAATTTTTGTCCCCCGCCCATGCTAGCCGGGCTGGAAGGTTAAGTAAACTCATAGACTTAGAATATACTGGCGTATAGACCGACATAGTGTGCAAGGGAGAAGAAAATTCCTTATAGGCAAAAATGCAAGATAGAAAAGGATACCAAATCTCATGACTCTGTAACCGATTTTGAATGACAGGTCGGCACCATTCGGCACGCAAGAAATAGCTTCTAGATATTTTGTAATTTTTAGAGTGTAATAGTGGTTATTTTTAGTTAATAACTTTTTTCGAAAATGGTTACTTGTTCTGTGAGTGGCTGTATGTAAATAATAGAAATAAACCTGATAATTGCACATTTCACAGGTAAATTCTCAAGACGTCGTCAATGTTATGACGCTTTATTTTTGATTAAAATTTATGTTATATAATGTTTAAAATATAGAATGTTTTCAATTATTTTGTTAATTTTGATATTTTGCAAAGAAAAAAGTCACGTTGTTGATAATTTGCATGAATTTGGTAAATACATTTATTTACAAAATATTTTACATGTACGCTAGGGATTGACTCAACTATATAAAAATTAATGTCGATATTTATCTTGAATGTTTATAATGAATCGATAGACTTGCCCACACAACAAGAAAATAAATCCTCGGTTTGCGTTCTAAAATGTAATTTTATTTTGCCGTTTGTGAAACAGATTCCCTCTGGATTCTATAATTAGAAAAAATGGTTAAGATTGATTGGGCGGGTTGGTTGGAATCCAAAGAAGAACTATAATTTGCAGCAAAAATTTTCTTGATAAATATAAAAGAAAAAGCAGAATAAAAACAATTTAATTAAAAGGAGCCATTCCTATATCATTTGTACCAGTAAGTATTATACAGTGTGTTAATTTTACACTTGATCAAACGAAATGTGCGGATACTAGATAAAAAATTATAGGTAAAAATCGAAAAAAATTTTTTTATGTAAACTATTTAAAAAATAAAAGCATTTTAGTTTTTTTTTTGGTAAAATTCCCATCCTTCGGTTTTAAATTATTTTCTCTTTAAGTAAACGGTGTATTTTTTTCAAAGTAATTTTATTTGAAAGTAAGAAAGATTAACTAGCAATAAAAATTAAAAAAAACCTACGATATCAAGCAGGAAATTTGTCAAAAAAATAATAAGTAATCAAGGTAGGTAATAGGTACCAAGTTTTGTTTATACAATAACACAATCCCAGGTCAGAGTGTATTTTGATAATACATAGTTAAGTTTATCTATGATTACAATCATTAGCAATCATTAGGACAACTCACTGGCCCATGCCGCAAAGGAGAAAGCCAATCTGCTAGGCTCTTTATTTGCGTCCAACTCGACTCTCGATAACTGGGGAGCACACCGCCGACCATCCCGTGGTGTGTGTGCTCCATGCAAGATATGCGGTTCACACAGCGCTCGGTTCGCAAAGCACTCCTCTCCCTGAACATCCACAAGTCGAGTGGGCCTGACGGAATCCCTCCTATTGTGCTGAGGACGTGTGCTACAGAGTTGGCACCGGTTCTAACGCGTCTTTTCTGGTACTCCTACTCCCTAGGCGTAGTCCCGAATTCATGGAAGACAGATTTCGTCCACCCGATCCCTAAAAAAGGCAACCGCTCAGACCCGTCTTACTACAGGCCTATCGCCATCACGTCCTTGTTCTCCAAAATAATGGAATCCATTATAAACTGCCAGCTCATGCAGTACCTTGAGGATCACCAGCTGATTAGTGACAGCCAATACGGTTTTCGTCGGCATCGATTAGCTGGTGATCTTCTGGTCTACCTGACTCATAGATGGGCGGAGGAAGTAGAGTTCAAGGGGGAGGCATTTTTCGTTAGTTTGGACAAGTTTTGCGAAGGCCTTCCATCGGGTTTGGCACAAAGCTCTTCTTTCGAAGCTCCCTTCCTATGGGCTTCTCGAGAAATTGTTCAATTGGATGACCAGTTTGGCTGGCTGATCGGAGCATCAAGGTCGTAGTAGACGGTGCATGCTCCCATTACAAGCCTATTAATGCTCATGTTCCACATGGCTGCGTGATATCACCAACGCTGTTTCTTCTGCATATCAATGATATGTTGCAAACCGGTAACATTAATTGCTATGCCGATGATAGCATTGGTGATGCTCTATACACCGGCCGTGCCAATATTTCTCGAGAAAACGTCTGCAAGTACCGGAACAAACTTGTGTCTAAAGTCGAGTCTTTGCTGAACAAAGTCTCGGATTGGGGACGACTAAATCTAGTCCAGTTTAATCCCCAGAAAACACAAGTTTGCGTGTTTACCGCTTAAAAATCGCTTTGTCGTATTTCCTCAGTTTCAAGACGCCCCTTGTTGCCAGCCCGTATTGGAATCCTCGGCGTCAACATATCGAATGATGTGCAGTTTCGTGGTCACTTGGAAGGAAAGGCCAAATTGGTCACTAAAAAGCTTGGCATGCTCAGCAGAGCGGTACAGTATTTCATGCCGGCACACCGCCTACAACTTTACAAGGAGCAGGTTCGGCTTCACATGGAGTACTGTTTCGATCTGTTGGCTGGGGCTCCCCAGTACCAGCTCCTTCCACTTGACCACATCCAGCGCAGAGCGGCTCGAATCGTCAAGGACCGAGTCCTCTCTGATCAGCTCGATTCACTGGCCCTGACTGGCGAAGAGATGTTGCATTCCTTTGCATTTTCTATCGCATCTAGCACGGGAGTGCTCTGAGGAATTGTTCGGATTAATCCCAGCCGCCAAATTTCACGAACGCACATCGCGGCAAAACTCCCGATGCCATTAACACCATCGGGATGCTTAGTGGTCCACCACTATACATTTTACTAGAAGTTTTCTTCCTCGTATGACCTTTCTGTGGAATAGTTTACCACCGGCGATTTTTCCGGACAGACTTAGGGACCTTTAAGAAAAGAGCTTACTCCTTTCTAAAAGGCCGGCAACGCACCTGCAATTCACACACAGGTCTTATAACATAAAGTAAATAGTATCCTATGACATAACATTAGTTTGGCTTCTAAGAAAGTAATTTAGTAAATAAACAATATAAAGTATACAGGACTTATAATATAAAGTAAATAGTATCTATGACATAAAACCTCCCCCTTAGAACAAAGATTGAGCGGTTTTGCTCGATTTTTGAGTGTAGTCAAAAATCGAGCAAAACCCCTGGTGTTGTAGTTGTTCATGGGTGGCGGAAGTGATTTACCATCTGATGAGACGTATGCTCGTTTGCCCCCTCTCCTAAAAAAATAATTATCAAGGAGTATATAATCACTACGTTTGTGGTATACTCTTTATTATCATATACAGAATATACTGGGGTAGTGATTGTATAAATATAAATATCATAGATAAATACCTACTGTTTGGATGTTGCAGTCATGTTGTCATACCTAATATTTGATTTTATGCTTAGTTTAACATAATTCTTGGACTGGCAACTGAACGTCAATAACGTTTTTACGTGTTTTTGTTGTCGTATTAATTATTTTAAGTTTTCTTTTAATATTCTGATTACATTCATAATTTATTATAGTATATATTAATAATATTTATCTGTATTTTCATATTATCACTCATTTAGCGACAATTTCTCAGTATTATAAAATAGTCTAACGTAGCGTTAGACTCTCGTATTCGGCATGTCTAATCCATCTATTCCGCCTAAGCCACCAGATCCGAATTGCTCTGATCCTAACATTATTTCCTCTCCAGCTGTTTATATTGAAATTCAAAATGACTTAGAAGGTTCATTTAAAAAACCATGGCAGTCATTATCTCAAGAAATTTTTGATGACAACTTCAAAATTATTTCCAATAAAAAGAAAAGGAAACATAAAACGAAAGAAAGGAAGAAAGAAGAACATGCTAATCAGGCTAACTTAAATAGAAATATTTGAGTTTTTTCCACCAATTCCTCACTCTCAGAATCGGACTGCGATACTGGTAATATTTCAACATCTAAAATTAAAATTATGGGATCTAACTCTAACCAAGGCAACATATCAGTACAAAGTGTTTATAAATCTCCCATGTCTTTATCATCCAATATTGCTTGTACTCAATCATCTGAAATCCCTCTTTCACAATCATCTGACATTCCTCTACCACGAACATTAAATTCTGCCTATAGTCATATCTCTTCTAAATCTCTTAACACACATATAAATAGTGATAATGCAAAAATAGATTCACAAAGATTTAAATCTCTTATAATTGCTATTTCATTTGGTTACTTTCTGAAAAAATTAAATATTCAAAATATAGTTAATGGAGGTCTAAAACGTATCGGGAGGAATAGAATAACGATTGAATTCCCTAAATTTATTGATGCAAATCTATTTTTAGAAAATCCATCTGTAAATGATAAATACAAAACGTTTATTCCATCCTTCCACGTATCTCGTATGGGTGTTATAAAAGGTGTACCAAAAGATTGGACACCAGAAGAGATTATTTCTGAATTATCCACGTATCCAAACACCATACCTGTATTAAAAGTAAGAAGATTAAATTACCGAGTACGCAATGAAGAAAAAGTTAGATATGAAAGATCTGAAAGTGTCGTAATCACATTTGACGGTCAAATTCTTCCCTCGAGAGTTTGTTTTTGCTATTCTTCCACCCCTGTTGACATTTATAAGCTTCCAAAGATTCAATGTTTTCAGTGCTGCAGATTTGGACACACTAAAGATTTATGTCGTTCCAAGCCAAGATGCTCAAAATGTGGCGATGATCAGTCTTCTTCTTCTTGCGACAAAGATAATGGGAACTTTCGTTACTTATTCTGCTCAGGTAACCATAAAGCCGCGGATTCTAGATGCTCTGAACACACAAGAAAAAATAATATTAAAATCGAAATGGCACAAAATTCAATCTCATACCTAGAAGCATCACAAAAATATCCCCAAGTTTCCTCAAAATCATATGCTGATGTTTTGATCTCAAAAACCCTATTAATTCTTCGCTTTCTACTAATCCTACAATGGATCATTTTCCTTCACAGCCTGCTTCATCTAATAAAACTTCTTATAAGAAATCATTATTTATTCCTAAATCATTCCGTCACCATATTCAAATAGGATACGACAAAAAAAGTCATCAAAAAATTATTGAAGATTTTTCAATTCCGCAACGAGAGGATGGTTGTGCTCTTTGGGTTTCACCAGATACTTCACAGGATAATTTTAATTCTATAGAAAGTATTATAAAATCCCTTATTAACATAATCATATCTTCGTATTCGTCAAAGTTACCGTCCCACGTTGCTCGCTTAATAAATTCTATACCTGAAATTCTTCATGACATTCACTCTCACAAGGATCCTTCAATGGAATTGTAGAAGCATTTTAGATAAACATATTGAAATTATTTATTTATTAAAAAATACATTGTTTGTATCGCTGCTATTTCAGAGACATGGCTGAAACCGGATTCCAACATCAGAATCCCTGTTTTTTTTTGTGTTTGAAATGATAGATCTGATAGCTATGCCGGATGTGCTTTGCTTATAAAGAATAATATAGCTTATACCATTATAGATATTTATGATGAAATCTTTGAATTTAATATTGTAGCAGTAAGAATTCAAAATATTATTTCGTTTCTATTTATGTTCCCTCCCCTTCTGTCCATACGTTTCGCAAAATATTTTTTTTAATTCTTGGTGACTTTAATTGCCATCATTATTTATGCGGTGATAATTCTGAGAGATACGGCAGTTTATTAGTTGAAATAATTGACGAACTTAATATTGGCGTCCTTAAAACTGGTAAAATCACCAAACGCTCTCGTCCCAATGAGCTAAAAGTGCTGTAGATTTATCAATTTGTACTCCTGATTTAACCTCTTTTAAATTGGACAGTTTTAGATAGCTCTAACGGCAGTGATCATTTTCCTATTCTGATTTCTTTTCCAAACAAAGAATCGTCAGAAATTAACAAAAAACTATGTACTAAATACAAATTAGACAGAGCAGACTGGAACCTGTATAATATTTTTCTTTACAATGAAATTCTAAAAATCGCTCCTATTTCTGAAAATAATTTAACTTCAATTGTTGAAGCATTTACAAACGCAATTATAAATGCAGCAGACGAAACAATTCCCATTAAAACTCTAAATAATAAGTGTAAGCCCTCCCCTCCACGGTGGGATTCTGAATGTACTGAGGCCATTCATAATAGAAAAAAAGCCGGAAAACAATATAAATTAGACATGAGTTCGGAAAACTATTCATAGTTTTAGTCACTTCTTGTATACGTTTCAACTCAGTGACTAAAAATACTCTTCGCGCAAAAAAACAAACAAGTTGGCAAGCTTTTTGTTCCTCAATATCTCCCTCAATTCCTTCATCAGTTGTTTGGCGCAATATAAGAAAATTTCGCTGTTGTTTTTCATCTTGTTGTTACAGTGGTGCCATTCCCTCTCAATCAATAAATTGTTTTCTAGACAAACTTACCCCCTCTTCTGCTCCTTCGAGAGAGGAGCTACCTCAAAGTATTCCATGTGAATCTTTTTATAATCCCTTAGAACGTCCATTCTCTCTATATGAATTAAAGCTTGTCCTTTCTCACGTTCACGCTTCAGCACCTGGTCTAGACGGTATTCCATATTCATTACTTGCTAAATATAACGATCAAATTTTAAACTACTATTTAAATATCATTAACGCTTTGTTTGACATAGCTTTGTTCCTGACTCTTGGCGGACTCAAGTAATTATTTCTATCTTGAAACCTGACAAAAACCCTAACGACTGCTCTTCATACCGATGGATTGCTCAACTCTAATTAAAACCTTTGAACACATGATCAAGAATCGTCTTGAATGGTATGTAGCAAGTCATGGATTGTTATCAAATACTCAATATAGATTCAGAAAAGGTAAAAGCACTTATGGCAGTCTTTCAATCTTCACCACAGATATTAGACTAGCATTTTCGAGAAATGAATCGGTTGTTGCTGCTTTTCTTGACATTTCTTCTGCTTACAATAATTTCAGACTTAACATCCTTAGAGAAAAGATGTTTAAGCTTAATATATCCAAAAAACTTAGAAATTTGATTATCAATTTATTTCTAGATCGATATATACATATTAAAATTGATGATGATTTAAAATATACTCGAAAGGTTTTCAAAGGCCTTCCACAAGGCTCCGTTTTAAGTCCTTTATTATACTATATTTATACGTCAGACTTAGACCAGTCCATTTCAAAGTGTAGAATTTTGCAATATGCTGATGATATCTTAGTTTATGTAAATAATAAATGTGTAGAATCCTGTGCTAATGCGATAGAACAAGATCTCCTCTCTATGGCCACGTGGTTAGATGATCATGGACTAGAATTTTCCCCAAATAAAAGTAATACAGTATTTTTTTCCCGCAAAAAAGTCTTTTTAATTATCCGCTCGAAAATATTCATCAAGTTAAATTCCTTGGTGTAATTCTTGATAATAAATTATCCAGCATGCCTCATATCATTTATACCCAAAAAAAAAAGCGAAAAAAAAATATAAACATTCTGAGAGCTTTGTGCGGGGTATGGTGAGGCGCCCATCCATATTCTTTAAAATTAATTTATAATGCAATTATAAGGAGTCGATTAGATTATGCCTCATTTCTTCTTAAACCTGCTAATAAAAAAGGATTAAAAATTTTAGATATCGTTCAATACAAGTCTTTAAGATTAATTATAGGCGCTATGAATTCATCGCCTATCAATGCCTTGCAGATTGAATGCGGTGATCCTCCACTTTTTAATAGACGACAATATTTATAGGAAGCTTTTTTTTTCGGGTTCTTCAATTTTCCAATCATCCACTAATCCCCAAAATTCGTTTACTTTCTCATTACATTTTAATTAATTCAGGAAAATACTGGCGTAATAAAGAAATACCTAACCTAGTAAAAAGCTATGAAAAATATAATTCCTTACTAGATCCTATTTACAGGTCGGTGACTCTGCCTCTTTTCTCCAATTCGTTTGATGTTGCACTTTTCAAACCCAATGTTATGTTAGATATAGGACTAAATAATTTTTTTATTGAATCAAATAAAAAAATTGTATTTGCGTTGGACAAGAGTTTCTCAGGTTATCATTATATTTTTACAGATGCTTCTAAAATTAATTCAAAAGGTTGTACTGGCTACGCAATATACCATCAAAATTGGAGAATAGTTCAAAAAATGAAAAGTCCTCCAGAATCTTGCCCGAAATGTTAGCCATTTTACAAGCAATAAAATGTTGCTAGAGTTTTAAATTAAAATCAAGCGTGATCTTTTCAGATTCTCTTAGTTCTTTACAGGCATTGTTATGCAATCCTTTCTATGACATTTACCGCAATCCTTTGATATTTGAAATTAAGAAACTTCTATTCTTATACCAATTTCAAAACATCAATATTTCTCTTGTTTGGATTCCTAGTCATATTGGTATATCTGGTAATGAATATGCTGAAAAACTTGCTAAACAAGCTATAGTCTGTGGGCATACTTTCCTATTTAAAAATTATTGCTATTACCTTATAAGGACTACGAAATTATTGTATAGAGATAGGTGGTCAAAATATTGGAACAAAACCAAAACGACAAAAGGCTGTCACTATGCCAAAATTCAACCCACCATTCCTTCTAAGCCTTGGTTTTATAAATTAACCTTAAATAAGAAACATACATCAATGTTATGTAGAATGCGCTTGGGTCACTGTTGTAATTCGGTTCACCTTGCTAGGCTTGATATTAAAAATTCTTCTATATGTGAGTGTGGTTTAGATATTGGTGACCTCAACCATATTTTCTTCTCGTGTCCTTTATATGATCATACTTCATTATTTAACACTTTGGTAAAACTTAAAATACCTCTACCTACAGATAGGTTATAAAGTTTCTCTTTGTTTCTCGTTCATTCTCTTTTAATTTATTCTAAAAAAAGTAAAATGTTTTCAATTGCCTTATGGCATATTTGGATTCAAATAATATTAAGTTAAAAAAAATATTCATTATTTAGCATTTAATAGTCTTTATATAGTTTTATTTAATGTTTTAAATGTGGTAATGTGTTCAGTTTTATTTTAATTCTATATAATATTCTTCATTTATTTAATAAACTTCAGTACAAGTCATTTCATATTTCATTACTTCTTAATTTTATTCGGTTTTTAATGAAATCATAGTTTTCATTTTTATTGTTTGTCGTTTCTTACAAGTATTATTTATCGACTGGAGGTTGGCAGTAATTGTAAGGTTGCCATAAAAAAAAAACATAATTCTTACATCTTACTACTAATTTATTCTATACTAGCGGTCGCCCGCGGCTCCGCCCGCGTGGATGTCGGTTACCGCTGCAAAAAGCCTACCCAGGAAAGACACGGTCAGCAAACAAAATGATTCCCAGGTCAATTCACAGACACCGACACTAACATCGACGAAGCAGTCACTATCCGCAGGCTGAACAGATTTTCTTTCTGTGGATGTTATTTGTTAAGTCCCGGAGTGCAACCTGTTGTTTTAGGATAGAAAACTTAAGCTATTATTGTAGAGCTTCTCTATACACAACATTTGACGTTATATTATTTTCTGGTAACAAAATATACTGATGGTCAGGAGCCCGACCCGTGATAGGGCAACGTAAAGTTGCCCATGCGTAAACATTCTTTTCGTAAATCAATTCCTACTAATTTGAATGTTTGGCCCTGGGATTTGTTTATCGTGAGTGCGAAAGAAATTTTACTGGAAATTGGAGCCTTTTGAAGGGTATAGGCAAATCAGTAGGGATCATGGTATTCTTGGTATATGAGCTAATTCACCAGCTGCAGGGCCGGTGATAATCTTCGCAACTATTAAATTATCTTTTAGCTCCTTTATAAGAAGTCTCGTGCCATTACACATGTTGGGGGGTCTTAAATTTCTGAGAAGCATTATCGGCGTGCCAACTTTTAACGACAGTTCATGAGGTGGAAGCCCAGCGGGGTTCAGAGAATTTAAAATTCCTGGGGGTAGTGCACTGCGTCCTCGATGTTAGTGACGGTGTCTATGGATTTATAGCACTTAACTTCACCCGGTACTTTCTGCATAATTAAATTGTTTATTTCGTTGACTGTTTCATTCCTGGGAGAAACTATTGCTCTACAACACAGCCAACGAAAATCATTTTGATGTAAGTTTTCGATGTCAGGATATATAGCATCTATCAGACTATCTAAATTATAGACTATTTGCCCTAGAGACTCATCCAAAGTAACCGCATAATCGGTGCCCAAATTTAAAGATGGAAAATTCCTTCTCCCAGTTTCAGCAGCTGTTGTGGAAAATTGCTATGCGTATTTCCATGTAGATGAGCTCTCATATTAGTACGCAAATTCAAATGTTGAACAGATGTCCAAAGGTGAGACGATTTTAAACATGCCTTCATAATATCTGCTCGCGTACCTCTGTTGACGACAGGAAGCGTTTGTCGGAAATCTCCAGCAAATACAAAAGTGATACCACCCATGACATTAGCAGAGCTTCGGAGGTCTTTTAAAGTACGGTCCACGGCCTCCACATGAGCTCTATGACTCATTCTGCATTCATCCCATATTACCAACGACGCGTCTTGCAGCAACTTACCAAGAGGCCCATTTTTCCGAATAGAGCACGTAGACCGTTGATCTAAAGATACGGATAGCGGGAGTTTAAACGTAGAGTGAGCAGTTTTTCCTTCGTTCAAGAGAGTTGCAGCAATTCCTGACGAAGCAACTGCAATCGCTATCTTCCCTGATTGCCGTATCTTAGCAAGTATCAAATTTGCGAGAAAAGTCTTTCCGGTGCCTCCTGGTGCGTCCAAAAAAAATAATCTCCCCATGTTATTGTTCACGCTGTCCACAATAGTCTCATAAGCATGTCTTTGATCTGGTACTAATTTTGGCACATTGTCATTAACAAACGCTGTTAGATCATTGCTGTTATACTGTTGTACCATTGTGTCAATAGTATTATTCTGGGTACGAACGGGAGAAGGTAATCCAAAATCACTTAAATTTTTGTCGTTTAGTTCTAGAAGTTTGTTTTCTATTTCAATTAATACTTCATTATAAATGACTTCAGTGAAGGGTGAAGTGTTATCCTGATTTTGTTGTCTGATACGATGTCTAATATCTTCACAGAACTGATCTTTGAAAGTATCCCATAAGTTCAATGGTTCCGATGGTTGACAAAATAAAAGTATGACTACGAACAACTCCTTAGTTTTTGGACAATGTGATAACGAAGCTTCGCTTAAAGTGTTACCCCAATGATCATCGTTTTCAAGTAAACCTCGGTCACGGCAAGCTGCTTGATACGTCTCTTTGACAATACCGTTTACAGTTTTAAGGTATGCAAATGAGGTCGGACCGCGTACGTGGTGCAGTAGAATCCTAAGATAAAACACTCTGATTGGGATGGATGTATCCGTAGACTCTACCTAAAGCGGCATCTTTTTATCCCCGGATGTCCAACTACATCTTCACCACGCTTCCTTCTAGTGAATGTATTATTGCCCATGTATAGTATTGCGGGACTTCATGATACAGAAGAGTTTTCGCGAATTCATCTTCATTACAGAGAGCAAAAATGCCAGTAATGTGGTATTGCGTGGGTTTTGGACAACTTGATGAGCTGTCCCTGGTGTAAAATACACCCTTTGACCGTTCTCTAGATGAACGGCCAAATGCACTACAGTAGCATGCCGCTCGTGAATGGGAAATTCAAATAAGCGCCAGACAGCTTCAGATGTGCTTATGTACCTGCCATTTAAATAGTTTTCGACCTCATCGTGTGGGTTTCTAAGGCTAAAAGTTGCCTGATCTGAACCTTTATTTATATACTTACATATATATTTAATGGCTTGGACAGAGTGGCAATACTCCACGTTTATATGAGCGTTAAAAGTCTTACATAGTAGCGGGAGTATGGAACAATCCACCTATTATCTATCGTCACCATGTTGCCCTGATTTGTAGCGTAGTGCTCCGACCGCCATTTCCTGTATCGCGCCTACGATAAACTGGATACCCATCCTCCGGTCTGGGTATCGTTCATGAAACGGCGAGGTATTTTTTGTGCAGACACCGTTCTTCATGCATGGTGCAGCTAAATTATGTTCTCCGCAGGGTCCATGTACCATATTTTTAGTTATAATGTCGTGTAGTACCGGATCAATTTGTTGATCGGTAGCTCCGCAACTATGACACTGTCGATCTCATCTGGTTGTATTTTAGTTTCTAGCCAGAACAGCAAATGACAATGAGGTAAACCGCGCTTTTGCCACTCCACACTTGCCATATAACATTTTACTTTACCGAATATCTGTTCTTTGACAAATAATTTGATGAATTTCTTCATCTTTAAATGAAATACACGTGAAATTATGTCATGACGGTCGAAAGACCGTTGTCCTGGTAGCAGCTCGGCTTTTATTTCAGGCCATTCGGGGTTACATGTAAAAGTGACAAATAAGTCAGGTCTACCATAATTTCGAACGTACGTCATCGCGTCCTGCGTTTTCTCGTGCATGAAACGCGGAGAACCCGTAAATGACGATGGCAATATGACATGTTGACCGATATTTGATGGGTCAACATTTGCGTCATGATTTAAGGCATCTCTGAGATGAATGTAGTCATCAGCCCTCAGTCTTTGTTGATTCCGACAAATATAATTTAATCTTTCCGATATCATTTTCGCCATCATGTCAACACAATATTGACTAAATAAGTCTCTGTAATAATGTAACGGATTAAAAGAGTTAGTTCTAATCATTAATCTAAATGCATAAAATTGCATACACCGCAACGGGCCGTGCAGCAGAAATCGTAATATTTTAATTTCGCTATAACTTCAGAACCAAACGTCTAATTTTAATCATTCAAAGACCAAATATTATCTACATTAACTGTACTTAGTGATGAAATAATTTATTTTGATAAGGATTAATAGCATGAGTAAAATAAACGCGTTTAAATGTAGTCCAAAAAAAAATCAAGATTTTTCAATAAAAAAATGGTTATTGTGCCTCACTCGACATAGATAGGTATAGTGTGTCGCGGACTTTTTTGTAGATATTTATAAGATCTACAATTACTTAGAACATTTTATGGTTCTATCTTTAATAGTTTAGGCAGGGTACGCAAAATAAGTAACTTTTTTGGTTGATTTTTTACACCTTGTGTCCGAAAAACCCTAATATCTTACGGAACCCTATTTTTGTTCAAAATTAAATATAGTCTATATTACTCGTGGATAATGTAGCTTTCGAATGGTGAAAGAATTTTTAAAATCGGTCCAGTAGTTTATGAGCCTATTCATTACAATCATACAAACAAACAAACAAACAAACAAAGTTTTCCTCTTTATAATATTAGTGTAGACATGTAGTATTTCTATTTAATATTTTATTACCCTTTTTTTACCCAAACGTACTGTTTGTATATTCTTTTTTTCAAGATTAACGAATTGATCTAAATTTTAAATTTTAAAATTAATCAAAGTAATCTTCCGAACGCTACCCAGCTAACGACATGGAACAGTCGATTGACCTGTTCGAAGGTCGAAGATGGACCTAGGCGAACAATTTGTCCTAGATAAACATACTCGTACACGACATGGACGTTACATATGACCTTTTTTTTGTTAATTTTAGTACCTACTCATGAGACACTATTGATGTGACACATGAGGTCTCCCAGCGATTCTGCCATAATGACAATACCGTCAGAAAATCAAAGGTTTTTATGACTGGATAAATATATATCGGTGCTTCTATAAAATACCGGATGGATCGAGAGTGAGCGAGAGGTTGCATCACTCTAGCGGAGTGTCATATCGACGGTAGCTTGGTAGAATTGAGGGTATGTCGTGAAACCCCCACTAATGTGTGTAGTATAAAGTTCACTGTAGGCACCGTGCGTGAGAGATTCCGCCTAAGTAATTCAAAGAGTGCTCGTAGAATGACAGTATCTTAGCTTTGTTCGTTGTAGTAATTCTTCTAGTGCAGGCAAGGATGATAGTGTTACTGAGAGGATGCTCTGTGTTACAATGAGATGGGTAGTGTTGCTGTTGGCTACACCGAACGTATAGTGCAGTACGCTGTTTTATTACAGACAATGATTAATTGCGTAAGCAGAAGAGCAAGTTGAGCATCCGCTCTCACATTGTTATTATTTTTAACAATTAACCTTCTGATGTATTCCTGCTTTTGCTAAGATGATATTTAATTTTTCAACAGGTTAAATTACAAGACGTTCCGTTGATGTAGAGAAAATTAGGTTTTTAATTCAAAGGGTGAAGAAATTCGGCAACTTTTTCAGCAATTTTTAGAAGATGATCTCGTGGACACTGTAGAATATCACGAGTGGCTTTTCATGATCGAAGCTAAAATGGGATGGGGTGATGACTTTGAAATGGCTGTAACTAAAGCTTTCGCAGTTTTAGGACATGATGACCAAGAAACGGGAGTAGCCGATCTAGAATTACTCAGAGAGGAACTAATGCAATGGGGAGAGCCATTAACTGATATTGAATTTGTAGACTTTCTAAGATTGGCAACGAAAGATAAAACATACAATCCAGAAGATGGCAAATTTAATTATGTTAAATTCATTGAGAATATGAATAATAAAGATGAAAAATTCTTCTAAGAACCTATAAATTTCTTAAAATTAGATGAATGAGAAAGTTCAAGAAGAAAAAGAGGAGCAAGCAAAAATGAAAAGCGAAAGGCTGGCCAGAGAGGAAACGAAAAGACAGAAAATGTTAAGTCAAGGCTTGATTCCGTCGTAATAAATGTTCCTTTTTAAGTTTTCTAGGGTTTTATCTCATATCTTCATCTTCTTCTTTAACAGCCTCTCCCCTTGTAGGGGGATAAGTCATTATAAAAATAAAATCAATATTTTATAAACAATTATATTACATTTTACGCAAGTTAACAACTAGATGGAGTAATGACCTGATGAAACAATGCATGTCGATAGTTGCAGGTGACTAGGTCCATATTTTGTGACAATTTATGGAGAAGGCTTATGTTCAGCAGTGGACTTTTGATGGACTGTGAATATGATGATGACATAAGATAAAAGGTATAACTAAGTAGCAAAAGTATGACAATTGCTGATATTGATTAACAACGCTCGTAATTAAATCAGTCTGCCCAAATAACTGAACACAATAATACAATACAAAAGTGTGTAGCGATTGATGATTGCTCTAACCGTTAAATTAGATTTTAATGGATTAACAAATCCTCGCAAAAACACTGAATCCTGGTAAGGATGATTCTAGAGGTTAATAAAATAGCAAAAATTAGTCAATCACCAAGGTATATACACATATAATAGTTTGTGTTGTATAGCTTGGGTATTTGTCATGTCATCAACCTTCCATTTGTGTCATCAACTCTCCACTTAATGAAGCAATCCTTATAATGTTTTTTTAGATTTTTCATAATTGACTTGTTTTTGTGCGACATTTATTTCAAAGCATTTTAAAATAGACCATTACTTTCTCTTGTTGATTCTGAACGCTCCACTGAGTTTTTTTTATTATTTGACACCTATATCCATATCTACTATATCCATAATCCATAACTTATTGTTTCCTACCAAATTAAGCATGACAAACAAAATTCAACTTTATAATAGAATCCAATACTCTATATCATCCCGCGGGTGTCGTAAGAGGCGAAAGAGGTTTACAACAACTCAAAATAATATTAAACTGTGGTTGCCAACTCGCCTGGAACGATGTTAAATTTTCCTCAAAGGCAATCTACGGGGGAGGCTTATGTTCAGCAACGGGCTTTTGATAGGCTCTAATGACCAAACAAGTACTACGCCTTGGTACTGGCAGCCTGGCCAACTAATTAGAAACCGTATGGTTCATATGTTTCTAAATTTGGATGTTTATTTATGTACTTATATAATTTCCCGCTATTTCTAAACAGTTCTAATAACTTTTGTCTAACTTTAGTGTGTGATAAAATAAGACTTGTGATGCATCTACAAGAAAATAATAGTTAATTTGGGTTTTAATCAAAATTAAAATTTTGAAGCTTTTTAATTCCGCCCTCCATGATGGCACTACTTCGAAGCCGTTGAGTAGAAGTGCGATAGCCTTGTTTTTCAAGAAAGGCGACAAACGTTCTTTTGAAGAACTACAGACCGATTTCCTTTCTGAGCCGCGTATACTTGCTGTTTCTTTCTTTCTTTCTTTACAAATCCTCGCGCACGTAGACTCCACGACTTCCAGCCTCCCGAACAAGCCGGTTTCAGAAGAGGCTTTAGTACCATAGACCACATACATACCTTTCGGTAAATTGTACATAAGACCGAAGAGTACAATCTGCCACTTTCTCTTGCGTATGTACACTATGAGAAAGCCTTTGATTCCGTCGAAACTTGGGTGGTGCTTCAGTCCCTTCAGCGGTGCCAAATTGACATCAAAATTGACATCAGCGATAGGGCTCAGATAGCTAACCGATTACAGAACCGGAGTACGAAACCGTTCTAAATACAGAGAGGTGTAAGACAACGTGAGATTATATATCAGCAATTAAAGGAGATTTTAAAGAAGAACAGTAAAGGACACGATATTAACATCAGTGACGAGTGCATCACTCACCTTTGATTTGCCTATGTGTCCGACGCATAATCGCTGGAGGGCCTCAGCACTATGCTCAATGACTTCCTTCTCCCAACGGATAGGTCTTAAAATGAACATGGACAAAATAAGTCATGTGTAACGTCTATGACATACCTATGCCGGTAGTTGTTGGGAGCACTACGCTCAAAGATGTCGACGAGAGTCCGACTAGGTAAGTCCAACTTCGACCGAGAGGACAATCGATAGATTCCTCTCGGCTAAGCAGCGTTCGACACATCTTTTCGTCACGTTTACCTGAAAACTTGAAAACATGAGTGCACAGCTGGTGCGTGTTGCGTGTTGAAATTAATGGGGCTGTAATTATAAACACGAAATGTATGGAATGCATATAAGCCGCTAGGCTGATATTTGGTTTGACGTAACTAATAAGAATTATCTAATTTCAGCCACATACTCGTAATATAAATCAGGCCTGTCATAAACTGGAATTAACATCATTAATTAGAACTTAACGTATTTTAAAGAAAGGTAGTTATGATCGATTCGTCTATGTTTTAAAATTGGTTTTTGATTTTAAAGTTTAGCAAAAGAAGTATTTCCTGTTCTATCAGACATTCGGTGCAAGTATATTAAGAATGCCTTATATATTCAATTATTTTTTGTCAAGCAATTAATATAATTAGCTACAACATAGTAATACAAATTATAACTTAGAACATAATTGAAAAACTCATGACAAGGAAAGTGGTTCAGGATCATACTTTACGGCAGTCTATGGAGGAGGATGTTCAGTGGTGGACTTGTTTTAATTTTTAAAAATATTGTGTGCTTATTAAAATAGCAGGAATTTTTAAACTTGAAATTGGTACTAAAAGGCTGTAAAAGGTAATAGATTAAAACTATACACAGTGAGTGGTATTAAAATGAAAATATGCAAAATGTATTTCGAACAAATTAGGCGCAACCATACAAAACAGAACTCTTCAGTATTTCTATAGGAAAACATGTTACAAGACTCCGTAGAGAGGCAATTTTTGTTATAACAATTAATAATTATATATGTACCCCTTTTTACTGGAAACGAGGCATTCCATGTTAGTCTTCAGGGGTGGCAAGTCATCTGCATTTTGATACATAATCAAGGATAGTTGTAGATGTCTATGGGCTACAGCATCCACTTACCATCAGGTGGACTGTGTGCTCATTTGTCACTCTTATTCTATAAAAAAAGTACCTACATAATTATAAATGTTCCAATTGTATAAAATTACACAGCATTGTTTACAATTTACAACATTTCAGATATGTAGATTAGAATTACATTCTAGCACTAAGCCGTAAATACGGGCATTTAGACGCAAAACAAACTCATGTGGAAAATGGTATATGATCAGTTAATGAACGAATTCCAATGAAACCGATTTATCAGGGACTCTTGATCCTTCATATCCAGATATAATCGTGTGTCTAATGCAGATGGAGCTGTTTATGATCTGCGCAGCTCCTTAATTTGATTGCTCGCGCTACAACGCCTCATTTTGCTGCGTGTAAATACGCAATTGTTGTACGGAAGTGTCAATAAAACGCATCGAATTAGACGAAACGTAAAGACTCTGTTTTAGTGTACATTAGGACTATATTGGTATTGCAAATACTATTTACGAGTATGTCAACAAGTACGTGGTGACTTTGAAGATTAAGGTTTTAAAAAGCCTGAATGACCTTGACTACTTTCTGTATTACTTAGAAAAGTGCAAAGATAAATAGACTGCAGAGGTGACAAGTATATAAGTGATATACAACCTATTATGCTTGCGAGAATTATGTCGCGGTTAAGCATCTTCAATTACATTGCACGGTGTGGTGCTGTAGCTTCGTCCGGTAGGCATCACGAGCTATCAAGTGTTTAAGTTTTAAGTACGTAAGAGTTTTTTTTTATATTTGTTGAATCGTATTTATTTGTGTCGTATTAGTAGCTCTGGGTCTAAGCGCTCGCTGTAAATTTCGGCCGGGTTCGATCCTCGACAGCACCAATGAAATTTTTAATTGCAATTTTAAGTGTTTATTTACCAAGTGCTTGGCGGCGAAGGAAAACATCGTGAGGAAACCTGCATGTCTGAGGAATAAGAAAAAAAATTTCGAAGACATGTGAAGTTCGCCAACACGCATTGGGGCAGCGTGGCGGACATTTCTTTGCCCTAAAACCCTCTCAGAAATAAGAAGAGTCCTGTGCCCAGCAGAGGGACTTATATAGCCTGTTACTTTACTTTTGTATCGTATACATATGCAATATTCGTTTCAGATAGGGCAAAATAAAAAATAATAAAAAATATTATGGGAATGATTTATTAATAATATATACATTTATAGGTATTTATAATAAAATAATGAACAAGCTGCAAGGTTCAAGTGATAGTGTTTCTTGTAAACACAATTGTAAAATTGCTGTTTTCATTTTTATCAACGGTTAATTGATGAAACGTAGTCAAGATCACTTCATATAAAAGATATTTAATTAAATTGGCACATGGCCTATTTGGGCTTCTACTTACAACTCGGCGGAAATTTGAAAAGAAAGATTTTGTCTGTTCTTAATGCTCTTGTGTACACCATTTCTCACAGAAGTATTGTTTAAAACTGGCGTGGTTTCCAAAACCGTGATTAAGTGTCAGCTGCATATCGTCAATTAGATGCTGAACTTTTTTGACATTTATTTTTTTATATCTTTTTAAAAACTGACGCAAACTCATTAGTTTATTATTTGTTATATTTTTTTGTAACGCATTGGGTATCTTGGATATGTTTGTAATTTTTTTTTAATTTTATCACAAAATTTTCGCAATAAATTATTACGTTTTCTACAGTGATTCTCTCCTCTTAGTTTCGGCGTGACTGTAGGATGTTATATAGGTACTGAGTTACCGTCCGTTACTAAGCGGCCATAAATTATTATATTCATGTATAGACATACAGATCTACATTTTTGGATTTTATTATTTAAGATTTTTTGAATTTGATTGGTTTTTGAAACCTGGTAAAATTATTTTTTTCCATACCAATTGATGGGCCTGAGTATAATGCCAGTTATGCTCTTTGGATGAAGTTATTTTTTATTTTATGCACAATTGCAGACAAAAAATATTGATTGCGCATCTCTAAAACAAAATGTTACCTCTTCTCCTTCTAATAATAGCTCCTGCACCTGACACGGCGGAATAGTTTTTTCCATAAGTTCATTTGCAGTAAAAAAAAAATTGTTAACAGTTATGACTGTAACATTTTTATCAGCTGCTTTATTCATAGTGCCTTGAGCTACACTTTGTTTCTGTACAGAAAATAATGCTGGCTTTTCTATTTCTTATTTGAAATAATTCGTAGGCGTAGTGCTGCAGAAAACTGTTCCAAATATGGATGGCACTTACTTACTTACACTTATTTACATAGAAACTTTAATTATCATCTGCATAAAATTCTAAATAGCACTTTTTACTCAAGAAATAAACTTTGAGATCAGTCCATCTTGTTTTTTTCTAATTAAGTGAATAGTAAAACAAACCAAGAGGTCCGTGATTTAAAATTTCTTGCAGCTTTTTATAGAAAAGCATGACCTTATCATAATATGATAGTTAATCATTTAGCCATCTGATAAAACTTTTAAGTTTTTTTTTATAGGATAGGGTGACAAACGAGCACACAGTCCACCTGATAGTAAGTGGTTGCTGTGACCCATAGACATCTACATCTATCGTCAATAAAGAATTAAAATGCAGATGCGTTGTCACCCGTGAGGACTAAGATGGAATGTCCTTTTCCAGTAAAAATGGTCTCCGGTTCTCTACACTCACCATACGAAACACAGCAGTGTCAAGCTGCTATTTTACGCTAGTATTATGTGAGAGCGTGATCCTTCCTCGGTCGAGCCGACCCATTCGTGCTACATCTATACTTTTTTTTTTTTATAGGAGAGGGGGCAAACGAGCATGCGGCTCACCTGATGGTAAGTGACTACCGCCGCCCATGAACAACTGCAACACCAGGGGAACCAGAGGAATTGCAGATGCGTTGCCGGCCTTTTAAAAGGAGTAGGCTCTTTTCTTGAAGGTCCCTAAGTCGTATCGGTCCGGAAAAATCGCTGGTGGTAAACTATTCCACAAGGAAGTTGTGCGAGGAAGAAAACATCTTCTAAATCGCACAGTGGTGGACCGCCAATCATCCAGATGGTGTGGATGGTATCGGGAGTTCTGCCGCGATGTGCGTTCGTGAAATGTGGCGGCTGGGATTAATCCGAACAATTCCTCAGAGCACTCCCGTGGTAAATGCGAAAGAAAATGCAAAGAGATGCAACATCTCTTCGCAGCGCCAATGAATCGAGCCGATCGGAAAGGACTCGGTCGTCGACGATTCGAGCCGCTCTGCGCTGGATGCGGTCAAGTGGAAGGAGCTGGCACTGGGGAGCCCCAGCCCAGTGATGGGAACAGTATTCCATGTGAGGCCGAACCTGCGCCTTGTAAAGTTGCAGGCGTTGTGCCGGCATGAAATACTGTCCGCTCTGCTGAGCACGCCAAGCTTTTTAGAGGCCAATTTGGCCTTCTCTTCCAAGTGACCGCGAAACTGCACATCACTCGATATGTCGACACCGAGGATTCCGATACTGGCTGAGGCAACAAGGGGAGTGCCTTGAAACTGAGGAGATACGACAAAGGGGTTCTTTTTGGCGGTAAACGCGCAAACTTGTGTCTTCTGAGGATTAAACTGGACTAGATTTAGTCGCCCCCAATCCGAGACTTTGTTCAGCAAAGACTCGACTTCAGACACAACTTTGTTCCGGTACTCGGCGACGTTTTCCCGAGAAATATTCGCACGGCCGGCGTATAGAGCATCACCAGTGCTATCATCCGCATAGCAATGAATGCTACCGGCTTGCAACATATCATTGATATGCAGAAGAAACAGCGTTGGTGATAGTACGCAGCCTTGTGGAACACCAGCGTTAATAGGCTTGTAGTCGGAGCATGCACCGTCTACAACGACCTTGATGCTCCGATCTCAAGAAAGCTGGTGATCCAATTGCACAATTTCTCGGAAGCCCATAGGAAGGAGCTTCGTGAAGCGCTTTGTGCCAAACCCGATCGAAAGCGTTCGCAATGTCAAACTAACGGCCAATGCCTCCCCTTGGACTCTGCCTCCGCCCATCTATGAGTTAGGTAGACCAGAAGATCACCAGCTGATCGACCCCGACGAAAACCGTATTGGCGGTTACTAATCAGCTGATGATCCTCAAGGTACCGCATGAGCTGGCAGTTTATAATGGATTCCATTATTTTGGAGAACAAGGGGGTGATGGCGATAGGCCTGTAGTTGGACGGGTCTGAGCGGTCGCCTTTTTAGGATCGGTTGGACAAAAGCTGTCTTCCATGATTTCGGGACTACGCCTAGGGGTAGGAGTACCGGAAAAGACGCGTTAGAACCGGTGCCAACTCCGGAGCACACGTCCTCAGCACAATTGGGGGGATTCCGTCAGGCCCACTCGACTTGTGGATGTCCAGGGAGAGGAGTGCTTTGCGAACGGAGCGCTGTGAGAACCGAACATCCGGCATGGAGCACTCACACCGCGGGTTGGCCGGCGGTGTGTTTTCCCCGTCATCAAGAGTCGAGTTGGACGCAAAAAGTGAGCCTAAAAGGTCGGCTTTCTCTTTTGCGGCGTGGGCCAGTGAGTCGTCCTCCCTGTGCAGAGATGGTAGTGATGGCTTACAGAAATTCCCTTGGACAGCCTTGGCGAGAGACCAGAATGCACGGGTTCCCGAAGGAAGGCGAACTAGTTTCTCGCCAATTCTGCCTATGTGCTCTGACTTTGCCTTGGCGATAACACTTTTGTAGGACCTGGAGGCGAAGTTATACTTCTTTTTAAGCATGCTGGTGTTTACATCCCGAGCCGCCGAAGCCTCAGCCCAGGCCTGATAGCACTCCTGCTTACTGCGTAATGCAGTCTTACAGGAGCGACCAAACCAAGGCTGCGATCTGTCTCCGATGGGTACCACAGATGATGGAATAAATAGTTCCATTCCCTGTAACACCACATCAGTGACAGAGTCAGCAACAGCGCTGGGATCATCCGGCGAGAAGCAAACCCGCCACCATGGGTAGGATGCAAATGAAGACCGCATTCCGTCCCAATCCGCCGACCTGATATATATATATATATATATATATATATATATATATATATATGTAGAAAGGATGTTAATAATATAGAGAACTTAAATGGAAAGCTTTATTCTCATTTCTTATGAAGGACGTTATTATGATGTATAGAGACACATGAAAAGGCTTTTAGAATAGAATAGAATCACTTTTATTTCAATATAGTACTACTACCACCGGTTCGGATAAAACCTCTGTCCTGGGAAGAACCAGCAAGAAACCCAGCGGGACTTATCTTTTAAATAAGGTTAATTTACAATAGATTACTTAATACTAACTATAAATTGTACCGAGACTAATTTTGTAGTTGAGAATAATAATTAATTTGTTTGCACGAATTAATTATCAAATGAGTCAAGGATAAGCTAGTAACGGAATACGACAAGCACACCGTTCCACGCTAGAGCCAAGACTGCCCTAACGGCGGCCGCTCCGTCCGTTTTATACAACCGGAACGGGCGCCACCGCAGGTGCATTGGCGCAGGTGCGCGGTGCACGTGTTGTTTACAAGAATTCTGTCTAGCTACACCGAAGCCGCCGCACGTGCAATGGTGCTGGTGCCGTCACGGCCATGCTGACATGCGTGCGTCCTCGCACGCGCTCCATGACAATCTTAGTTATCCGTAGACAGAAGAACATCGTTCGATTATCCTGACAAAAACCATAAATGTTTACACATTCAGCAATATATTCTGGTCCGGTCTATATCGACCCTTCAGGCAAGTAGTATTGGACCGGTTCCTTTGAACCCTGCAACACTAATCAGTTTTGGTCCGGCAAAATGCCCTTCAAAACTTGTTTCTTTTTTTTAAAATAGAATCACTCTTTTTTCTATTTTCTCTTTTTTTTAAGTACTGTTTTCGCTAGTCCGGAATCACTATTCCCTATAGCCATATCACTGGTCCGGCACAAAGCCCTGCAATGATAGTAAGAACTATTCTTTTTTCTTAATCTTTTTTTTTCAAGTACTATTTATGCTAGTCCGGAATCACTATTCCCTGTAGCTATATCATTGGACCGGCAAACGTCCTGCAATGATAGTAAGAACCACTTTTTTTTCTTACTCTCTTTTTTTTTCAAATACCGCAAACATGTCCCTGTCACAATCACACAGTAGTTTTTACGTCAGGGACGTAGTGACATGATAACGCTAACAGCAACACGACACATCCCAGTGCAACACAGATCAGACCACTCAGCGACACCATCTTCCTTTCCTGCACTAGATGAATTACTCCGCTAGAGTGATGCAACCTCTCTGTATTTTCTAGACGCGCAGATACGGCCACTTCTGACTGTCGCAAGTCTTCGTTCGGTTGACAGTAAACAGCATACGGTCTGTCAGTTATCACTACCTGCTAACAGATATTAACACTTGTTAAATATTACAATGCTCGACCATCCTAGACTTCATTTAGCTCATGGATGCGCCTATACGGCCAACCCCAGACAAACGCGCACCAGCGTGCGGTTCTGCTGCGTTGGCGCTACCCTCGCGCCAGCGAGCCGTCGCGCCGTACTGGCCGCCAGCGAATCGTCGTCCTGCTTTGCAAATATAAAAATTAAAAGAAATGGAGATAAATGTATTGCGAACCATAGAATTCCGAGCTTCCAAAGTTCACCACACATTCTCTTAATGTAACGGCAACTGTATGACATGGCACTCATGGAAACCATTGCACACATTGCAAAAACGGAAACTATGTCGAGAGACCGATACCACCACATATTTCAAAGGGAAGGAGGCAACTGCGCAAAATCTACGACAGCTGACCAAGCATCAGACGTCCATTTACAGCGCCAAAGCACCATGTGTTCGGCGGCCGATCGAATTACCTTGCCGTAAGATCTGCCGATAAGTTATTGACTGTAGCGGTGTAGGCTCAATCTTACCAGCGCTCGGCCGTACCTGACCATGTCCGATTTGGCCGTCACAACATCTTCCTCATTGATCATTGTTGTAGAGACTTCTACGAATTCCTCGACATCAAACCCCAATCTTGTCGACCACACAATATTCGGAGTAAGCTGCAACACTTATCAACACATTAGAACACCAAAAGGCCACTTATTATTTTCAATTCATAGAAAGTTAAAGTTATTCAATTATTTTGGTACATCGCTTAAACATTTCGAACTTCAAAATGTAGCAAATGTTAATCATGTCTCGCGCGAACTATCAAATTATAATAAAATTTTAACAAGTTAAGTTTTCACTGAATGCAAACTATAACTCATTTAAAAAGCCTCACAACATTTCTTTCGACATTTATTAACATATTTCGGTAAGTTAAGAAATAATGAAAGTACTCGCGGGTACTTTTAATATAAATCGAACAAAAGGATTTATCTTTGGGCTTGAATCATTTCACTTTAAAACATTTCTCTACACTTTAATGATACGTCAATATCGTAAGTAAGACAACAAATTTCATTACGGCATTTAACATAAAAACAGAGTCATCAATGCGAAATGCATTATAGTCTTTCACAAATGTAATAATCCTCATACTATTCGAAGATTATATGTGGGCAATAACGGGGACTTTATCCCACTTCTGATGTAGAAAGGATGTTAATAATATAGAGAACTTAAATGGAAAGCTTTACTCTCATTTCTTATGAAGGACGTTATTATGATGTATAGAGACACATGAAAAGGCTTTTAGAATAGAATAGAATCACTTTTATTTCAATATAGTACTACTACCACCGGTTCGGATAAAACCTCTGTCCTGGGAAGAACCAGCAAGAAACCCAGCGGGACTTATCTTTTAAATAAGGTTAATTTACAATAGATTACTTAATACTAACTATAAATTGTACCGAGACTAATTTTGTAGTTGAGAATAATAATTAATTCGTTTGCACGAATTAATTATCAAATGAGTCAAGGATAAGCTAGTAACGGAATACGACAAGCACACCGTTCCACGCTAGAGCCAAGACTGCCCTAACGGCGGCCGCTCCGTCCGTTTTATACAACCGGAACGGGCGCCACCGCAGGTGCATTGGCGCAGGTGTGCGGTGCACGTGTTGTTTACAAGAATTCTGTCTAGCTACACCGACGCCGCCGCACGTGCAATGGTGCTGGTGCCGTCATATATATATATATATATATATATATATATATATATATATATATATATATTAGGTCCTTACATATGAAATTAGCGTTTTGTACGGGAGGAATATAAAGTCAATTTTTATTTGTAAAATATATTTAATTAAAGTATGCACCGTTGTTATTTATGCACTTTTGCCATCTCATAGGTAGTTCTTTACGAAAAAAACAATGGGGGCGAGAATCAATAAACTCTTTGAAGGCGGTTTGGACTGCCGCATCGGAGTTGATTTTTTTTCCTTGTAAGAAGTTGTCCAAATTCCGAAAAAAATGGTAATCTGTTGGAGCAAGGTCCGGGGAGTACGGTGGATGTCGCAAACATTCCAATTGTAGCTCATCTAACTTAGTGGTTGTTTGTTGTGCAGTGTGTGGTCTTGCGTTGTCATGAAGCAGCAGTGGCGTAGAGCGATTGGCCAATCTCGGTTGTATAGCAGCTAGTTCTTCCTTCATGGTTTGCAGTTGCTGACAATAGATATCTGCCGTAATCGTTTGGCCAGATTTTAGAAAGCTGTAGTGAACGACACCGGCGCTAGTCCACCAAACACTCACAAGTAACTTTTTCTGAGTCAATTTTCATTTAGGGCAGGATTTGGCTGGGTCTCCAGGGTTCAGCCATTGCGACGAGCGCTTCTGATTATTTTACAGTATCCACTTTTTTTTTATAGAATAAGGGTGACAAACGAGCACACAGTCCACCTGATGGTAAGTGGTTGCTGTGGCATATAGACATCTACATCTATCTTCGTTTGCGAATTTAAATGCAGATGCGTTGTCAGCCGTGAGGACTAAGATAGAGTGCCTCTTTTCCAGTAAAAACGGTCTCCGGTTCTCTACACTCACCATACGAAACATAGTAGCATTAAGCTGCTATTTTACGCTGGTATTCTGTGAGAGCGTGGTCCTTCCCCGGTCGAGCCGACCCATTCGTGCTACAACTATACTATTAATATAGCTGCAGCATGGCTCTACCACGTAAAAAGACTTTTCATCACATGTAATGATTCGATTTAAAACCCTTCATTATTGTGTCGGTTGAGCAAAGTAACACTGCAGTCGACGCGTGTTTGCAAGTTCTATTCACTCAATTCATGAGGTACCCATCGTTCCAAGTTTTTTTACTTTCCCGATTTGCTTCAAGTGGATTAATACAGTTTTATCACTTACCCCGAAGCCTGCAGCTATCTTTGAAGTGATGTGTGATGAATCCGCTTCCACAATAGCCTTTAATTCTTCATTTTCCACTTTGGTCTCCAGCCGTCTACGGGGTTGGTTCTGAAGGTCGAAATTTCCAGAACGAAAACGTTGAAACCAAAAACGTACCGTGCTTTCTTTTGCGACACCAGCGCCGTACACATCATTAATCCTTCGAGCTGTTTCTGCAGCACTGGTGCCACGGTAGAACTCGTACTCGTAAATGTTCCGATATTTCATGTTTTCCATTGTGCGGTAATAAGCGACGCCAAAGAAAAAAATAATGAGGAAAAAACAAATGAGTGACTGTTTTCAAAACTCAAATGTACCAGCTAAATGAATTTATAAATTTGAATTTGGATTTCTTAACCAAAGAGGAGATATTTCAGATCAAAGTGGTCAGTACGACAAAACACTAATTTCTTATGTAAGGACCTAATATATATATTATTATAGTTTTTGACGAAAATAAGGTACCTATTTATACATCGCATCCCACCAAGAATTTCTAATGTAAGTTAAGATGTGATAATAACTGTAAACAATTTAATAACAAAATAATGAAAACATTTGTAAATACTTGCTTTGCAACATTTAACCGTAATAAAATAGAACAAGATAGTCTTCGGCATGAAAGTAAAAATAAATATTTTCGATTATTTTTGCAATATCTTAACAGCCGGATCACCGCGCGATTCAGATCCGTCTAGAGACGCTAAATTTCAGTGGGCACTGTCAAATTCAATAGGAGTGACAGAAAAAACGCTTCTTGATAATATAGAAGGGCAAAATAAATTATTTAAATTAAAGTAAAATCACTTGTGACACTTAATTGTACTTATTATACTCAATATTACTCGTATTTTATGGAAATCTGAGAAAGTTGAAAATTTAAGTATTTTCAGAAGCTACTTTGCAATTATTGTGGAATCGTGTTTTGCAAACCGCCAACTGAAATACGGTCAATTGTAAGTACAATTTGTTGCGATAACGATGTGAAATCACAAAACGATCCCCATGCAGATCAATGTGGCTCTATTCAGCCTCTTAATATGGACATACCTTGCGATTCAGAGATTTTAAAAGTTTTCATGCGCAGGTACTGGAAGATATAATATTATGTTATTACTGTCCCGTGTGAGACAACCTTTCTTATATATATATATTCCCATCAAGGCGGCTCTTCATGTTGGCCAACATAGTGGCGAATGTGTTGGCCAATACCAATGGCCATCGTGTAGAGCGGGTGTTTATGCTTATGTTGGTATGTATTGGAATGATGGCCCACAAGTTGGCGCAAGATCCGTGTGGTGTCGGTATTTTACAAAAGATCAAAGGGTTGTGGCAGAGTATTGGCCGCCGCGTCCACACGTTGGGCGTACGTTTAGTTTGCTACGAGCTCCCAGAGTGGTCGCACGCACCTGATTTAAATTTTATATTCACGCGTCGTATCCAGTGTCTACAAAATGGCAGTAACAATGATCAATGAAGAAACTTTTCGCTTTATAGAGCTCTACCAAGCCGAAAATTATTTGTGGAACACAAGAAATAAAATTTCTTTTTTTCCATTTCTTTTTGATCACCCTTTTCTTATACACATTCACGTAGTAGCGGTATGATGTGAATAAATAAACCGCAGCAGCTGTTAGCGCCTCAATATCCATTTTAATAAATTCGTCCGCACATTGGCCTGAACCGAAGCAAATTGAACGACCTTCCAACGTGTGGACGCGATCATAAATTCTTGGCCAATATCTTTGCCAACACATTCGCCAGTATGTTGGCCAACGTGTAGAGTCACATGTAATACATTTTTATGGTTGGTTAGAAAAATTATATCTAAATGCAAACTTTCACAGGGTAAATTTTGCATTAGCAAGCAAGTAGTTAAGCAACTACAATCCCACCTGATGGTAAGTGGTTATGTAGCCTAAGATGGTGAAGCGCACTGACTTAACAAAAGCCTATTCACTCTTGCCTAATAGTAATAGGTTAGTATTATTTGCGACCTATTTGTGTGTGTGTGCGTGTGTGAAGAAAAGCGTATAAGAATACGAGAAGAGGAATAAAGATTGAGTATTCGTAGTAAGTACATTTGGTCGACTTCCTGCATATGTTACCATGTCGTCCCTCCATATAGTGGGAGCCTGCCCTGCACTTCGCTTACCGGTACGAGGTTGCCACTCGAGAACCTTTCTTCCTATTGTTCATCGGTTTTCCAAGTTATATGGCCGGCCCATTGCCATTTCACTTCAATAATCCGTTGGGCTTTGTCAGTTACTCTGGTTCTACTGCCGATATCCTCATTTCTAACTTTATCACGCAGAGAAACCCCTCTCCAATTTAAAATTTTTACATTTTTCAGATGATGGTTTGTCTAACATTTAAAGAAAACATAAACCCAAGAATGTCTTTATATAGCACTCAGGGAAGCACCATTTTTATTTATTTAAATTGTTTGATTTAATTTTATAATACTGTACCTAAACATAAGTATCTGTATCTAGATTTCCCTCCCCAATAATGTTTTATTAGTCATACTCATAAAAACAGCGTTTTATTGTAATACATATTTAATTATGAAATTCAGTATCACCTACTTAATAAAAATATGCAATAATAAAATTACATAGGTATTAAAAACTATCGAAATCTAAGTAACGAGAGCATATTGGTCGTTCCACATCTAAATTATATAAAAATGCATTTTTCAATTTCACTAATCAAGGTCACCGCGAAAATTTCTTCTTCTTTGGGCACTTTAAAACTTAATTTATTAAGAAAACAATATTTCCAGTTACCAATGTACAGACATTAACTAAATTAAGTAATTGTATTTATTAAAATATTTATAATTGAGTATAAACTCTTAAAAAACTAAAATATATCGAAGTCGTTCCAACACCGACGCGCGATCCACCCTCGTCGATGTCCGAAAACGGACTGTGCTAGGACAGTTACTATATTCTTTGGACTGTGCCCTATATAGTATATTATCCATAGTCCAGTCAAATAAGTTCTGAAATCAAAATGTTGACACTCAAATTTGCATTTTTGATATGATGTAGTATTAATGATACAAAACCAATGTGTAAAGGTTTTCGTGTCCGGAACCCCCGGCAAGGTTTTAAAAAAAACTGTCAAAAGTGTTTTTTCGCAATTACTCGAAAACGGTAAAAATTAGACAAAAAAGTTCTTACAAAAATGTGTAGAACAAAAATCGATTATTTTTAAATAATACAAGGAAAATTTTACTATAACACCTCTTAAAAATTTAAATTAAATCAGGATTTTGATTTTATTCAATTCAAGAAAACTTTGAAGAATTGTATCAACCATAGACTTAGAATATACTTACGCCAGTATATTCTAAGTCTATGGTATCAACTGCATATCTGGGTCGATTCCAAATTGCAAAATTCAAAAAACTAACTTGACATGTCGGGATGATTTTTTATTCAAATTGAAATTTCAATGCTTAAAAATTAATGAATTATTTATTTTTTGC
This sequence comes from Parnassius orleans, assembly GCA_029286625.1. NCBI lineage: Eukaryota > Metazoa > Arthropoda > Insecta > Lepidoptera > Papilionidae > Parnassius > Parnassius orleans. The sequence goes on along the minus strand of JAGSMP010000202.1, from coordinate 1,028,040 downwards.
CTTATTTAGATTACTCGTAAAATTTCCTAAAGGAGACAGTTTCTTTTTGTATGGAGAATGGGCTCACCACGAATTTTAGTGAACCTCAATGAAATGTATGTTGATTTATTCCTTATAATCTATAGATTACAAAATTAATATTAGTTTTATCGCATTTAACGGGAATTCTGAGAAATTAAAAATTAAAATATGAATATCACAATAACCTTAAAACAAACTAAAAGCAATTTTCTAGTACTTTTCACCGATATTATGAGTTAGAATAGTGTATATAGAATAGAATAGCTTAATAATTAATAGTATTAAACAAAGTTGTAGGTACATTCAGCAATTATAGATATTTTAAGATGGATGGAAAATCCTTTTAGCAGTTCCGGCAAAACAGTGCACAGACCATAGACTTAGGATATACTAGCGTATCATAGACTTAGAATATACTAGCGTATAGACCAACATAGTGTGCAAGGGAGAAGAAAATTCCTTATGGCAAAAATGCAAGATAGAAAAGGATACCAAATCTCATGACTCTGTAACCAATTTTGAATGACAGGTCGGCACAATTCGGCACGCAAGAAATAGCTCCGACATATTTTGTAATTTTTTAAAGTATAATAGTGGTTATTTTTAGTAAGTAACTTTTTTCCAAAATGGTTAATTGTTCCGTGAGTGACTGTGCTGTTAATAATAGAAATAATCCTGATAATTTCACATATCACAGGTAAATTCTCAAGACGTCGTCAATGTTATAACGCGTTTATTTTTGGTTAAAGTTTATGTTACATACTGTTTAAAATATAGAATATATTCAATTATATTGTTAATTTTGATATTTTGCAAAGAAAAAAAGTCACGTTTTTGATAATTTGCATGAATTTGGTAAATACATTTTTATACAAAATATTTTACATGTACGCTAGGGATTGACTCAACTATATCAAAATTAATGTCGATATTTATCTTGAATGTTTATAATGAATCGATAGACTTGCCTACACAACAAGAAAATAAATCCTCGGTTTGCGTTCTAAAATGTAATTTTATTTTGCCGTTTTTCAAACAGATTCCCTCCGGATTCTATAATTAGAAAAAGTGGTTAAGGTTCATTGGACGGGTTGGTTGGAATGCAAAAGAACTCAACAATTTGCAGCAAACATTTTCTTGAGAAGTATAAAGAAAAGTAGAATAAAACAATTTTATTAAAAGGAGTCATTTCTACATTATTTGTACCAGTAAGTAAAATATTCTTATAATAAGACTTCAAAATATAACTTTCAAAACTTTAGATAAATATAGAGACAGATTTTCATACATTATAAAACTGTAGTACATTAAAGACAAAAAAATCTTGAGATTATCCTCTTTAAGCCATTATGAACCCAACTAAGTATCTATTTATCAACCAAAATAAATGTATAACCTTGCTTAACCAACCGCACAGCCTCACGGTCACACTAGTACAATATTCATAGCATCATGCTATTTTCCCCAAGGGGTTGAGCGGAGCTTCGGAACTTCGGATTATATTCCCAAATCATAACGATAAAACTTTTAGCATAGTTAGGTATAGATATTTAGTAATGCTCCTCAAGCGCTACTAGACGACCGCACATGAGACGTGATAGTATAAATTCCATAGTATTTGATATTCACAACGGTCAATGCCCGATTCATGCTTGATTGCCGACGACATTGTGCCGAGGGCTTAAATAGCGTGGTTCATCCCCTACAGCGTTAGTCGTAGAGAAGAGGAACTCGTGGTTAAGTAATAGCTGCGCAGATCAATAGATCTGCGAAATTAAGTTGCACTTGCCGCGGTCAGTCCATGAATGAGTGACCATTTTCTTAACATACTGAGATTGAGAGAATAGAGAGTGTTTTTACTGTGAGTGACTTTACTGTGTTAAGATCATTATGTTTTTAAAATTCATGCAGCTAAAATGAGAAGTTTATTATTACTTTATACTTTTCAGGGACAGATGAAAGAATATAAACATGAAGCATGATGAAGCCTCATAAACATATTGGCCTTTAAACAGAGCAATCTTATTTAACTGATTCCTACAAGTTTCCTTCCTTAAATTATTAAGTTTACATTCATACTTAAGTCGAATGTTAAAATAAACTTCTATAATCTATTTAATTATTAATTATTAAATGTTTGTAATTATCACAAGTAATACTTATATGAAAAATAAAGCAGGCATTATGTACTCCGTGTCCCCGTTTTTGTTTCCCCATCAAAACATTTTATAAAATATATATAATATAAATAGGTATATACTTAGTTAAGTATCTACCTATTTATATTAACAATATGTTAAAAAATAAATTCCGGGGAAACTGCCCACGGCAGTAAATATTTTTCTCCAAAGATCATAGCTCGAAAATACAACATTCTGATCTGATTATTGGGGAGTTTTTTTAAGTTTTTCGGTAAAGTCACCTGAGATTTTATACATTTGAATTAAAATCCAACAAAAGGCAGGTAGGTTCAGCTTATTCCCAGGAACAATGTTATATGAATATTTTTTAATTATTTTAGAACTATCATGGTAAAATTCAGTTAATTTTTGAAGTTATTCAACTTCATGCAATTTTATTTTTATTAGCATTACAATTTCTTATAATCTTTTTACCGCTTCCTTAACAATCATTTTCGATAGTTCTTTTAAGTAAAATATACATCACTAGCTAACGCACACAATGACAAATCAAAATTGGTCACGCGTTTTCGGGCTGTCAGGTGGTCTATACGCTAGTATATTCTAAGTCTATGGCACAGACAAACAAACGTGGTGTGGAGACTATTTTTTACAGGTATTAATTGATTAGTGAATATACATCATACACCATTACAGTAATTAAATAAATATGATTAAAGCCAAGATGAATAACAGATAATATGTCTATTTATAATATTACCTTTAAATGATATATAGTAAGAAAGCTGTTTTGAACTGGTTGTGTAAGGATAAAACACAAAGTAAAATGCCACTGCATATATTGTTGTAATTATTTCCAAAGCAGTCTATAGTGTAATCTAAGAGTGGAACAGACAAACAGACAGGTGCGGTGTCAAGACTTTGTTTTAATATGTTTTGGTTGATTAGTAAAGGTGCAGTGTGTAAACTTTGTTTTAAAATATATTAACTGATTAGTTATCATACCCCAAACACCATTAAAGCCAAAATGACTAGGTAATATCATGTTTATCTATGTTATTACACACTGATAAATATGAAGTAAGATGTTTTAAACTGGTTGTGTAAGGATAACAAAAACACATGTATAATTTAATTTTATTTATTATTGTCAGTCATTATCATTTCAAAAGATATTTTCAAAATAACTTGATAATAACATGAATCAGAAGGATATTATCAATGTTGTGAGATATGATATAAGACTGTTGTATTCAATATCCATATACTTTTGTCTCTGCATACGAGCAGCTCTGCAAGATTTCAGCCTACAAGACATACACATTTATTCTAAGCGATCCACCTGAAAAAATTTAATGAATATTGTATAAGACTATATATATACTATACTTCAATGTCAATAAACTACTTTTCTATATTTCTGTTAGTATTTTGTTGTCTCTGCCTGTATGTTAAATAATAATAAGTTATATAAGTTCTTTTATTTCCAAAAGGTAGTACAACCAGATATTTGCTTAACACTTAATAAAGCTAATTTGGTACATATATTTGAAACATAGCATCTGCAGCCGAACTAGGAGACCTGTGCATCAGCTGTCAGCGCCACATCCCCACCGTTAATTTACATAAATATTAAGATGCAAGCAAAAGTTAATTAATTAATATTATGTAACGAGTTTGTACTTTATGCTAACATAACCTAGGTACAATGAAATTTAATGGATCACATGTTACGTTCCATATGCTAAGTTATTACTTAAGTATATACATATAGTATAAATAAGAAATTATTATAAAATATACACCATTAATCAGCTCCATATGATCAAATACACAAATAGTAGTTATGGATTTACATCAACAATATTTGACTATGTAAAAGTTGTCTGATTTCTTATTTTCACTAGTTTCATGTAGGGGAAAAGGATATTATTTTTAAATTAATTATCTGATAGTAGATGACAAAATAATATTCCTTTCTGCAGAGTTAACTACACATCTATATGCATAATCTATACGTATATCTATATGTATATGTATAATCTACAGTCTAAGGATAATAGAAGCATCTGATCAACAAGGATATAAACATTACACAAGTCAAAACGGCTTAACTAAGTTACAATACTTATGCAAACTGTATATTTGCTTCTAGTACAAGTAATAAGTACTTATTTACACGTAAATATATGTAATATCTATACTGTCTATCTACTATGGCTGGCATAAATTCAGGATCCATGTTTGATGCCATTTGGTATTGACAAGTTTATGTAGCAACTTGCTGAATACATAAGGTATTTATACCTAAATGCAATTAAATGAATCGCTCTTCAAAGCCGATGAAGCTACATCAAATAGAGAAATCTATAAATCCCTCGACCAATAGATTCTAATTTTCTTATAACATACAGAAAAACTTCATTTATGTATTTATTCTATATATTATTTAATTTAGATTTTACTAATAACATAAAACTTTAATACTTTGTCACATTTAACATACTAATAAGGTTCTAAGACCTGTGTTTGTCATTTTTTTTAGGTAATTCATCATAAATTATAGATCTTATTTAGATTTTCCAAAATTCCGGGTGTAAAAGTAAACTCTTGTATTACATACATACCTTAGAGAGTAATTGTATTCTGTGATACATACTCTTATATTAATTAACTAAACTCATTAGTTTTCATTTTTCAATTTCGATTGTCATTGGCAATTTTACCATGCGACCACAAAAAAATAAAAAGGAAAAATAGATATTATCCATTATATGTTAAACATTTGTGCATCGATGAGACGATATTTATTTTATTGTCTTGTAAACAAACACGTATAAACTTTTTAGCTATTAATTAATTTTGCTAATTTGCTACTAAAAATTATTTTAAAGTATATAACAATTAAGCACATACTTTATTCTTAAAGTAGTGATGCAACTCGAACTCTGTTTTCACTCGATTCAATCGAGTGAATCTGTGTAACTCGGTACTCGAGTGAAAATAAATTTTACTCGAGTCCGCTTGCACTCGAGTTACCGAGTCAACTCGACGCACCGTGTGGATTCGGAGAGCGCTAGATAGATGTCACTTCACTAATTCATTAATTCTATCATCTAATCAACTAATTTACATAGTATAAGGCGCCGCGGGCGTGAAACTTGCATCTGGCATGTTGTAGTCAAATATGAACTTAGTTTGATTTATAATATTGTGATTGTGCTATCATTGTTTTTTTTTTTTTACTTCGTATAAGTAGTGCATAACATAAAAGGTGATTTAAATATACTTGTTTGTTTAAAGTATGAATAATAACAATGAAACAACAAAACAAAAATCGTCAGTGTGGCTTATTTTGAAAAATGGTAGCGATTTGTAAGATATGCGAAAAGCAGTTTATAGATTTTGAAATGCTACACATGTCTGTAGTAAATAAAAAACATGGAAATACTACAAATAAATAAATAGGTAATATATATTTGTATTTTATTTCATATTGTCACATATTACTTATTTAATAAAGGTGCCTATTTAAAAAGTATATTTATATAGAAATTCCACTTTTATATTATATTAAAAACTATAATAAAAAAAACTTAAACTAGTAATCAAACAGTATTATTATTATTTAAAAATGCTTTAACTAAGGTAATCGCTACTATCAACTCGAGTGATAAACTTCAATCGATGCAGGGACTGTAAATAGTTAATTCGCATAACTCAAAAACTCGAGTACAACTACAGTGACATGATAAAACCCGAGTGACTCGAGTCACAAAATTCTACTCGAATCGCATCTTTATCTTACGGTCAACTCAGTGTCTGTCTACAATTTAGTGATGAACTCGACTTACTAATTTGAACAATTTATTGATATATTATGTAATATCAACAAGATGATTAAGTATAATACGTGATAGTTAAATTATTAATAACATTAACTATACGCTACGTCATAAAGTTAGAGTGATATTATTTTATGAAAATTGTCTATACGCAAACCAATAAAATATAACTACCTATTAAGTTAAGTAATAATAATTATCTTGGATGGAGGAACAAATATAAAAATAATTTGTAACAAACTGACACAACTTCGTTCCGCCAATTCGAGATGCGTAACTCGAGTACTATTCGAGTTACGTGAATTTCAACTCAAGTTAACTCGAGTCGAGTTTCTTCCGAGTTGGCACATCTCTACTACAATTTTTTTTTAATATTACATTATCTGAACCAATGACAAGAACACAAATATCAAAACAACTCTTTTTTTTCAGATTTCTTAATTCCGTTTAGATTTTCATAAAATCTTTATGCTATTTACAATAATAAATTGGTATCTTTTTTTTGTATATAATACCATTAAGGGTCGCGAATATTTCTAGTGGGCCCAAAAACGATTGACTCCTTTACGATTGAAAAAAAAATTCTTAGTATATTTCGGCAGGTGTGAATTTATACAGGTATAAAATCTTTTTTAAATCCTACGCCGTTTTTTTAACCTTGCCGGGGGTTCCGGACACGAAAACTTTTACACATTGGTTTTGTATCATTAATACTACATTATATCAAAAATTCAAATTTGAGTGTCAACATTTTGATTTCAGAACTTATTTGACTGGACTACTATGACGGACTGCGACCGAGCTCACGGGGAATTACAGGGCGACGGAGCAGGCACGCTTGCGCGAATATATTTAATTTCGGGGAAAAATTATATTTTCTCGAGTAAAACGGGGAATAAAAATAAAACTCTCAAACAAAAATGTTTATATTTTTAAGACCTTTTTTTTAGTGTAAAAACTATTTAAAGAGCTTGTGCCGTTTTGGAGAAATTTTGCAAAATATGACAAAGGTAGGTACTATTTGGGATTTTTTTTTCTAATAAGTAATTGATAAAATAAAATTTTGTTCAATTAAAAACATTTATTAAATCCTATTCTGTCATCCTGTATTTCTGTATTTCTTTGCGGATTAAATGAACAGTTATTGTGATTTTTTTACTTAAATATCCAAGAATTTAGGCATTTCACCCGCTCTTAAGGCCTTAAATTTAATTGTCGAATTTTTATATAAGTCGATAGGGATTTAATGATGTAGTTGTTGCTTATCCGCTTACAAAGCCCGTAATAAAATACTATATTTGCTTAGCAGCGATGGAAACTATGTAGTGGTGGTGTAAGAATATTCACTACTCCATATCGGCCCGAGGCTGTCGTAAGAGGCGACTGAGGGAAAATGTAACAGGAGATGGGCAGTAGCATCTTCTTGATAACAACTATGATGGAGGGCTATGCTCAGCGGTGGATTTTATAGGCTATAATGGATGGATGAACTGAAACTGAACCTAACACGAAAATGTTGCCTATGTAAACCTACCCGTGTATCCTCTGTAACTTTCGCGCGGCAACATAACAGTGAAGGCCCCAAGGAAAGTTATTTCAAATAAGTATCTAAATTAATTTTAATTTAAAAAATGAGCGCTATACGGTGTAATTCGACTCCATCTTTTTAAAATTTGCATTTTATATCTTAGCCATTGTTACTAAAATAAAAGTTTATTGGAGAAGTCACTCTTCCTGTGGAGGACGAGGTGTTCTATATATTGTTACAAGATTATTCGATTTCATTTTCATTAGGAACGAAGTGCAAATGGAAACGTAGTGTAAGTCTCGTTAGCGTTTTTAAAAATTTTACTTTAAAATTGAAACAATTTTAAAATCCATTGACATGATCTTAATTTTAATAATCATAATAACATATTTTAATAGCTAATAAATACGCTCAACAAACACCACGCATCATATTATACAGTTTGCAAATCACTAGATGCTCTGTGACAAGATTAACAAGGCTTTGGTATCAGTTAACCTCATTTACGTCAAACGATGTCACCGTGCCTTGAATAATATTAATTCTGAAAGATTACGCTTAGGGTATGGTTCGTGAACAGCTCATAATAAGCAAATGTTTCACTGATATCGTAAGTCAGGCTCAAATGATTTAGACACCTAAACGAGCTTGTCAACCGACTTCAAAAAAAGGAGGAGGTTCTCAATTCGACTCTATGTTTTTTTATGTATTACCTCAGAACTTTTTTCTAGGTGAACCGATTTTGATGATTCTTTTTTTATTTGAAAGCTGGTACTTTTTATGTGGTCCCATATAAATTTGAACAAGATTTGATCCAAGTAATTTTTGAGTTATCTTTAATAATGCGTATTTAATTGACTCCGACTACATTGATGATGTTCTCATTTTATTTATATTGAAGTCGGTTGTACAAAATTTTTAATTATACTACTTGTGATATATTCAGTCCACTCCAAAGGGTCACAAAATACTTTTAATCAAAAGTAAAAGCCAATTTCAAAGAGTTAAATACAATAAAATAATTTCCGTATAATGAGTAAATGTGTGTATGTATATTTATTTGTAACCGCCTTCGTAGTTATATCACTGCCTTAAGGTTGACTGGCAGAGAATGCTTTTAGCATTAAGTCCGCCTTTTGTTCCTTTACTTTATGTGTAAGGTTCAATAAAGTTTAAATAAATAAATAAATATTAAGATTGTCAGTTTTAATTTTTTTTTAAATTATATTAGTACTATAATTATATATTTTTTACGTGGCATTATGCTACTGAGTTGTGTGTGTATGGTGAGTAATAAACACCAGAGCCCCTTTTACTAATGACGGGGCATTCCATGTTAGTCCTCAGAGGTAACAATACATCTACATTTTGATTCTTATTCGAGGATAAATGTCATTAGCGTAGACGAGGGGTCTCAGGATCTCTATTCTGAATGCAACCGTGGCCCCTCCGTCGCTTTGCTCGAAGCACGTTCCGGGGGCAGCATTTATTACCGCTAGCACCCTCGCAACTAACTGTAACTCATTTCGACCCTGGATGTTTCTGCCTGTCGCTAGTCTGGATATTTAAAGTCTGACGTAAACTAGATGGTGTAAAAACAAATAAAATATGTAATTTCCATATCATAAATTAATAGCAGCGTTAACAGGACTATAGACTTCACTGAACGTTACTTCCGTTCGGAAAAATATCTGAGTAACAATCCAGTCGCGCCTAAAGAAGTTTTACTTTAAAAAATATTTCAAAAATGAAAGAACGTCATATCACATGCATATTTTATAAAAATTTGCTTATTGTAATAAATTGGAGGCAATTTGGAAACTGATTGATTACATACTATCAAATTTAATAATTAGATAATTTTTACAACGTTAAAGTGTTAAAAATACAATACTTTTTTGAATTATGAAGTTCTATTTCATTATTAAAAAAATCCAGCTAACTATCGCCCTATCACATTAATACCAATTCTATCAAAGTTATTTGAAAAGTGCATGTTAAAAGGCTTATGAGTTTTGCTCTAAATATAATATTATAAGAAAGGAACAATTTGGCTTCCAGAGAGAAAAATCAACGACCTTAGCAATATTTAACCTAATAAATAAAATACTGACCAGCCTAAATAAAAATTATCTGACTACTGGACTCTTTATTGACTTGTCAGTATTCGATTTTGTTGCTCACAAAACTCTTCTGAGCAAACTGGAATCTCTCGGAATCAGAGGACCCCATTATCATGGATAACGTCTTATTTAAGTGGGCGTCAACAAAGGTTGTTATCAATAAAATAATTAATAATGAAATGAGTTCTGTTTCGTCGGAATATAGAGAAGGCAACTCTATGTCCCACAAGGAAGTGTACTAGGACCCATTCTATTTATACTTTACATTAATGATATAACAGAAGTAACAAAACATCAATGTACTTTATATGCTGACGATATATCCATAATTGTTACATCTAATAAATCTAAAATAATGACTTTACAAAATCATGAATGTGACATTAATAATACTATTGACATAATAATCGAATGGCTTAAAGCAAATAATTTAAATATCAATCTTGACAAATCATATTATATACAATTCAATAAATCAAAACATAAACAATACAATTTTAATCTAAATGTTACAAAGATAAATAAAGTACAACAATTGAAATTCTTAGGTATTACTATAGACGAGGATTTGAGCTGGAAAATACATATAGACCATTTGTGTAACAGAATCAACCAGTTTGTATATGCTCTTAAACGTGTCAGGAACGTAACCGACAAAAAGACCGCTATTATGTCCTATCGAGCTTACATAGAATCGATTTTGCGTTACGGCATCCTACTATGGGGCAATAGTACGAACAAAAATAAAGCATTTATAGCCCAAAAAAAATGCATAAGAGCAATATGTGGAGTTTTACCTAACGTGTCCTGTAAACCACTGTATAAAAATCTAGGATTATTGCCACTACCATCACTTTACATTTATGAAGTTGCGGTTTTTGTACACAAAAATACAGAATTATTTAATAAAGTAAATAATTTTAGATTGAGAGATCCTCACAGAATGATATATAATGACATTCCAAGGTCGGATAAGTATGCAAAAAGTTGCCTCTGTATGTGTGTCAAAATTTATAACAAGATTCCTAGAGTAATTAAAATGCTCAATATCAATATGTTTAAACACAGGTTGTACATATGGCTAAGTCAGAATAACTTTTACAGCATTGATTCGTTTCTCTGTACCATAAATTAATATAGCTATAAAATTTTAATTTATTCAATTTTATTCGTAATTTTAATGTAATTTTATTCGTAATAGTATGGATTGACATGTACATAATTTAATTATGACATTCTTCATTCAATATATTATTTGCATGCTATTTTCATTATGGCGAAACATATGGTCTCTGTCAAAATTGTACCAGCTTATAATACTGTGTTTCTAAGCAAATAAATAAATTATTATTATTATTATTATTATTATTACTTTGCTCTGTAATATAGTAGTAATAAATTGCAACCATGACTCACAATTTCACAGTTAAGCTCTCCATTTTGTCTTCTTTACATTATATCTCTATGAACAGTTAGAAACTTTTGCAGTAGAAAGTAATTTAAAAGTTCTGCTGGCAAGGACAGTGACGGAATATAATATGTATATTTTTTGAGTTATTTTTGTATAGTGTAGTAGTAAACAATCTTACGTGCACGTGGTAAACTTTTTTAATAAAAAATGAGGCTTTGGTGAGCAAGAGTATGCGGTGTATTCTTTCCAAAATACCAATATCGTACTCAGATTTAGATTCAGAGCAGCATTGCCATAGCAATGGAACATACATACAGCTCGAAGAACTTGTTAGTTTGTCAGTTAAGTAAAATTGCCAGCACATTTTTTAAGAATTAAAATCCAAACAAAAAATTTTGAGAAAATCAAGGGAGACTACTTTGCCCGAAATCCAGAGTTAAATTATGAGATGAAATTAAATTTTCATAAAGAATAAAGTCCTGGAAGTTGAGGGTTCTTTAATTTCACACTACGTGAACAACCCGAGTTCAATCCTGTCCGCATCACTGAAATTGCTAAAATTTTGTGTTTGATTTATAATGTTCTCGGTACGGAATAACAATCGCGAGGAAATTTGTATTTTCGCAGAATTAAAAACATTTCGAAGAAATGTGGAGTCCTACCCGTTTCACATAAGAGCAGCGCGATGGTCTGTTTCTGTTTTAGTAAGGAAGATAAATGGGCATACTATCTACCTGATGGTAAGTGTATTCTGTGAGAGCGTGGTCCTATACCTATAATTTCACGCTTTATAATTTGTTAGTTTACTCGAGTATTTTAAGTAATTTTCCAGTTTAGTCCTACATTAGAGGTACACAGAAACGCACTTCTGTTTCTAAAGTTATTTATGTTTCATAGTTTCGTATTATGACAAGTGTTAGTAAGTGTCATATATTCAGGCCAATACAACAATGGCCTCACTTAGCGACGAATGTTTTAACAGTTTGTGTAAGCTAGGTAATTAACATTAAAATGAAGCAAAGTACGTAAACAGCGAACAAAAACTGTTAACTTAATATAAATTGTAACAATATCTGTTTTGTTAGCTTTAATAGTAAAGGTCTATGAAATTACTTCATTGGTTGGTAAATCTATACAGGGATGCCCCTACACCAGCCCCCCCGTAATATAAGCCTTTCGCCTTTTCAATTTATAAATAAGATTCTAGTGGTCTTAACTATAAAATACATTCAGATGTACCGAACAAGACGATTTACTGCCATATAGAAATTCACCGCGTTTGTATCATTGCTTCTCTTTAAAGACTGCACCAAGAGAAGCTTGCGGAGAAACTAACGGAATGGCGTAAAAGACGTAATGGCCGGTTGCAAGTTTTGTGATGATGCCTGGTTCGCGGCTCTTGCTGACAAGAGAAAGAGATTGACAACATCAAGGCGGCTTAATATCATCTGCCGCAAAGAAATCCTCTCTACAACGGGAGAGACCCATGTCCAGCAGTGGAGTTTTATGGGCTTATCATAATCGACGGATTGACGAGTATCAGACGTCTCGTATCTTTGACGCTGCTGCCTATTGAAGGTCTGTGCATTTTTCGTTTGGCATAAAGGTTATAGCGCCATCTGTCGAAGCCATAAGAGTTTTGTGGAGTTTCTCATAGTCGCCTCTTATGATACCCACGGGGTTGGGTGATATATTTTCTAATATAGGTACGGCAGTAAGAAATAGGAGAAAATGTGGAGCAATGCGATATTTACGATTTATTGAGCGCTAAAGGCGAACTATTCGTGGCATGTTAACTTTATTTTCCGTACGTCTACCAAACTTGAAAGAGATTTATAGACATGAAAAAATTTAGCCTTTTACAAATACGGAATGTTGTTGTTGTAAAAGAATTTTAACGTATAAACCCTGATATATTGTTTTCTTTTTTGATGTAAAGACCCTTTGTATTGCTTTAATGTTTTTAGGGTTCCGAAGTTAAACAATAAGGAACCTTTATAGTTTTGCCTTGTCCGTCCGTCCGTCCGTCCGTCCGCGGTTTCACAGAATCACGCCTACAAGACTGTGAATATAATCATAAAAAACGTTTCTGTTTTGGGTACGTCCCATATACAGGTGATATATTTTTATACCCGTCCATACCTTCATGTGGGATGTCGTTGGATAGGCCTTGCAAAAATATTGTGGGTGTGGATTAAAATTTTTTTGATTTCAGGGGTCCGTTTGCGAAATATTTAGCTAAGTATTTTTATTAGAGTCATGTGTCCCCCCCTCTCCCCACTATACCAACTAACCCTCTGTTTTCGGAAATGTGAAAGTATGTACAATATCTATATAAATAAAACGATAGAGGTTTGCAGTTATGCCGCGCAACACGGAAAAACATACTGGATAGATTTCAATTAGGTTTTCTAAGTTTTATTTCTTAGATACTTGGCCTTTATCTAAAAAATCTATCTTGGCGATATCTTAATTTAATATAAAGTTATTAAAGTTTTAAGAAACAATTATTTTTATACGGGGCTTTTCACACGGTCAACTGTACGTCGCTTGCTCTCGTGTTACTAATCCAGATAATTTATATATTTTAGCTACAAACGGAGCAACGAATAACATTGTTTACAAAGAAATTTTGTCTTTTTGATGTTTTTTCCTTGGTACATACGAAAACTTTGTTAATATATCAAGCAACGCGGACGAAGTCGCGGGTATCATCTAGTAGTATATACTTGTATAATTAATGATTAAACAAGCTTACCTTAAGTGAAGTTCTATCATAATTATCCGAGGAGCTTCGTCCGAAGAGATTAGTAACTGAAACTTATTAAACAGATTCACCACTCGCACTATAGTTGAAAATTGAAAAATCCATAGATTTCTCCCTCAATATGTCGTTAAGTTAAGAGCTGAACACAAAAAGTTTGATATTCCCTGGATATTGAGTACCAGAAGGGTGGACGGGAGTGAGTTACTAATCTAGAAGGGCGAAGCACGATGCATAATTAACGATTAACTAATAATACCGAGCATGTATTCATGCTCGGTATTATTTGTAGGTACTGTATATTACAAATTCAATAGCTTAATATTGTATAGGCATATTACAATGCGGAAAAATTTAAGCAAAGGTTAGCTTCGTTTACCCTGAAAATAAATTGAGTTCCTCCTAGACGTGTCAAAATTTGTTAACACAAACGATAAAGGAAATTTGACACGTCTACAAGACTCTTCTTTCACAATACTTATTTATTTATTTATTTACACACTCACACTTAAAACTATCCTTACAGACCAAACAAACCCACTAGGATAGTGTCGCTAATCTACTTAAATATACTATGTATTACAACTAACTTACATAACTAACTATGTGTAAAAGCGAGTTCACTCAGATTACTCGAAAATATATCAATCCTCTCGTGAACTTTGTTTACTACGAGGATTGTTCGGACTGGAGGTGAGTTACTAAGCAAATTGGTTCTGGCCACGGGCAGCGTGAGCAGCGGCGGGCGGCGCCACCTCCACACGTACTGGTCCGGTGCGCTGCAGGTGGAAAAATTCCTGTCTCACTCTGAGTTGGTTGTACCCGACAATCCCGAGCACGAACAGTGTGGGGTACATCAATGGGTAAAGCAGATATACCTCTTACAGTTTGAAGTCTGTCCCTGTCCTCATAAATTTGTTTTGGACACGTTCCAGCATTAGGCAATACTTTTCTTCGTGCGGAGCCCATATAACAGCACTGTACTCCAAGTGACTCCTGACCAGAGCATCGTAAAGCTCTTTCAGTGTGGTAATATTTGTAAAGTCTTGTGACTGTCTCAGGCAAAACGCATGTTTCTATACGCCTTTTTATAACTTTTAACAATATGCACGTGAAACGTTAGATCAGAGGTGAGATGGATTCCGAGATCTCGTACCTGAGACACACGCGTCATCGGTGTCGCTTCCACTTTGTATTCCAAGTGCTTCGGTAATGTAATTTATGCTTATGTAATAGTTTTGAATTAATCTATCTGATTATAAGGCCGAAATGTAACATTTTCGCCACACATTTTGATAATCTTAGCCAAAGAGCATTATTATAATATACGTTCTAATGTTAGGTAAAAGTACCAATAAAAGTAGCCATACAAGAGTATAACATTTGCAAAAGGTTGTGAAAAGTACTACTCCATTCGACCGACTTACTAATCAGCGTTCACCCTGGAGATGATACTGGTGCACGAAGTAGCGGCGTGTCGCGTACTATGTGCCGTAAATATGGACACATCAAACCCAAATATTTTAGTGAGCTGGACTAATTGCGGATTTTTCATCGAAATTAAATATGACTAGTACGGGCTGATTCTTTCCAACTCTAGATCTAGAGGTATTAATTAGATCGAGAATTTTTATAATAGGTTTATCGATGTGTCATTCAATGTTTTTTTTTATATTTATTATTAAGTATATATTTAATATTAATTATATTTATAAGAGCCAGAATGTAACATATTTTTATGTCAATTTTTGCAAACACGAATTAATGTATTTTTTACAGCTTTTAAGTAATTTAGAACGAATGATTCATCATCGCATTTTGGTATAGGTGGTCTTTATTAATTTATAGTAGTAGTAGTCTTATTTAATTTAATATTATCTGTAGACACCCTTAAAAATCTCGCAATACTATAATTTATGCGCATTTCATAGCCTAATAACAAAGAGAATAAAATGCCGATGCTGTATGGATGAATTAAATGTACTATACTGTGCGCCATTTTCATATTACATATAGTAAGAGAACGAATAGTTTTAGGAATTGAAATCTTAAATTAATTATTTGAATTATTTCTACAAAGCTCCGTCAGTTTTCTTAGGTACACATCATATAGCCTTACAGAACTATCTGCCAACGATACTGCCTTAATTTCTGCTGCGGCTATTCAAAATATCCCATCTGCTGAAATGAAGTATTTAAAAAAGGCTGCGAAAAAAGCAGACAAATTTTGAAGTTAACAATTTGTTAAAAATAGACAATTAAGGCTGAGTTGGCCACATAGGTACAACAAGAATGCCGTTGGCTTTGTCTAATATAATTTTGTAATCATTATCAGTATCAGTATCACCGAAAATAGAGGAAATGCGTGGGAAAAATATTTAGTCTAGCAGATAGTGAAATCATTTATGGCGGATTATACCCGAAAAATTTGCAATGCTAATGATTCAAAATTGATTTTGAAAACAAGCGAAGTTAACCATAAGTGTAATAAGTTAATAATAAGTGTAACCATATTATTTTCTTTACGCTCATAGTAATTTCGATGTACGAGGTACCAGTCATTCATATATTATACGGTGGACATGTATAACCGGCTGTCCTTAGTAACGTAGTTTCAGGTAGTAAGTTATAAAAAAAAACCAAAGGAAATAATTTCGAAAATATTTAACATTTTTATTGGTAAATAAGCGTCTTTATTATGTCGGTGTGTATAAAATACCGGATGGATCGAGAGTGAGCGAGAGGTTGCGTCACTCTAGCGGAGCGTCATATTGATGGTGGCGGGGTAAAATTGAGGGTGGATCGAGAAACACCCACTCGTTTGTGCAGTACAAAGTTCAGTGGAGGTGCCGGCGCAAGAGATTCTGCTAAAGTCATTCTACGAGTGCTAAGATAGTGTCGTGGTTCTGCCAAGGTGGTGGTTCTCCTGGTGCAGGATGGTGTTGCTGAGAGGCTGCCTCGTGTTACGTTGATGGGTGGTGTTGCTGTTGGTTTGCATACTGGTGTCATCATGTAAATATGTCCTTCACGTTACACAGGAGTGCTAAGATAGTCTTGTGGTTCTGTCCATGGTGGTAGTTCTCCTGGTGCAGGATGGTGTCGCTGAGAGGCTGCCTCGTGTTCCGTTGATGGGTGGTACTGCTGTTGGTTTGCATATTTTGGTGTTACCATGTAATTATATCCCTCACGTTACATTGGTGTGTGATTGTGGCGGGGACGTGTTATGGTTTGGTCGAACTGTAATAGCTCTATACTGATGTACATATAGCGCGGTACGCTGTCTAATTATTGACTAGCTGTCCCACCGCGACTTCGCCCGCGTGGAATTTATTACGACTGGATTTCATGGGTTTTCATTTTTTTCCACGGAACTCTAATTATTTTTCTAAAATAAAAGTAGCTGGCGAAGCGCCTATTAAAATAAAATAGCGAAAGATTGTGGGCGCTTCGGAGTGAAATTCATCGGTGACAGGACAATATCCGACACAACAATTAACACTCTCTTGTAACGTGGCGTACTAGCAGTAACAGTCTTGTCAAAGTAAAAACATTAAAATAATTAGTTTAATACATCTTTTATTTGCCACCGAATGTTAACAAAAGACATAAATTGGTGGTGAGGGGATCAAATAGAAATTAGAAAATTTCAAGAAATATTCAAAATTACATCGAAAACGTCGTCGGCTAAAGACGGCGGATCGTGATCGGAACATTGAAGGAAGAAGATCATGAAGTATAAGGTGCAAATGGATGGCGAATTAAATTGAAAGAGGATACAACGAGCAGTGGCGCCTCTAAAGCATCACATCGTGTAGTTTCCAGCAAATTCAACAAAAGATAAGTGCCTTTCCTTTGTCCTCAAAAATAATTACTTCCTATAATATTCATCCAAATTTACCGTAGTCCTCAAAGGATTTTGTAGAAATCGCCTAATCACCGTATAAGTATTATGTTTAATTAACATTCAAAGTCCAATTTTGCCAAATTTTACAAATTTCTAGAACAATTTTAATATTTAACTACCCACTTTTAAAAAAAAAACTTTAAATTTTAAAATTAGGTCAATGTTTTGAGTTATTCTATATATTAATATGTTATTTTGCTTACATAATTTGGGAATATGAATTACACGTTACAAAAGCGTTGTTCTGAAGCTGCTCCATAAAATTATTACGCATTGTTTAACCTAACATTGCATTCATATTACATTACATTTTCTTTGTTTAAATTGTATTTTACGTTATTTTTAGATATTATTTACGGTTTACGTAAATGTTATTTATGTTTAAAAAGATCATAGTTTACAAGTTGTTTACTATTTTGGCCGACAATTTCAGGTTGCCAGTCGGTTTACTAAGTTGAGCTGCCATAAGTAGCAGCAGTAGCGGTAAGACCTGCTTCCTGAAGTTTCGTTGGAGTGAGGCGCGCGAGATAAAATTATTTTTATATTGCATGCCGTAAGCGCTAAGCGCGCAGGTATGTTCTACTAGGGCCTAAAAATTAAGATTCCAACGTTTTGTCGCATGAAATCGTATCTAGCAATCATATTGTGATAAGTGATATAAAAAGCACATTGTCAGAAAGATAAATGATTGTTGAACTTATTAATATTTTTTTTAAATCGATTAATTGCTATTTTTACATAAAAAAGGGGTTTTAGTGGCTAATGGTGTGGATTTATCAAGTCCGCATGGCTTCGTAAACACGATAACTTTTGAAAATATCTATCATGTGGGGCTTCCCACATGATAGATATTTTCAAAAGTTTCATTGAATGTAAATGGCAGTTTAATTTTGTTTATTTTATTTATGATTAATATTTTTCGCCTGCGAAATGTGGAAATATTCGGTGTTTTAGCAGCCTTGTATGAATTTATTTTTTACTAAATAGAGACTGCATCACTCACTCAGTTAGTTCGGCGTCAATCGCCGTCGTGAGTGGATACTGTATCGGTTGTTTGCAGCGCAAATTCGCTGTACAAATTCACAATATTCGCATAACCAAATTTCTTACATACTTGATTATAATAATAATCAGAGATTTTTATTACAATATTTTAAAAGCACGTAATAAATAACAGTAGTACGTACTAAAAGTAAGTAGGATGTAATATTTATACTCAAATACGTCTTGGACTTTATGGAGTGACCTGAATGATGATATGATGATCATATGAGCATTATGAGTCGTGCACTTTTGGATTTTCCAATTTTTTTTTTTAAATTGAAGTTTGACGTAAAATTATCGGAAAATTGGAAGTATAATAAGGTTATTAGTGAAAACTTGTGTGTATTTAAACTACTTTAAAAAATTCCGTATAATCATGTTATACGTATTTTTTTTTTATTTGAAACTTTCAATTTAACTCACAATGCCTGACCAAATTGTATCAGACAAACAACGCTTAAAAGAATTATCGACCAAACGTATCTCAATTAAAGGGCAGATAACTAAATTCAAAAATTACGCACATACATTAAAAGATGAACATGAATTTACACTAAAATTAGCAAAATTTGAAGTATTGTTAGTTAAGTTCGATGATCTGCAAAGTCAAATCGAGGTTCTTAATTCAGATAATATGAGTGACGAAATTGATGAAAGAGATTTAATAGAACAAGACATTATTTCTCACACAAAAGAGCGCGACAGCTGTTCAAATCATGATGAATCGTGTTATAACGAGCATCAAGCAATAGGTTTAAAATTACCCCAGATAGAAATAGCTAAATTTGACGGTGCATATTTCCGTTGGCTAGAATTTCGGGATACTTTTGAAAATTTAATTCACAACAATAATAAACTTTCACTTATTAGTAAATTTCATTATCTTATTTCTTATTTACAAGGCGCAGCACGCATAATTTCAAACCTAGAAGTTTCCTCCGCAAACCACGCTGAAGCCTGGAAGTTGCTTTGCAGCCGTTATAACAATAAACGCATTTTAATAAACCATCACCTCAACTCATTATTTAGTATTAAGCTACTTCCACGCGAATCGGAAAGGTCTTTGCGATTTTTAGTCGATCATGTTACAAAAAATTTATGCACTCTGGCCAGTCTTGGTCAACCAACAGACAAGTGGGATGTGCTTGTTATTTTTATGTTATCAGCAAAATTGGACAATGTTACATTAATGAAATGGGAAGAACACCGAAATAATTTAGAAGGTGATGTGCCAACTCTGAATAAATTTTCAAAGTTTTTAATTGATCATGCGGACGTTCTTGAGGCTTTGAATCTTAATAAAAATAGACCTGACAGTAATTCAGCAAAAAAATTACGTTAGTTTCGAAAAACTATCAGGTACAAAATAGCCTATTAATAGTCATTCACGAAATTATTCGCTAGTACAAATAAAGCAGCTGTTAATTTCAACACGTCATTTTTGTGTGTTATTTGTAATGAAAACCATAGAATTTATGACTGTCCTTTATTTAAATCTAAAGGAATCGATGAGAAATTAGAAGAAATAAAGAAATATAAATTATGTATGAATTGTTTGCGGCAAGGTCACCCTGTGAGTGAGTGTCACATGGGGCCATGTCGTGTGTGCGAAAAACGGCACAATAGCATGTTACATATTCCAGAATCATTCAATAATAATAGACCTATAGCAGTCAAAGAAAATGAATCATTAGTTAATTTTTCTAATCACGTTTCGGAGCAAGTAATTCTTTCCACGGCGATAATCGAAGTCTCGAATCCATTAACTAGCCAAAAGGTTAAAGTTCGAGCACTATTAGATTGCGGTAGCCAATCTTCATTTATAAGTCAGTTCTTAAACGACAAATTGTCTCTAAATGCTAGCCAGATTAACCCACTAAAGGTCATCGGCATTGGTAACATTTACGGAGGAAACTTCGCAACGAAGCGAAGGAAGGTTTGAAATTATGCGTGCTGCGTCACCTTGTAAATAAGAAATAAGATAATGGAATTTACTAATAGGTGAAAGTTTATTATTGTTGTGAATTAAATTTTCAAAAGTATCCCGAAATTCTAGCCAACGGAAATATGCACCGTCAAATTTAGCTATTTTTATCTAGGGTAATTTTAAACCTATTGCTTGATGCTCGTTATGACACGATTCATCATGATTTGAACAGCTGTCGCGCTCTTTTGTGTGAGACTCTAATATAGCTTTAGCTATTGCAATGTTAGAAATAATGTCTTGTTCTATTAAATCTCTTTCATCAATTTCATCACTCATATTATCTGAATTAAGAACCTCGATTTGACTTTGCAGATCATCGAACTTAACTAACAATACTTCAAATTTCAGTTTAAATTCAGCAATTTGCAATTTATGCAACTCATGCTCAACATCAACCACCTCAACTGTGCAACGGAACCAGACTAAAAAGTAAAAGCGTTACATCGCAATGTAGTGGAAGCCACAATTATAACTGGATGTGCGCAAGGGGAAACTGTATTTGTACCAAGAATTCCCTTGATCCCGAATGATCTTCTCTTTGAATTCAGACGAATACAGTTTCCCCTCAAAGTCTGCTTTGCAATGACCATAAACAAATCACAAGGGCAGACATTAAAATTTGCGGGTATAGAATTGAGAGAAAATTGTTTTTCACGCGGGCAATTCTATGTGGCTTGCTCACGCGTAAGCTCGCCCAGTAGTCTAATAATTTTGGCACACAGTAATAGATTAGCAAAAAATGTGGTGTATAAAGAAGTTTTGTAGTATATGTATAATCCTTACTAGTATTCAAAATGCAAAAGTATGTTTGTTGGTTTGTCCTTCTTTCGCGCAGCAACAGAGCAACAGATCAACATAATTTTTTGCATAGTTTAAGGGCCGGAGTTGCGACATGCGTTGGAGCATGCGTTACTTTTATCGTGGAAATAATGCACGGTTACTGTAGGTTAAATCTGGAGCGTAATATTGAACAAATTTTGATGAAATTTCATGCAAATATTAACAAGTTTTAAGTTAGTTTAAATTTGACAAGATACGTTATGAGAATAACAATATTATTAAAAAATATTCAAGTATTATACATAGATTAAATCTCCATTAATATTAATTGAACATAGTCAGTTAATTACATGTAATATTAAATACTTACAATAGTTACTACAGTCTTCGTCTACATTAATCTAAAAAACATAGACGATTAATAAATAATACTAAGTGCTATAGTCTTTTCAATTTCCATCAACATTAATTTTAAATACTTACTCTACTAATTATATCTAATAATACCAAATTCAATAGTTATTTCAATCTTAATTGACATTAATTTATATTACGCAAACACATTTAATCTTGTAAATAATATCAAGTACAATTGTTAGAAATTATCCTCAAAATTATTTAAATAAAAGAATATCTCAGAATATCTCGTTAACAAACTCTCCTTATTATCAGAAATCATTTTGGAGGCCAATTGAAAAATAAAAAAGGTGTGAGAGCGGATGTTCAACTTGCTCTCCTGCTTACGCAATCGATCATTATCAGCAACAAAACAGCGCACTGCACCATACACTCTCAGCATGGAGCAATACAGTTCGACCAACCGTAATATGTTCCCGTCACAATCACACACCGGTATAATGTGAAGGACCCAATTACATGACAACATCAAAGTATACAAACCAACAGCAACACCACCCATCTCAATGTAACACGGGGCAGCTTCTCAACGACACGATCTTCCTTGCCTACACTAGCAGAATACCCCAACGGGCATAGTAACGACAGTGAAACTCTTATAATTAGACTGATCCCTCTTAGTCGCTTGCGCGATACTTTATACTGCTAGAACGGATGGGAGATTACAGTTCTCTACCCTCGTTTCTTCATATTTTCTTTTATTTTTTTCCCTCAGTGCTAACAATATATTAATTTAAATATACATCAACCTTTGAAAAAAAAATTAATATACATATTACAAGTCAAATTACGTGTTTTATAAATTAAAAAACGAATGATACCTAAAATATGCAAATGTTACCCTAAATTACATACATTGAATAAAATTGAAATTATTTATAATCCAAAAATTCTTATAATGAATTCCATTTATGAAGGAACCACATTTTTAATTGATATGGAATCTTTTGTAGGTAATTAACGAATATAATCATGTTCCAATTTTTTTAATGTAAGGTGCGTTTACTGCTTGGATTTTGCAACCTGGTGGGGTCTCTATGCTGATTTGCTAATATTTTCATATTTAAAATAAAGACATCATACGTGCTAAACAATAATACTAAGCTTTATACTGGTTCCTCTTCAGCTGTTATGCTGATAATGCGTCCTTGTAATTATCTTATAGGTTAAAAGACACGCATAATGATTTAGTCATCAATAAAGCGTTGAAGTTAATCGATGACAGAATAATGTTCAGGTCTGGCAAAAAATTGGCTGATTTCGGTTTGCTCACTCTGCAGGGACGGGATCGAGCGATGTTGTTAGGTAGCTCAGCTGTAACGACAATGATTTAGAAATCAACGTTGAAATGGCGCCTAAGGGACTAACCACACTTATTCAGTTCAATTCAGCTTTTGTCCATAGAAAACACCAGTTTTGTATGGAGGTGCAAACGCATGAGTTCAACTTTCCGCGTCTATTCAGCTTTCGCGGCAAACAGGCATAAAATTAGGACAATAGTGTTTTTATCATACGCACGCTAACGCCAGAGTTCAGCGCTGTTCCACCGCATTCAGCGCTGTACGCGGGCTGTCCTCGACGATAAGTTGATACATTTGATTCGCAATCATATCGCATACAATCATCGAGAGAATGTGTAAATCATTTTGTATTTTGCTTTTGTAGCCCTGATTGCAATAGTTCTGAAATTTCGTAGAATTTCTGAATATTGTTTATTTTAATATTGATTATTGTTTTCTTTTAATTCGGGTATCAATGTCGCGTATTATCTAACCAAAAATCTGTTTCTCGGCAACCTGTCGTTTGCGTTTGCGTTCATTACGTTCTAGTTTTTCTATTTCTTCTGAAAGAAACGTAACGGTAACAATATCGCACATGGATCTGTTCATGTTGAGTGCAAAAAACTAAATTGAAGTAGTTTACCGCGAGCATGTAATCGCTTCTCAGTCATCCAGCGCTTTACGCGGCACAGAAGCGTTTCAGCGGAGATAGCACGCTATGACGGCCTTTTACAATCTAACGATGCTGTACAGCGGCTGATAGAAGCGGAACTATATAAGTATAACCAAAATCATCCAGCGAAACGCGAATGCAGCTGAATAAATGTAGCTACTACCTTATTTGTTTTTGAAGCGCATATAGAGTGGAGACGAGGGGCCCGTTCGACGCGTCAGGCGGTACGGGCAAAACATTCGTGCTGAACTTACTGATGTACAAACTTCGCAAGGACTGCGATATAACCTTAGCTGCCGATTCTTCGGACATAGTTGCTGTAACGTTTTTCAAAGGTAGATGAACGCACTCGAACAGATTCGGTGTTTAATCTTGCAAGCGCGTAATAAGTACTAACGTAATTAATGTCATCCAGACCAAATTTCGGTAACAGCGGCCGGACCCAACGGAGAATAGCCATTTGGGCAGGACAAGATTATAGCGCCCGAGTGTACGCGCAAGGACAGGTGTACTATCTATTCCCTCACTCTCATAGTCCGATGCGCCGGTAATCCGACATGACCGGAGAGAGATCAGGCATAGGACCAGCGGCTTTACGTGATTTCCGAGGCACGGGGATGAAACATCATCAACTTCCAGACTCCGGGCTGCTACTGTGATTTTTTTTTACAAAAATACGCAATAACTGGTTTTGACCCGACCCGGGATTCGAACCCGGGACAACAGTCCCGTTCACGACCACTACGAGTAGATCAACGAGACAGTCAAATACCCCAGAGTCAGACTTTAAAAGTGGCTTGTATTTATTTGGGCACTCCATGTTTTTAGCATGGTAAGCAGTATGTTCTCTGTTCGAGAGTATCAAGACCCCAAAACTTGGAAATGCTGGCGGAATATAATAAATCATACATAATGGGTTACAGATCAATTTTACATTAAATTCTTATATTTACTGCGGTGTAAGAAACTTTGAATTTTCTTTCGTCTTTTAAATCGGCCAGTTTTTATGCAAGTTGATAAAAGTATCAACTTGCATAAAAACTGGCTGACTGGCTTTTAACTTTGGAAGAGTAAAGACTCTTCCAAAGTTAAAAGCGCTTTGTTGATGAGATAGCGGATAGCAATAACGGTGAGTCACGTGTAAGTGTTAACTCCACGCGAAGGAAATAATAGACAAACTTTTTAAACAATGACATTCAGTGTTGGGGTGTCGGACTATAGTATTTTTATCTGAATACTACGCGGTCGAAGTCGCGGGCAATAGCTAATCATACATACAAATAAAATTTAAGTGTCTTTCTGTAATATCGAAATAACTGCCTTTTATCAAGCTCAGGTGTTAATTTATAGACATGCATAGTCTTTTGTAAAATTTTTGTCTGTCCGTCTGTCTGGCCTAATCTTCGGAATGGCTGAAACGATTATGATGAAACTTCACGAACAGATAGAGAGCAATGGCAGGTGATCTAGGCTATATATATTTATCTCAATAGCTTGGTGTATTTTAGAAATCGAAAAATTTAAAAAATTGAAGTATATTAGATAAAAAGTTAGATAGTGTCTATAAAAAAAACATGTCCAGAAAAGCGAGTTTAAACTTGACATATCATTTTGAATGAAATAATCGAAAAACAATTTTGTGTGGTTCTTGTAATCATTTTTAAAAATACCCAGAAGTATTTTCCTGTTGTGTTGTCTTAATGTCCTTTGATTTTTCTCGAAAATTAAGTTTATCCTTATGATAGGAGACAAGCACTGGATGATCAAAGTAAAAAATGAGAGAGTTCTACGGTCCTCGTCGAATTATAAAATTAGCATTCCGAGCGTGTTCACTGGGTTCACCACTAAATTTATTACTATTCAGGCTACACTATTCTGGAATTCCTTAGCCGAAGATATAAGAAAGCCCTGAACAAGTGTTCCTATAAAGAGATTAGTTCGTGAAAACTTCTAGAAAGAAAGTGTTGTTTCATGACAAGAACGATATTTTTTTTCATAGTAATGCATATATTTTTACTTACATTTAAGATATTTATCTACAAGTAGGTAAATAATTATGTATTGTGTATGTACGATAAGTACGAAATGTATTGTATAAGTCTATACATTTAATATATATTATTTGTATGTCGTCATCATTAACATCAATACAACCCATCACAAGTCTATTGCTGAACATAGGCCTCCCCAAGGATTGCCACAAAACACGGTCCTGTGCTACCAGTATCCACCAACTTTTTGCATCTCATAAGAGCTCGTCACTCCATCGTCCGTCGTTCGATGAGGAAGAAATATTCTCAGTGAGTGGCAACCTTATACCGGTAAGCGAAGTGTTGGGCGGTCACCTACTAGTTTGTATGTATTTACAAATAAATGTTTTATTTGTAAATACATACAAACAAAATATATTTTTTTTACTTTTATTTATTTTACTGCTTTTTTCTCAAAATGCTGGCCCCTAAAATCAGTCAGTCGGGGCGATGCTCCTCCGCTAAATATACAAGATTTGATCAGAAAATAATTGGGTGATCAACCTATTAGGGTAGCGATATCTTTTATATAATGAGACTGGAGGAAGGATTAGGTGTCGTAGGAGTAGGATTATAATACTGAAGTTTTTGAAAACAACCATAAAATATTTATAATTATGAAATTGTATACACCAATAAATCATTTATATTTATAAACAATTAGAGGAGGTACCATTACACGGATTTCATCTAAACTATTTTCTTCGTCTTTCCCAATGCATAAAACGGCAAAGGATTGGAATAATATGCCGGCGTCTGTATATCCTTCTTGAGGAGTTGTCTTCTCCGGAGGAGGGGCCGCATGTGGGGACCGGCACTGGTGGGGCGCGTTCCCGTGGCCCGTGGGGTTTTGGTCGGTGCGTGTCCGAATGCATTTTTGCATTCGATTAAAAATTTACTTTCCAGTTAACTTGAAACTTTAAACATAGCTCATAACTGAAAATGTGGTAAAAAATACCGCCATTTTGAATTATAATATATTTACATCATTTCAATAAAAAATCGCACTGCAAACTTTTAATTTAGTCAATGTTACCGTATCGACTTACGATATTAACTTATATAATAAACCGATTATTTACTAAAGCTCTTTTAATCTGCACAAAGGCAGAGGTTCGCAGCCGCGGCATTCCGGTGGTTTATACGCAATACAGTTTTCTTCACCGACGCACGGGTGATCCTTGCACACGTCGAACGGAGTGAGACATGACCTGTAAGCTAAATACAGAATAATTGTGATTAGATATCTCTTAGGTACATATAGCCAGCTTTATTAAAATAAATAATTTATAATTTGAAATAAGGTAAGGTAGCTGGTGATACATGACGGTGATTTACGTCTTGTGGCGGTGGCGTCAGAGAATCTGTCACCCAATTTCGTTTCGTGAGTGTGTGGGAAATGTCAGAAAATCTTACAGATTCCATAGATAGCGGTATATTTTCTCATTTATGTTCAGCCCGCAACAGGCAGGATTCAGGTGTGAGACGTCTGATCGTCAATCCGCTTGCCAAGCGTGGTAATTAAGGAAAATCCTCTCTAAACGGCAGAATCCCAGCGGTAGACTTTTACGGGCTGATGATAATGATGTTTAGTCAGGGATCTTTTTTAATAAAACTGAAGTAACAAACGAACTTCAGTCGACCTGATGGTAAGTGGCAACTACATTCCATGGACACCTGCAGCCAAATTTAAGCAAAGAGGCTATAGATGCGTTGTCACCTCTGAAAAATAATATGGAATGCCTCATGTCTGTAATTATGCTAATTCTTTATACAGTTCAGACCGGAGCAAGGCAGTAAAAGTACTGCTATTTGGCATCAGAAATAGATAACTTGGTGGTACCAACCCAGACGGACAACTAGGTAGAAAAGGAGTTCCTTCACCGAGTGAAAACTCATTAGCTCTTGTCTAAAAATGACTAGTAAGCAAGGAACACTGCGAAACTGTCACAATGAAATTGTATTGCTCTTATAACGTTCTCAGTTGTAGTTACTTTAACTTTAATTTTTAATAATACTAATATTGTGAATTGGTATAAAACTTTCAAAATTAAAAACAATACTAACTATCGACACATTCTCCATCGAAGCAACATCCGCCGCAGCATTGTTCATCATCTCCGCACTGGAAATAAATAAAATGTGTGATTATAAGACGAATTTTCATAAATAAAAAAAAAGCTTACTATATTTATTATAGTATGCGGTTGAGAAAGGCCTGCCTTTCTCAACCGCATATTATAATGCATCGAGAAAGGCAGGCTGTAGTGTATAATGGCAATAGTACGAATGGGTCGTCTTGACCGGAAAAAGAGCACGCTCGCCCAGAATACGAACGAGAAATAGCAGTGTAATGTTGCTATTTCACGTTGTTAAGAGACGAGAACTGGAGAACGTCTGCTCTTTACTGATCAAGAAGCATTCCATCTTAGTGTTAAGGGGTAACAACACATTTGCATTTTGATTCTTAATCGATAATAGATGTAGGTATTACTATCAGGTCGACTGTGTGCTCAATTGTCTCTCTTACCTGTATAAAAATCCCTGTATGGTAGCAGTAAATTCATAGTTTATAATATGCTTATAAAAGCAACAGTAAAGCACTCATTACACAAGTTTTGTAAGCTCACTTGAAGTGATTTGCGGGGTACAAGTAATGTTAATAACATTGTTGATATTTAAAAAAATAACAAGAGTTTAATTCTTCAAGAGAATCAAGAGAAGACAATTTTTCATTACCAAGAATTCATTCTTGGGAGATACCACTTTCGTACTTATTTCCGTCGCCAAGCAGCAGTGTATCTACAGCTGTGTTTAATCATGAAAGCTATGAAAAGCCAGGATATTTTTCATTATATAGATACATGTTCAAAGTTTGTCGATAAACAAAATTAAAAGTTTTATTAAAGAAAAACTGTGCAAAAAGGGTTATTATAGTATCAAGGAATACATGAATGAAAATAAGCCCTGGGAATAAGGTGATCACCACCATGCTGGTTATATGAAAATTCATTTAAAAATTGTACAAAAAAAATTATTGTTAAGTGAAATATGTTTAAAAAAAAAGTCCCGCTGGGTTTTTTGCTGGTTCTTCCCAGGACAGAGATATTTTCCGAACCAGTGGTAAATAATAATAATGACTTTCAATAAGTATTATGTAATAATCAATATTGAATAAAAAATCATTCTATTCTATTCTATTCTATTCTATTCTATAGCCCTCAGAAGTAATAATGCAAAGTTGTTCATTGGATGATGTAGTCCCATACTATCAGGTAGAGTGTTAGCCCGTTTAACACTATATTATTATTTAAAAAAAAAAACAACTTTATTATGGCCTAACTGAATGCGTTCGAATCTCAAACGGAGGGTGACAATATGTAAGCGAAAATCGAAAACTCAATTTATGGAAATAATTATGCAAGCAAGGGTGATAAACGAGTACACAGTCTATTTGATGATCAACTGGATGCTAATATTTTTTTTATAGGATAAGGGCGACACACAGCGAGCACACAGTCCACCTGATGATAAGTGGTGGCTGTGACCCATAGACATCTACATCTATCCTCGTTTGCGAATCAAAATGCAGATGCGTTGGCAGCCGTAAGGACTAAGATGGAATGCCTCTTTTCCAATAAAAAGGGTCTCCGGTTCTCTACACTCACCATACGAAACATAGTAATATTAAGCTGCTATTTTACGCTGGTATTTTTTTTATAGTATAGGTGATAAACGAGCACACAGTGCACCTGATGGTAAGTGGGTACTGTGGCTTATAAACATCTACATTTATCCTCAATTAAGAATCAAAATGCAGATGCGTTGTCACCCGTGAGGACTAAAATGGAATGCCTCGTTTCCAGTAAAAAGGATCTCCGGTTCTCTATACTCGCCATACGAAATACAGCAGCATTAAGATGCCATTTTACGCTGGTATTCTGTGAGAGCGTGGTCCTACCCCGGTCGAGCCGACCCATTCGCGCTACAACCTTAATATAGTTGCAGCGTGGCTCTACTACGTAAAAAAAGGAATAAGAATAGACCATGAAGTCTATTCTGTGAGAGCGTGGTCCTTCCCCGGTCGAGCCGACCCATTCGTGCTACAACTATACAATTAATATACCTGTAACATGGCTCTACCACGTATATATAGCTGCAGCATGGTTCTACCATGTATAGCTGCAGCATGGCTCTATCACGTATAAATTTAGGACTGTTATGAAATATCCAGTTAGCAGTAAAAAGGGTTTCCGGTTCTCTATACTCTCCATATGATACTTCCACGGTCGAGCTGGCATTAGTGCTGAGGCTATAACTCAGCGATAGCGTGACTCTACCACGTGAGTATCATGTCTGATAGAATAATGTGCATCCTTGTCGCTAAAATTAGATTCTGATTACTCATCATATTGCTAATTACCCAGTTTAAAGCTTTTGTTTTACGTAACCCTCACACTAGGAGAAAACTCCTATATGGTGGAGGCAGTTTACAAACATAAATTGCAAAAGGACAACATCCAGACCAGGAAAAATTATTTGTAGGCTAAACAAATACATATTAACATGGAATGCCACATGTTCCGTGTGGCATTCCAACCCGCGACACTCAACGCCGTAACTCAAGTTAAGTGATTGCGCCATGGAGCCCTCAGAAGTTTAGTTTTAATAAAACATGATGATGAAGTGTTCAATACAATTCAGTTCTAAACCACAACATAAAACTTAAAAAAGCTTAAAGTAGGTATAGTAAGGTAGGTAAAGTCGTAGTACCGCTCACCGTTATATAGCACATCTAACAATGCGGCACCAAATAGTTAATTGCAATTTTAAGCGTTAATTTACAGCGTAATCAGCGCTTAAGGAAAACATTGCGAAGAAAACCTGCATGTTCGAGGAATAAATAATTTGAGAACATGTGAAATCCACAAGTGCCAGAGCAGGGCAGCGAACTAATTTCTTCAAAACCCTCTAAGAAATAAGAGGAGGCCTTTGCCCAACAGTGGAACAATGGTATTAATTGTAATTTAATTAAGCACCATTAAATGCAACTGTAACCATGCGGTGGCGTAAGAGAATCCATTCAAGGGCCATACACATCTCATGTCCTCATTATTCAGATTCGCGACGGGGAGCAATATCAAAGATACGACACATCTGTTTCAACGATCGCCAATTGAACAAGGCGATTAGGGCAAGTGCTCCCTACAATGGGAAAGGCCATTATTCAGCAGTGGATATTTTGAAGAAGATGGTCGAATAGTAACAACCGACTTTGACCATGAAGTCTACTCGGAAATTATAAGTTGCGCAGGACTTACTTTAGTGCCACCTATCTTCCTCGCCTAATTGTATCCAATGTAACACTAACTTTATGAGACTCGAATGCAGGGTCTGAGACAGACTTGAAAATCAACATTATGTATTGTCAAAAATCGACTTTGCTTAGGATACGAAAGTAGGACCCACTTTGACTAGCTATGTACTCTGTACGCTAAGCAAAGTAATCAAATTGAACATTTTAAAAAAGTGAAGAAAAACAAAATTACACCCTAGCCTATACAAGTTTTACTTCTGGGGACAGGCCTTCTCTAATTTCTGAGAGGGCTTTGGACCGATTACCCGTCGCGCTGCTTCAATGTGTGTCAGTGAAATATATGAATATGTGTTACAACCGAGCACACAGTCCTCCTAATGGTAAATGAATGCTGTGGCCTATAGACATCTACATTTATCCTCAATTAAGAATTGAAATATAGATAGTGTGGTATTCTATGAGAGCGTGATCGAGTCCCCGGTTGCTGACCTATTCGCTACAACCATAATATAGCTTTTGTTTGACTTTACCATATCATTTTAGTCATTACAGTATAGCCAGTGCTTAGCCTCTAAGCCACAACTGTAAATAATTTAAATATATTATAGAACATAGAAATACCTTTTCCCCGCGCACTTTGCAGTCTTGTCCTTTCGCAACAATCACGAACAGGTATATCATCACAAAACAAAACTGCATTTTCTCTGGACCGTTTCGTTGGGCTTTTAAAATAAACTAAGCAAATTAGTAAACTGTAAACCGATTCAGACAAACGATCGTCACGCCGCTGATTGCACGCTCAGGTGTCCTCGGGCATTATGCTGGTATTATGACCGAGTTAACTCAGCTGCATGCGGTGACTATTACGTAACACGATAACAAATAAATCATGCACGTATACACAATGTAATTGCTATGCATATAGTGTTATTATTTTTTAATATATAGATAATATACAACAACTATATTAATAAGAAATTACTAATCTAGAACGATCTACAAAGTCTGAATTCAACGTTATTGCGACGCGCAATTAGTAGCTGCTGTTCGTCACTAACATCGACATACACATCTTGACAAGATTCGAGATTTGTTTTCCGTTATTGACTCTCCGAGATTGTTCTGGAGTCTCTCTTAGTTATTTTCACACTTTTTTGCTACTGCTTTTCGCAATGTAACGTCTATCACTACAGTGATATGCACATAAATATGCATTCATTACGTGTACGTAATGAATGCATATTTGATGCCCTTTATAACATCGATTTATATCCAAATTAAAAAGCTCTACGGAACATAGAATGATGCGTATTTGTTTTTAATGGATTTTTTACTTATATTTTTTAAATTTGATTTACATTTTTGGTAGATTTATATTTTTTACATGAATGAAAATAACCCTGGGAATGAGGTGACCGCCAACATGCCGGTTCTATTAAAATTCTTATAAAAATTGTACAAAATTATTGAAAAAAAATCCCGCTGGGTTTCTTGCTGGTTATTTCTAGGACAGAGGTATATTCCGAACCGGTGGTAAATAAAAAAAAACTTTCAATAAGTATTATGTCGTAATCTATATTGGATAAAAATTATTCTATTCCATTCTATTCTATTCTATTGTTCAGACGCTAACGTGAGCCCACCGAATATTGGAGACATTTAAATATCGACATGCATCAATAATTATTTATCGATTCCAGTTGAATGCTCATGGGTTAAGGTACAATAGAGGTAGTTTATGACTTTATTGTAGGTTGTCCTTTATAAATATGTAAAAAAAAACATAACGTATTTTTTCATATTAAATAACATTAAAAATAAAAATGTCATTTGATCCAATGACTAGCAAAAAGTTATCTATGCATGTTGTAGGGGATTGACCTTATCAATGTTGTTTTTCAGCTCTTGTAAGGCGTCTTTATGATCTTCAGGAACAAATGTATGATTGAAGTCTGTCAGTATGTGGTTCAGGCTTGATTCGCGCATGTACATTCTTTCTTCACTGCTTGTTAGTTTCAACTCGCTGTGATAGTCGTTGCGAGCATAAATGATGAAGCTTTTTCCCTAGAGCATACACCCAAGTCCGAATGACACAATCCCCGTACCGTGTAAGTGCTGTGACGTCACTCCTGCTGGGCAGAAAATGTGCATCGTGCAGTCTTCGCAACAGGAGAACAGCCACGCGCCACGATTGTGTAATCGCACCCACCTGTCGTTGCAATCCAATACTCTTGTGCGGCATGTTGATAAGTCGCCATTGTTTAATATTTGCGCTTCACATAATGTATTGGCTACCTTGATGTTGTAAATAGGTTGATTGATAGCACATAACATTTTGTTTTCTTGAAGATTTAAGCATGATGATACATCTCGGTCTTCTAAGGGTACTATCATGTCCCATTTTAGGTTTACAGCGAGGTATTCAGATGTGAGTACTATAGTTTTCTCTGTATGTCCAGTTATTTGCGGAATAGGAATGATGCGGTTAAGTTCATATTGTTCGTTGTTTATTAGTGGTAGCTTCACTTCGAATATTAGGTATGTACTTGTTAAGTGCACGTGCACTCGCGCCAGCTTGTACAGGCTTCGCGTGCAACGGCGTGTGTTCACATAGGGTAGCTATAACTCACTTGGTAACTGACCGGAGATGATGGATGATGTTCAGCTGCTCTTCAAATCGGTTAGGCTTTCAGTATGACGACTCGTACCCGGCCGTCCGCACCTGGGTGAGTTTCCAATACCCGTCCCAGGATCCATTTGGCAGGAGGAATGTTGTCTTCTCTGACGATGACGATGTCCCCAACTTGTAAGTTTTTTGTAGAAAAGTGCCATTTGTTTCGAGTTTGTAGAGTTTGGAGATAGTTAGTGGACCACTTTCTCCAGAAGTCCTTGTACATTTTCTCCGTAAGTTGCCATCTTGTAGTAAAGGTCATGGCATTACCCTCAGCGGATAGTGGCGGTTCTAGAGAAGGCTCGCCGATCAAGAAGTGAGCCGGTGTCAAGCAGTCAAGGTCTTCGATACTCTCTGACAACGCTACCAGGGGGCGAGAGTTGAGACATCCTTCAATCTGTGCCAAAAGTGTGAAAAATTCCTCGAACGTAAGTTTTGGCTGTTGACTGCAGCTTCGTAGAGTCCACCAGCAGTAGGCCAGGAAGGAGCGTTAAAATGCCATTCAATGCCCCACACTGACAGGTTAGTTATGACGTCATTGTTTATGTAGCATTGTAACGCCTCCTTTCGTTGTTTTTTCAATGCTCTTGCTGCGCCCACGAAGTTGGTGCCGTTGTCGCTGTATGTGTGACGAGGCTTTCCTCGGCGGGCACACATTCGTTTCAAGGCGTTCAGAAAAGCCACTGTGCTGAGATCGGAGACAAGTTCGAGGTGAAAAGCCTTTGTGCACAGACACACGAATACCGCTAAGTAGGCCTTCATTGTCTTTATTCCTCTGCCCTTGTTAGCCTTTACCTCCACATGCCCAGTGAAATCTACACCGGTGCGTGTGAAGGGCCGGGATGGTGTGACGCGTGGAGGAGGTAAATCGGCCATGAGTTGGTTGTTGTTGATAGTTTTGAAGCGATGATACGTGATGCACCGTATAAGTTGTTTCTTCACTGCTCTCAAACCGCTGATAATCCAATATCTGTTGCGTAGATATGATAGGGTTAGTCTGGCTCCACCCTGCAGGGTCCTCTTGTGCGCTTGTTCGATCAGTAACTCCGTTAACTTGTCGTTGTAAGGTAAGATAATTGGATGTTTCTGTTCTTGACTTAAGTTGGCATTTTCCAGTCACCCTCCTACATGTAAGATTTTGTGCTCGTCCAGAAAGGGGTTTAAGTTTAAAATGCTGCTTGTTATTCGCACTTTATGATGTTTATTGAGTTGAGCAATGTCGTCGGCGAAATGATTTGTTTGTATAGCCTTGATAATTGCATTATGTACGTTTTGCAGATCACTCGTTACTAAGTACGATGACCCCATGGCATTGTTGACGTCACGTGCATTGTTTACGGACAGACGTATGCAACTTAGGATTCGAGTTACGCGCTATACAGCTATGTTTGTTTAAAAGTTCTTCGGTTAATGGCATCGACCTTTGTGACACGCAAACTTGTTTGATCCTTTTCTCTTCAACAGTTGTGTGGGATGTTTCTTGAAGTGGTAGATCGTTGTCTTTTAGCCAAATAGGTCCCCACCATAAACGATAATTCGCCAGTTGTAGTGGAGTTAGGCCTCTGCTGGGACAATCTGCTGCGTTATGTTCAGACTTGACGTGCCTCCAGCATCCCGATGGCATGATGCCAGTGATCTGTATTACGCGATTAGCCACAAATGTAGTCCATCTTGAAGGCTCCCTTTGTCACCAACCCATCACGATCATAGAGTCTGTCCAACCATGTATTGTTACAGTCTGTGAGTTTATTGACTCTATGACCCCTTTAATAAGTCGAGACAGTAGTATGGCACCGCATAGTTCAAGGCATAGTAAAGATGGTGGTTTTCTTAATGGTGCAAGCTTAGTTTTTCCCGCCATCAGCTTGATAATTTGTTGCCCTTCTTCATCAATGGATTTAAAGTAGATAACGCAGCCGCAGACTTTCTCGGAGGTGTCACTGAATCCGTCTAACTCGATTGGTTGTTTAGTGTTACCAATCCAGCGTTGTAAAGTGATGCTATTAATAGTGGGCAATTCTTGTTGAAAGGTTGACCATTCTTGTTGTATATCTTTCGGGAGAGGTTCATCCCAATTTGTTGAAGCAGTCCATGCTGTTAAAATACGAGTTTTGCCTTCATTGTTATCGGAGACAGCCAACCAAGTGGGTCATATAATTTTGATAGGTCAGAGAGTAATGTCCGTTTTGTTGTGACATCACGTGTGTTACTAAGTGGCGCCTTGAATGTAAACTGATCAGTGTGCGGATTCCAGGTCAAACCGAGTGTTTTGTTACTGTTTGCATCTTTGAAGTCAAACATATTTTGGCTTATGAGTAGTTCAAGTAAAGTTTGCAACAATCTGGGGTGGTTACTAGTCCATTTGCGAAGATTGAACCCGCCGCCATTTAACATGTCAATCAATTGATTTTGAGCGTCTTGTGCTTCTAAGATGTCGTTGCTGCCACCAAGTAGGTCATCCACATACAGCTGGTGAGTAAGGATCTCAGCCGCGAGCGGATAGCGGTGTCCATCGTCCATTACGAGCTGTATTATGGTGCGCAATGCCTAAAATGGTGCAGCTTTGGTGCCATATGTTATAGTGCACAGTTGGTATTATTTGATGAGAGCATCTGTAGCAGAGTCACGCCATACAATTTTTTGCAAGTGTTGATCTTCATCGTGTATCAGTAGATGACGGTAAAACTTCTCAATGTTTGCAGTGTAGACGTATTGAAAGGCTCGCCATCGCAGATTCATAGATTTTAGGTCTTGTTGGAGGTTAGGCCCGCACTCCATGAGATCGTTCAAGCTTTGTCCTGTACTTGTCGTGGCAGAGGCGTTGAAGACTACGCGCAGTTTTGTAGTTGTTGAGTCCAGCTTTTGCACGCCGTGATGAGCTAAGAAGTAGCTTGGCTCATGCTGTTCAGTGCATGGCTTCATGTGGCTGAGTTGTAAATATTCGTCAATAAACTTCTTGTATGACGTAGAAAATGTTTCCTGTTTGGCCAATCGTTTTTCTAACTGCCGAAATTGTGCGACTGCCTGTGGCTTATAAGTGCCCAAGGTTTGTTCGTAATTTGTTTTCAATGGAAGTCTGACTGCATATCGTCCGTCTTCTTGTCTTGTTGTTGTGGTTGAATAAACAGATTCACAGTATTCTTCCTCTGATGTTAGATTATGATTGGTGTCGGTTATTTCCTCCATCCCCCAAAATCGATCAAGATTAATTAGCACTTGGCAGTTGAAGGCTTTGATATTGTCCAGCAGTACCCAGCCCACTTTTGTCTGTTGAGCCATGGGTACGTGTGTGGGTCCTCGTAGCGTACCACTAATTACTATGTCAGCATACACTCCAGCGTCTAACAGAACGTCCACTGGTCTCGAGATGTTGTAGTCGGGATCCGCCAGTTGTATGTTCTGAATATGTGGCCAGTCTTGTTTTTCGAAGGTGTGTGTACAGTCTAACTGTACGGTTCCGTTGCTATGATGTGCTGACGTCCCTATGCCTGAGACTGTGGCGTTTCGATTTTGTCTTTGCAGTTCCAGCCGTTGAGCAGCATCTTCAGTTATTAGATTTATCTGTGACCCTTGGTCGAGAAGGCCTCGCAATTGAACAGTCGATCCATCAGATGCCATCACCTTTAGTTGCACAGTCGCTAGTAGGACTTCGTCATAATTTCCAGACACGTGATTTGCCTTTTGCTTTGACGTATGTGGCTTGTTGTTAGGATTTGAGACCGCGACACGTTATTTGAGACCGCGATTTCAACCTTGCGGTAAATATTGTGCAATGATGTGTGGTGTGCATCCTTGCACACGCGGCATCTTTTGTTGGAGTTGCATTTATTGTCGTTGTGTGAGTACAGGCAATTGCGACAAATATGTAGTTGCAAAATTGACCTCATTTTGTCTTCCGGTGACATGACTTGAAACGACTTGCAGTAGAGTAAAATATGATTGTGTTTACACAACGGGCAATTTTTCTCTTTGCTTGTATGATATGTTCGAGGAAAACTACGCCTATTGGTATTGTTAAAGTCCTTCTTAAATTGAGCTGTTGCCTCCTTGATGGTTAAATTGTTTGACTTGTCAGGTGTTTCTCTTCATTTGAACAGGTTCAAGCGCAGTAAACTTATTTTCCAAGAAGTTTATCAGCTCAACCAAGGAAGTTAGCTCTCTCGGAGTCTTTCTGATCTCCATGTAGGCTGCATACGTGTCGGAGTCCAATTTGCCAGAGATAATGTGCACGAGGATAGGATCCCAAGTCGTTGCGTCGACGCCAAGATTGTGAATAGCATGTATGGTCTCGACACTTGTGTCATGTAGCTTCTTCAGCTCGTATGCATTCTGTGTTTGCAACGCCGGTTGTCCCATAAGGGTTTGTATATGTTTTGTAAATAAAAGTTGTCGGTTGTTGTACCTATGGGTAAGTTCTCCCAACATGTGTCGTAATTATCAGCTGATACGGTAAGATGCTGTACGATGCGCTCCGCCTCGCCTTTAAGTTTGCCACTGGGTATAATTACCAGAGAAAGAAGAAATCTCAATTGTAGGAATTTGCTGGTGCTGTTGAGATACTGAGTTGAGCTTACGATTCAAAAAAAGAAATTACGAAAAAATTCATCGACACAAAAATCACGACTTTGGTGCCGATGTTTTTAATCACCCTGGAGAGCGCCCGGAAATTAGTGCGTTGTTGGTTAATGAACTCATCAGACCTTGATGGTACTCCAGTTTCCGCAGTTTTCACCTCGTAGTTCGTCAGCATGTCTCGATTCGCTTCGTACCGCTTTTTTGTGGTGGTGTAGGTATCATTCATGAAATAGTCGTGATCCAATTCACTGTCTGATTTTTCAAGAACACCATGATTCATTTTGAACACCTCACATTGAGCATTCAGAGCATCCAACCTCTTCTGTATGTATGTTCCTGACTTCCGTGAATGAGAATCCTTTTTGAAGTTAGTCTCAATTTTAAGGATAGCTTCAATGATTGTTCTCTGTTGTTGAAGTAGGTTCTCCATGGTTCGAGAACGATGTTGTAAACAGTTGGTTTCAGATACGTGTGACTGCAACTCTTATCGCAGTATGCACCTCAATCAAGCTGGTGAGACCCGCTTGTGGGAGGCCAGCGACCAAAGTGCCACTACAGATCGAATCACGAATTACACTTATTTATTTTTTATACACTTCTCTGTTCACGTCGAAAGCTGGAAGGACCAATATTTAGGGGGAGGTTTGTGAATTGTGACCCTCTACATATAATTGATGTATAGGATGTCGATGTAGATTGTATCTACGTCACGGGATGTGGTAATTAAAACTGTGTCCGATTCCGTAGAAAGCGTTTATTGTACTGAAAATAATTATTAATAAAATGTAATTGGAATGAACGTAACGCGCGCGCAGGCGCGATATCAGCATATTTCCTAAACTATTGAAATACCGTGTACTTGCTCGTACACATGTGCTTGTTTGTTTGATTACGAACACGGTGACAACTTTCGAATATTTTTGAAAGGTATCTGGAGGATTTATGAATAATTTTATTATGGTGAAAAACTTCACAATTCCAATGACCAGACAAAACAACAACCGTGTTATTACAAAAAGTAGTTTGTAATTAGTCTCATGTTAAAACTAGTGTTCTTAAAGAGAGAAGTCCTATGGAAAATATACTAACTAAATTGTTTCGTTGTTTATAGTGCGTACTGCAAAGGATTTGCTGGCATCAGTCTCTCCGTCCGAATATAAGGTGGGTGTCTTTAAAAGAAGACTTATTATATTATTGAGTGCTTAGGTTATTTCCATTTAACATAAAGTGGATTCGTAGATAAGCACTAGCTTAAAATTAGTAAAAAAGAAACTTCTTATATTTACGCGAACACTACACATTGAATAAAACTACTTTTACGGATTATATTGCGTTTAATTAACTTATTTTATTTGCTATTTCCAGTCCGTACTGGTTTACATAATGATTTCTTATATTTACGCGAACACTACACATTGAATTAAACTACTTTTACGGATTATATCGCGTTTAATTAACTTATTTTTTTATAAATAAGTTAATTAAACGTGATATATTTTTTTAAATAAGTTAATTAAACGCGATATAATCCGTAAAAGTAGTTTTATTCAAAAAAGAAACTGTTAACTAAGTGGCTACTGTAGGCCATAGACACTTACTACCAACTTCAATTAAAGAAGTGAAGTAATTAGAGAATGTGTTGTTATCTCTGAGGACTTAAGCTAATATTTAGAGTAAGATCGAGTTACATTACATCGAAAAAAAATCTTATCTCACTCACCAAATTGTGAACTTGTGGAGTAATCGAAGATTTACATAATTTCAACTTCAAGCTTACGTCATCTTCTACAAGAACTCTTATTCGCTCTCGAGCAAACATCGTCTTCAGTCATCAGCCAAGCTAGCCAGCCCAGCTTTGACAAGATTCATTGTAGTATTAGAATAATGCTTCATGTACCTTGAAGTTTAAACAGTGTTCGGAGCGTTGACCGCTCCCTATTATGTTTTAAATAATCTAATATATAAAAATTAATGTTTGTTTGTTTGTATTTTATGTGCTGTTAAACCGTTCATCAGATTGCGCTGAAACTTTGCCAACTTATTGCTTGCACTTGCGCGAAGGTTATAGGCATAATACAATTAACTTACAGTAGGTGGCGCGCGTGTCCTACCGACAAATTTATTTGAAAGTCATTCAATTTCAATTAATGTAATATCATTCCTACTTAAACAATATAACTCTTCAAAATTTAAAAGGATATTTCCACAATTATTTTTAGTGGTGACGGGGATAGTGCACGCAATTGAGAGAGGGCGGGAGGTGCTCTTCAAACTAGGTAAGAAACATCATTTTATTTTATTACACGGATCTTAGTAAATAAATTTTTAACATCTTTAATATACTAATATGTAAATAAAATATAAATTTATGCAACTTAACACATATTATGTAATTTTAGTTCAGCAGTGGACTTGTTAGTATAGTTAGTAGTTTAGTTTCTTTTTTTTTACTTCCGTTAACCGCTACTAACGAATGCCTCGTCGTTCTAGTGATCGTAAACGCGACTGGGGTTCATATCCCGGGGTCAAGTCGAAAATCAGATATTGAGGTTTTCTTCAATTATATGTGAGGGGTGGGAGTGGTGGGAGGTGGGTAGTGTTGTTTATCTCTGATGCGGCATTAATTAATCCCCGGGGAGAGAAGTGTGAGCACACCCTACACTCCTCAATCGAAACATTGTCGGAGGCGAAGTCAACGAAATACCATTCTCGATTGCCGTGTAGTGGCGGTGAAGAATGTCCACAACCCCATGTCTTCCCGTGGGTGTCGTAAGAGCCGACAGAGGGAAACTGAAGCAGAAGATAGGCAGCAGCATCTTTCTGATAACAGCAATAGTACAATAAAAAACTGCGGTTGCCAACTCGCTCGCTAAGCATGGCAACTATGGCAAATATTCCCATGAGCAACGACACAAATAAACGGCCCCTAGTCCCCGGCAGCCTCACTATTCCTGGCTACGGTGTCAACCATGGTAATGGCAGGGAAGAGGAAGCTAAGAATCTCCGGTGGAGGTTTGTTTGCCACCTAAGACGACTCGACAAGGGAAAAAAGGTTCTCGAGTAGCAGCCTCATACCGGTAGTCGAAATGTAGGGCGACCCCCCACTAGATGAAGTGACGACCTGGTAAGACATGCAGGAAGTCGATAGATGCAGGTGACTCAGGACCGTGCTTTGTGACATTCCTTGGGGGAGGCCCATGTTCAGCAGTGGACTTGTGAAAGTCTGTAATGATGATGATGATGACCACAGACGATTCAAACCCGCAAGAAACGTGTTTACGAAGTCGTTGAAATTGATTTGAAGATTAGACATTATATTTTCATTTTAGGCACTTAGGTCGAAGCATGGAGTTGTATTATAATATACCGGGACCTTGCTGCAATCAAGTAAGTAATAATGCTGCTAAGTAGTACTTGTAACAAAGTTACTAAAGTTACTGTCTTAAACACTGTATTCCAGATGTCCTGATTGAACGCTTTAATTTCCTCAATTTGAGTGGTAAATTCTATTTAAAAACAAGCTTTTATAGGCGTTGCAAGGGCTCCGGGTCCATCATCAGATCAGCTCCACGGTACTATATTATTGCATTGTCATCGAAGTTACATATGTATGTAACAAATTATTGAGCTGTAATTTCTGACGGATTACGGCAAGTGCTTTAAAAATTGATTACAAATAAAAGTAAAGTTACAGCCTATATACGTCCCACTGCTGGCCACAGGCGTCCTCTCATTTCTGAGAGGGTTTTAGGGCAAGGAAATGTCCGTCGCGCTGCCTCAATGCGTGTTGGCAAACTTCACATATCTTCTAAATATTTTTACAAATTTATAAATATATAAAACATAGCCATTACAAATATATAAAATATTATTATTACAAATATTTGATTATTACTATTTACTTTTTTGTCACCCTTTTTCTATATGTATAAAAAAGTTTTTAAAGGGGATGAAATAGGTGATAAATTACTAGTGATTAAATTAACAGACAGTAATATATAATGCTCACATTGCATTTTTCCACGATTCTCACGTTCCAGAAAGTCTATACTATTATAAAACTATTCACTTTAGGTACATTGTCTGAATGACCTTTCTGAATCAATCAATCCCGAACAAATTGAAATTGTTCTTTTTATTAAATAGGTGAAACATAGCGCACACTCGTCGGATTCAACTCGGCTGGACAGCGTTCGGGAAATTACGGCACATGTTCTCGTCAGGTATATCTCAAAACTTGAAAACGAGACTGTACAACTGTGATGACCTATGGAACTGAGACGTGGTCCTTCACTGCTGGCCGGATGAGGAAGCTCAAGGTCGCTCAGCGAGCTATGGAGAGGGCTATGCTCGGAGTTTCTCTGCGTGATAAACTTAGAAATGAGGATATCCGCAGTAGAACCAGAGTGATCGACATAGCTCAAAGAATTAGTATGCTGAAGTGCAAATGGGCCGGCCATATATAGCTCGAAGAACCGACAACCGATGGGAAAGAAAGGTTCTCGAGTGGCAGCCTCGTACCGGTAGGCGAAGTGTAGGGCGACCCCCCACTAGATGGAGTGACGACCTGGTAAGACATGCAGAAAGTCGATGGATGCAGGTGGCTCAGGACCGTGCTTTGTGGCATTCCTTTGGGAGGCCTATGTTTAGCAGTTTACTTGTGAAGGGCTGTAATAATGATGATGATGATAGCGCACACTAAACGTTCAGCGCTCCTGGCCGCTCATAAATGTTTAAATTTCAAAAAAAATTATAAATATGTATTGTTTAAAATAATATTTGGCGGGAAGTGACGTGTTAATTGTTTTTATCACAAGTTGTTTTTATCAAAAATGGAATTAACGCGAAAAGATTTTTCGGCAATATTTTTTATGATTTTAAAAGTTCTCCCGCTTCGCAATATTGTACTGCATGTTTTCAAAATGCTTTTAGGAGGGAAGTACCTCATTTGAGCACCGTAAGGCGTTGGTAAGCAGAATTTATCGTGGCCGTGTTTCTCTCTATGATGAAATGTGTGAAGGTCGACCTTCAACTGCGATCACTGAGGAAAATGTGGCTACTGTCCGGCGACTAATTGAACAATTAGTTTTTTTTTAATTGGCTCATACCAATACCTAAATGTCCTGACCGTTTGCCCACGACATTTAGGTATTGGTATGAGCCAAATAAAAGAAACATCAACATTTAAAAGTTCGAAACATTGTTGCCGCAGGATTCCACATGAACTTACTCCAGAATAAAAACTGGATCGATTTGATTGGAGTAAAAAAGTTAAAGTATGATCACGGACGTGCAAAGGAGATGAAACATGGATATACTGTTGCATTCCGGAAAGAAAGCAACAGTCTTCCGTATGGTTGTTCGAAGACGACAGCAAGCCAACAAAATTGAGGCAGGCAAGAAGTGTGGGGTAAAAATTATTGCGTTTTTTTCTCCCAGACGAGTCCTGTCTGCGCCATCCCACCTCATGAGCAAAAGATAATTAATGCTGAGTAGTATACCACTATTTATTTGCCCAGTGTATTTGAAAAGGTTAGGGAAAAAAGACAAAAAATTCGCATCCTATTGCACCATGATAATACTTCGGTGCACATCGCGAACAAGATAGAGTTACTTCTGGCTTCGCACGTGAAAAACATGCACTTAGACCAATGGTCCTTTTGTTTTGAACAATATATTTGAACGAACGAAAAAGTATTTAAAAGGTAATGAAGAATACTTTGAAAACCAATAAATATAAATAACATATAAATTGAGCCGTGGTAGCTCAGATGGTTAGCGCTCGCTGTAAGTTTCACAGTACGCGAGCAACCCGGGTTCGATCCCCGCCGGCACCAATGAAATTGTTAAAAGTGCT
The DNA here is from genome assembly GCA_029286625.1 of Parnassius orleans. Lineage (NCBI taxonomy): Eukaryota > Metazoa > Arthropoda > Insecta > Lepidoptera > Papilionidae > Parnassius > Parnassius orleans. Next base: position 983,672 of record JAGSMP010000202.1, on the reverse strand, counting down.
GATTTACCACGTGTTCGGCGGTGAAGGAAAACATCTTGAGAAAACCTGTATGTCTGAGAAATAAGAAAAATAAATATTTCGAAGACATGTGAAGTTTGCCAACACGCATTGGGGCAGCGCGGCGTACATTTCCTTGCCCTAAAACCCTCTCAGAAATGAGAGGAGGCCTGTGCCCAGCAGTGGGACGTATATAGGCTGTAACTTTATATAAATTGTTTTATTTATGAGTTACAAACCAAAGTTTAAAGAGAGGTTCTTTACATTGTGGCGAAACTTTCAGTGTACCCCACGTATCTCAAGCTTAGTCCCATTTAAATTATAAGGAAATTCAACCATTTAGGGTGAAAATAGTTACATAAGTTTTTAATGTAACAATTCTGTAGCAATATAAATTTTACTCAAAGGGGTAAAAAATTATGCTATTAAAAAATAAAAAACGACTTCAAAACTGCTCTTACGCCGCGCCGCTCTATTGGATATTGGCGAACTTTACATGCGTTCGAAAATATTTCCATTCCTCAGACAGGTTTAATTACAATGTTTTCCTTCAACGCCAAGCACGTTTTAAATCAGCACTTAAAATTGCGCATAACATTTTATTGGATTGGATGTCGAATAAATTCATAATACATAATAAATTCAACAGTTGACCACGATATACTCCTATGTATTCTGTCCCATCTTAAATTTGCTCCCTCGGTTTTGGAATGGTTGTCCTCTTATCTTCGCAACCGCCAGCAATTAGTCCACGTAAGGGACGAGACTTTCCAGTGGTTATGTCTTGATTCTGGTGTGCCGCAAGGCGGAATTCTATCTCACATATTATTTTCAACATTCATCATATTATTTTCAGTTTTCTTTAACTACATATCCCCGATCATTGATTGTTCGTACCATCTATATATGTACAGACAATCTCCAAATATATGTGCAATCGGATATCGATAATCTACATGATGCTATCGCTAAACTAAACTATAATTTGAAAGCCATTTATGACTGGTCATCGCGTTTTGGCATTTCTGTCAATCCATCTAAATGTCAAGCAATGCTTGTTGGCACCGATGGCAGCTCAAGAATGCTGGCAAAAATTGACGTCAGTTGCTTGCCACCCATATTTTATAATGATAATTTGATCCCGTTCTCTGACTGGGTAAAAAAACCTGGGTTTATACATCGATGAAACGTTGAACTGGGAAAAGTAAGTCACTGAGGTCAGCCGTAAAGTCACTGGTACCTTAATCGCTCTACCGTCTGAAAAACTTTCTGCCATACAAAATTAAGCATATGTTTGTTCAAACACATCTTGTCTGTCATTGATTATGCAGATGTTTGTTACTAAGACTTGAACCAAAATCTTCTAAACAAGCTTGAGTGCCATCTTAATAACTGCATCAGGTTTATTTTCGGCCTTCAAAAATATGACCATATATCTCAATTTCGTGTTCGCCTTAAATGCCTAACTATCCGAGAAAGGCGAACTTTCAGAATATTGTCTGTTTTCTACTCCATTTTAAATGATTTGTCCTCCCCTTCCTACCTCATTTGTCTTATCTTATCTTAAAGACAAATTTCAATACCTTTCCTCAACAACGACAAGGTACTTCGCTCTTCAACTAATCTGAAGATTTCAGTTCCACTCCATTTTATTGGCTTTATCGGCAATTCTTTTACTGTTCAGGCTACACTACTCTGGAACTCCTTACATGAAATCATTAGGAAAGCACCAAATAAGATAGCCTTCAAAAGATTGGTCCGGGAACATCTTTCGAAAACAATGTCGTCAGCATAATGCCAATTTAATACTGCTACCTTTACCTATCCAGACATATTATGTATGTATGTGTATATGTATTTATGTATATCTTTATGTGTGTGTATATATGTATTAAGGATAATTGTTATATATGGATTATTATGTATCTGTTTGTATTCACATGCATTTATGTAATTTACAAGCCTTATTTTAATATGTGTTATAATTATCTATATAAATTTATTATATTTAGTTATTTACATCACTTAACTGGCATTAAGTTCACCCTTTGTAATCTTTATGGTTAGTACAATAAAGTTTTCAAATAAACAAATAAATAAATAAATTCTTTCTAGGCTTAGACCAACGAAGAAAGATTGACAATACGTAAACTTTTGACTACGCCGTCACTACAGAAGCATATAAAACTAATATTAACGATTTCGGTGCCGGCAGCAAAGACAGAACTAACGTTGCACGATTTAATATGGAAGGAAAAGAGTGCGCCCTACTCTTGATCTAACACAATCTAGAGGCAATTTATATAAAATAGTTATATAAATTGCCTCTAGATTGTGTGAATTTATATAAATTAGCAAATAATATTTTTAAATTACGTAGGTGTAATACCTTTAGCTTAAGCGAAAGTTATTATGAGTGACGGCGCCATTATCACGCTTCGTAGGTACATCACATTCCATGGTGAATTCATGCGAAAAATATCGTCCATTAAGCCTACTCCATTTTGCCATTACGAAGAATGAAGAGTTTTAATGATACATGAATATGCAAAGTCTGCGTGACCTTTGAATAGATCCGAATAATTATTGTTTTGTTACGGATTAAATTGTTAAGCTGCAAAACATCAATGTTTTTATAAGATGTAAAGGGAAATTGAAGTCTGGCAATGAATGATTAGGATAAATAAAAAGGATCTTTATCATCATCATCATTACAGCCCTTCACAAGTCCACTGCTGAATAAAGGCCTCCCCCAAGGAATGCTACAAAGCACGGTCCCGAGCCACCTACATCCATTGACTTCCTGCATGTCTTACCAGGTCGTCACTCCATCTAGTGGGGGGACGCCCTACACTTCGCTTACCGGTACGAGGCTGCCACTCGAGAAACTTTTTTCCCATTGGTTGTCAGTTATTCCAGCTTATATGGCCGGCTCATTGCCACTTTAGCTTACTAATCCGTTGGGCTATGTCGGTTACTCTGGTTCTACTGCAGATATCCCCGTTTTTAAGTCTATCACGCAGAGAAACCCCGAGCATAGCCCTCTCCATAGCTCGCTGAGCGACCTTGAGCTTCCTCATACGGCTAGCAGTGAATGATCCATAAGTCATCACTGGCAACACGCACGGTTGTACAATCTTGTTTTGAGGTTTTGAGGTATGCCTGACGAGAAGATGTGTCATAACCTCCCGAACGCTGCCCAGCCGAGTTGAATCCGTCGATTGACCTCTCGGTCGAAGTTGGACTTACTCCTATTCGGACTATTTGTCCCAGGTAAACATAATCATCAACAATTTTGAGCTTAGTACTACATAGGTGTGACATGGACGTTACATATGACTTTTATTTTGTCCATGTTCATGTTAAGACCTATTCGTTGGGAGACACTATTGATGCCATTGAGCATAGTGCTTAGGTCCTCCAGCGATTCTGTCATAAGGAATATATCGTCGGCAAATCGAAGGTGAGTGATGTACTCGCCATTGATGTTAATACCGTATCCTTTCCAATCCAGTAGCTTGAAAACGTCTTCCAATGCAGCGGTGAAGAGTTTCAGGTATATAACGCCACTCTGTCTTACACCTCTCTGCAGTTGGATAGGTTTCGTACTTTGGTTCTGTATTCGGATAGCCTTCGTAGCCCTACTGTACTAACACTTCAGCACTTCGGTATACCGACAGTCAACTTGGCACCGCTGAAGGAACTGCAGCACCGCCGAAATTTCGACAGAATCAAAGGCTACGCAAGAAAAAGTGGCAGATTGTACTCTTTAGTCTTCTGTATAATTTGCCAAAGGGTACGTATGTGGTCTATGGTGCTAAAGCCTTTTTGGAAACCGGCTTGTTCGGGAGGCAGGAAGTCGTCGAGTCTGCGTGTGAGACGATTCGTAATGACTCTCCGAAACATCACGTAGACGCGGCTGAGAAGGGAAATCGGTAGTTCTTCAAGAGAGCGTTGTCGCCTTTCTTGAAGAACAAGACAACCATGGAGAACGGGAATAAAGAGCTTCTGAAGGACTTCAAGTAGCGGTTTTCCAACCGCTTTCAGACGCTCCGCTGCAATTCCATCCTCGCCTGAGGACTTGCCATTTTTAAGGTACTGGAGAGCCATTTTAATCTCGCTCAGACTGACATCTGGGATATCATCGGAATAGTGTCGGATAAGACTTGCTCTTGGATCGTTACTCACACTTGCGTGTGACTCCAACGATGACGTGTACAGCTGCCCATAGACTCAATCTCACTAAATATTTCAGGTGTCCCTAAAACTATGCTGCCACATTCGGTCTTCAGCTTCGACAGTTGGCTCTTTGTGGTAGATAGATCTCTGGCAAAGACTTTGGAGCCCTGGTTCCGCTCGATCGCTTCTTGAATACGAGCTGTATTAAAGTTGCGTAATTCCCGTCGTATGCATTTAGAGATCTGTCTAATAAAAAGGATACTATTCTAATATAAATAACGTCATGTTTTTAAAGGGTTTTTGAAGGTTTAGAGCCACGTTGCGATTATATTATAGTTGAAGCACGAATTGGTCGGCTCGATCGGGAAACGATCACGCTTTTATAAGAAACCAGCTTGAAATATCAGCTAAAAGCAGCTTGAATGCTGTGTTTCGTATGTTGAGTAACCTTTTTACTGGTGACGAGGCAGAATGACTTGGTCCTCTGGAGTGACATCGAATCTAAATTTGGTTTCTTAGTCGAGAATAGATGCAGGTGTCTATGTGCCACAACATCCATTTACCATCAAATGGTCTGCGTGTTCGTTTTTGACTCTTACGAGTATTTTGTACTAGCCGGGCCTCGCTATTTCACCCGCGGATATTACGCGTCTGAGCCCGACACCCCGTTTGTATAAGCCTTCATTGCTAGTTTCTCACGGTTCTCATTGGGCGACTAAGGTTATGTGTCGTTCGCGCGCCGAGCTGAGTATTGAATTAATTTAATTTTTCATTATCCCTTTACTATGCGTCCAAACAACATGCTATAAAGAGCAAAGTTTATCTTCATAAAATTGTCTTGATGATGAAGTAACTTTCGTTCATAAGGATTAATATACCATGCCTAATAATAACGCTCATAAACCACTTTAATTTTCAATAATTTTTTGACACAAAATACTTTATTATGGCTTATGTATAAGAAATAGACACATGGTATCGTGAACTTTTTTTAGATAAAGTAAAGATCTATATGTTTGTAGAACATTGTATTTACGTACCATTAACCATTACGCCAGCGCACGCGGATAAAACAGTTTGGTAACGCTTTTTCTTTCGACTTGTTTATATTTAAGGTCAATCTAATATAGCCTAATCTCCTATACCATACCTCATGATTCTGACTATAACATACAAAAATAATATTTCAGATCGGACCGGTGGTTCCAGAGATTAGCCTGTTTAAACAAACAAAAAACAAAAAAAAACTCTTCCGCTTTATTATATTAAGTATAGATATAATTTTTTAGAATAAAATTGAAATGACAAACTAACTTACAGTCCACCTGATGGTAGTTTTTTCTAAATTTATTTCTCTACTTTGTGATTTTATAGGTATCTTTTTTATTTTTAACACATTTCGGAAAGAGATCAGGCGCAGAACTAAAAAGTGCTTATTGAGGCGCGGGGGCGAGTTCGCGTAAATATAAGAAATCATTAAACGTAAGCTTGGTTTCGAAAGAAAGGTAGGAAATTTTTAAGACTTTATCGTCTTAAAAATTTCCAAACGGACACGCAAGGTGGCAACAACTTTACGACTTACTTTACTGGGTTCTTCTTTCAAAAAATTCTAAGTAGCAGCCCGGTGTTAGTATGTTGGCCGTGTTCTATCAAATGTAATATAGTGACGGGGGCGATCCTGTACATGTTCACAGACTGTAGATTTCCCGGAGCATCGATTCTTCATGTGAAGAATCGAAAAATACTGTAAGTTCATACTGCGTAGATCGGAACAAAAATAAAAAAAAATATATCTGGAGGTAGCCGTGGTTAACTATGACATTGTGACGTCAAACACCTCAGTTCCCCCCGTGACCATGGGTGCTGTAAAGTGCTCGAAACGTCGGGAATATAAAATAAGTTAATATACGCGATAAAATCCGTCAAGCTTACGCTTGTTCATTCCCTCATTCTACCTATCATCGATTATGCATGTTACCTATGTTACCCAGATCTGTCACAAAATCTAAACAAGTTGGAACGCCTTCTTAATAATTCCATAAGGTTTATTTTCGGTTTACGTAAGTATGACCACATATCTTCCTATCGTTCAAAGCTTAAATGGCTACCTATACGTCAAAGGCGATACTCTATAATTTTAGTTGTAATTTATTCAATTTTAAACGAACAAGATCGCCTTCTTATCTTAAGGATAACTTTAATTTTCTTCATTCGATTAACGGTTGAACACCACGACAATCAAACCGTCTGAGGATAAGGTTTCCACAGCATAGGTCTAATTTTTTCAGGTCCTCCTTCACAATACAGGCTATACGTATTTGGAACACCCTCCCCAATGATATTAAGAATGCAACAAATAAAAACTCATTTAAATTACTTCTACGACAACATTACCTGAGGGCAGGGCTCGGAACCGGTTTAAAAAGAGCGGTTAATTTCGATTAATTACCGGTAAATATATCGCTCCTTCAATTACCGGTTAAACAAGTAACCGGTTTTTAACTAACCTAAACGGTAAAGGTTACCGGTTACTTACCGGTTTTGACACCCAAATTAACCGGTTAATTCCGTAAAACGTAAAAGTAATTATGAATGGGATAGGTAGATTCATGTTGTGAGGTGCTTATGCCGTGTCGCCGCATGCGGGCATACTTATGGTCAATTATCTGCCTTTAAGCGACACGGGGGGGGACGAAGGGAGGGGGGACGAAGGGAGGGGGGGACGAAGGGAGGGGGGACGAAGGGAGGGGGGGACGAAGCCGACCTTTCTTTTTTTAACCGAGACTCAGGTGTCCTTAAGTGTCGCTTAAAGGCTGATACTTCATATCTCTCATAGACCTACCCGGGGTACAAATTAGAACACTCCCTCTGGAGAGTTTGCGTATGCGTCAGAGAAGACATCTGTTTTCAACTCCTCGGCAGTCTTGAAGGTACGGACCTGTCCATCCTATGGCTGCGCGTAGACGGCGACGACTATCCCCGTGTCTACGGGTGCCTCTATAGGTCCCATAGCGGTAATGCCGAAACAGACCGACTCATTGAACACGTCCAAATGGCTACAGATTCTTTGCTACAGCAGAGATCGTTATCCTTGGCAATTTTAACGCCCACCACGTCGAATGGCTCGGTTCACATTTAACCGATCATGCGGGGAGATCTGTTTATGACTTTGCCTTGGCATATGGTTTTACACAGCTGGTTACTTCGCCTACTCGGATTCCAGATGTGGAGGATTATGCACCTTCCCTATTGGACCTTCTGCTGACCTCTCAACCGGATGGATATCAGGTTTCTGAAGACGCCCCTCTTGACTCCTAGGACCATTGTCTTGTCCGGAGTGTGGTTCCACTCACGCTCCCCTTGCAGTTGCGTTCTGCAGACTGCCGCCGTGTTTGGCATTACAGGTCGGCGGATTGGGACGGAATGCGGTCTTTCTTTGCATCCTACCGTTGGGTGCGGGTTTACTTGGGTTGGATACTCCCAGGGTTGTTGCTGATTCTGTTGCTGATGTGGTACTTCAGGATATGGAACTTTTTATTCCAACTTCTGTGGTGCCCATCGGAGGCAGATCTCAGTAAAATAGCATCACAATATACCGGGCATAGACTGACGCATCAACATCTCGGGATTTAAATACCAGCGCTCTTAAAAAGAAGTATAATTCCGCCTCCAGGTCCTTCAAAATAGTCATTGCCAAGGTAAGGTCAGAGCACATCGGCAGAATTGGCGAGAAGCTAGTTCGCCTTCCTTCGGGAAAGGCTGTCCACTGCTCCAAGGCTGTCTAACGGAACTTCTGTCAGCCATCTCTTCCATCTCAGCACAGAGAGGGACTCACTGGCCCATGCCGCAAAGGAGAAAGCCGATCTGTTAATCTTCCTCTCGACTCGAACTCGACTCTCGATGACGGGGAGAACACACCGCCGACCATCCCGTGGTGTGATTGCTCTATACCGGATGTGCGGTTTACACAGCGCACGGTTCGCAAAGCAATCCTCTCCCTGAACGTCAACAAGACGAGTGGGACTTATGGAGTCCCACCCATTGTGCTGAACACGTGTGCTCCGAAGTTGGCACCGGTTTTAACGCGTCTTTTCCGGTACTCCTACTCCTAAGGTGTAGTTTCGAATTCATGGAAGACAGCTTTGGTCCACCCAATCCTAAAAGCCGTCCGCTCCTCCTTCTTCTCAAAATAATGGAATCTATTGTAAACGGTTTTGTCGGGGTCGATCAGCTGGTGATCTTCTGGTTTACCTAACTCATAGATGGGCGTAGGTAGTAAGTCTAAAGGAAGACATTGGCCGTTAGTTTGGACATAGCGAAGGCCTTCGATCGGTTCTGGCACAAGCGCTTCTTTCGAAGCTCTATTCCTATGGGCTTCCTGAGAAATTGTGCAATTGGATCAACAGTTTCCTTGCTGATCGGAGCATCAAGGTTGTAGTAGACGGTGTATGCTCTGATTATAAGCCTATTAAGGCTGATGTTCCACAAGGCTGCGTGCTATCATCAACGATATTTCTTCTGCATATAAATGATATGTTGCAAACTGGTAACTTTCATTGCTATGTGGACGACAGCACTGGTGATGCTTTATATACAAGCCGTGCCAATATTTCTCGGGAAAACGTTACCGAGTACCAGAACAAACTTATGTCTGAAGTCGAGTCTGCGCGTTTATCGCTAAAAAGAACCCCTTTGTCGTACCTTCAAAGTTTCAAGGCACTCCATTGCTGCCTTAGCTAGCATCGAAATCGTCGGCGACATATTGAATAGTGTGCAGTTTCGTGGTCACTTGGAAGGGAAGGCAAATTGGCCTCTAAAAAGCTTAACGTGCTCAGCAGAGCGGGGCAGTATTTCATGTCGGCACATCGCTTACAACTTTACAAAGTGCAAATTCGGCTTCACATGGAATACTGTTCTCATCTCTAGGCCTGGGCACCCCAGTGCCAGCTCCTTCCATTTGACCGCATCCAGCGCAGAGCGGTTCGAATCGTTGACGTCCAAGTTCTTTCTGATCGCGTCGATTCACTGGCACTGCGTAGGGATGTTGCATCCCTTCGCATTTTCTATCACATCTACCACAGGGAGTACTCTGAGGTTTGAATAATTCCAGCCGCCATATTTCACGAACGCACATCGCGTCAAAATTCACAATACCATCCTTTCCATCTGGATGCTTGACGGTCCACCACTCTGTGTTTTACTAGGAGTTTTCTTCCTTTTTTATAGGATAGGGTGACAAACAAGCACACAGTCCACCTGATGGTAAGTGGTTGCTGTGGCCTTAGATATCTACATATCCTCGTTTGCGAATCAAAATGCAGATACGTTGTCACCCGTGAGGACTAAGATGGAATGCCTCTCTTCCAGTAAAAGGGTCTCCGGTTCTCTAAACTCACCATACGAAACACAGCAGTGTGAAACTGCTATTTTACGCTAATATTCTGTGAGCGTGGTCCTTCTTCGGTAGAGCCAGCCCATTCGTGCTACAGCTATACTACTAATATAGCTGCATGGCTCTACCACGTATAAAACTAATAATTCCTTAAATAATTCCTTGCTCAACTTCTCTGTGGAATTGTTTACCACCGGCGATTTTTCCTGACCGATACGACTTAGGGACCTTCAAGAAAAAGGTTACTCCTTCTAAAGGTCGGCAACACCCAACTTTCATAATATGTATTTGGTAAAAATCTGTTATTTTGACATTACAAACAGATACTTCAATTTTATTTATTTAAATAGATTTAATTCCATATTGGTTCGCGTAGTGTATATTTTCTTTGATATTGGTAAAGTATGAAAGGTTGTAAAAAATTCAAAAGCGATCACTATATTATTTTGATCTTGAGGCGTGAGGAAACTTGGTTGCATTTTTAATCATTCTCTTTTATAATTCAATACAAGATCGTAAATATCAGTGTGATTTATACTGTTGAGTATCTAGTTCATTGGGAGTTATTAATTATTACTGTTAGTTTATGACAGGAACTTTCAGTATATGTATTTCGTGACAGTCGTCAGCAAAATATAGCCGATTTTAATAATAATGATTTATTAGATTCAAATTATTATCTTTCTTTATTGACTTCAGTATCAGTAAAGTCAATTTCGTATATGTGGTTACCTTCTACTCTATTTAAAAAAAACTAATATTTTTAGTTGCATCTTGTACGTATACAACATATTAAGATATGCTTCAGTTCCTCATTAAAGAGATGTGAAAAATGGTAATTTATTTTTATTAATATATATAATAACAAATTTTTTTTATCGTGTAAAGACACGACTTCTAATTAAACTTTATTTACCTCAGAAGTGGTAATTATTAGTTTTTGCAAAGACCGAGATAGAGGTTTGTTCTAATCACGAGCTTCTAAATCTAAAAAATCTGGTGATCTGCCTCACTTCAGTCCTAAAAATAACATATAATTTCATCAACTTTAAAAAAAATCGTGTTTTGTATTAAAATTAAACATGATATCGAAACTTAATTTTAAAGTGGAGATAACGCATAATTAATTGAAACAAAACTCATCTCTGTTATTTATAATACGGTAATTGCTGAAAGATGCAAAAATATGAGGGATGTCGTTATAAGGAAGTCGCGTTGATGCAATGAATATATCGTACGTGCGTCTAAAAACTTCGTGAATTCAACAGAGCGCAGCCGTACAAAGTTGAATACAAGCGGGGTAAGGGAGAGGGCGGGGACATTACAAAGCTTGGTTTTAACCGGTTAATTGTTACTACCTAAACCTAAATATTGTGAAAAACCGATATTCCACAAAAACTGGTTTCTGGAATACCGGTTTAAATTCTAAACCGGTTTTGGGGTCAATGACCGAAACCGGTTTCGAATTTAAGCCGGCTGTAGAGTGACATAGGCTACTTTTTTCCGCGGAAAAACATCTCATTCCCGTGGGAAAATCGAATATGTTGCAAAATTAAATTCAGCTAGGTGGTGCCACCGTGATTCTACAAGACGGACGACGGTACGATGGACGAACACAGAAGGTCAGAATATCTGGATTATTATGTCTTTTTACCAAAATTAAGATAAAAAATGTATGGATCTGTATTTCACGCAGGACCGGTAAGAGAGCGATAAAAAACATAAAATTCACCAGCTGATTTTCTTCAAACGTTTTGGTGCATCGTAATTCACAGAATAGGCGATAACCTCGCAGACGATATTAAGTAATCCGTTGATGCTCTGCCTACCCCGCAAGGGTTACAGGCGTGATTATAAGTATGGATCAGAAATACTATCACCACCTGTCACGCTTTCACCCTTAACTATTACTTAACAATGGTAGAAACAGTTCTTAGTAAGCCTTATTAATAAGCCTTAGTAATATTTATTGAACGGAAATGAATACAGTTCTTATATGTGGTTATGAATGAATCGGTATTACAATAAGAAAAATTGTGCAAAATTATAAGAAAAATATTTTTTGAGAGTTCTTATTAACTAACGTATGCATAGTTTAAATTGATTCCGCTAGATGTCGTTACTAGGTTTTTAAAACGCGGTAACGAAATGTTTCCTGACATGTACTTAACTCCCGCCGTTGAGCCGCGCGTCAACTTATAGTGCATACGGTACCTATACGCTTAAATTGTTTCTATTTCGTAGCTTATTCGACTACCTGCTTTCGATTTCGGTTGTTTGTTATTTGCTTTGTGATTTGGTTAAGGTTGAATGGATTTATATTGGCTTTCATTTTCGGATTTGTGTATTTTCTTGGATCGGTTTTGTTGATTTGGTTGGTATTCCTTTATACATATTTAGACTCTGGCTTTGATTTTGGATTTTGTTTATTTAGAATCGTGTTTTGGTTTTCGTTGTTTTAGGTTGTTTAACAATATTTCAAAGGAATATTAATAGTATAGATAGTGTATACGGTACCTATACACTTACTTCTTTTTTCGTTGGTTATATTTATATTGACTACTGCTTTCGATTTCGGTTTTCTGCGATTTGTTTTGTGATTTGGTTTAAGTTGATTCGATTTTTTTTGGCTATCGTTACCGGATTCGTGTTGTGTCTTGAATTGGTTTTGTTGTTTTGATTTTAAAAAATATTTAAAAGGAATATTTAATCCTTTTAGATATTTTGGATTTGCTTTTAAAAAAAATATTTAAAAGGAAATTTAATTCCTTTTTGGTATTTTAACGTTTTTTTATAAATAGGTTTTTTCTTACTTCATAATGCCTCGCAAACGTAAGTCCAGCCTTTCAAGAGTATTTTCTCAAAGACAAGCGAAAAGATTAGCTCGATCGCTAGAATCTTTAGAAGATGCTGAACTGAGAAGGCAAGAACAAGCAGAGCGTCAGGCTGCTTTTAGAGCATCTGAGACACCTTCTCAACGTCAGCAAAGGCGTCTTGAACAGATAGAGCGTCAGGCTGCTTTAAGAGCTTCCGAAACACCTTCTCAAAGTCAGGAAAGGCGTCTTGAACAGGCAGAGCGTCAAGCTACTTTAAGAGCTTCTGAAACACCTTCTCAAAGTCAGCGAAGGCGTCTTGAACAGGCAGAGCGTCAAGCTACTTTAAGAGCTACTGAAACACCTGCTCAAAGTCAGCAAAGGCGTCTTGAACAGGCAGAGCGTCAAGCTACTTTAAGAGCTACTGAAACACCTGATCAAAGTCAGCAAAGGCGTCTTGAACAGGCAGAGCGTCAATCTACTTTAAGAGCTACTGAAACACCTGCTCAAAGTCAGCAAAGGCTATTCGAACAAGCGGAACGTCAGGCCGCCTTAAGAGCCGCGGAAACACCTGATGAAACTCAACACAGACTCATTGAGCAAACTTACAGTTACTCACCTTGCTGTGCACTTAGAAAATGGAGAGCGTGTATATTTCACCGAAAGAAATATCCAAGAAAGAATTGCATCACCGCCAAAAACTACACTAACAGCCTTCTTTCAACTTTGTCAAACCGACCCCTTTGTAAAAACGTTGTTATATTCTGAAGTCCCCCGCTATTATACTTGGAACACATCTGGAAACGCCGTATTCAAGGCGCGCCTGTTCCAAATTGGCCCGGTGTAAAGTCATCAGATGCCCTTGGTCGTTTGTATACCGTCCATGTAACTAATTTTGAATGTTTCTGTTTACGATTGCTGCTGCACCATGTTCGGGGTCCTACAGGATATAAAGACCTTAAAACTGTCAACAGTCAGGAATGCGCAACTTATAGAGAAGCATGTGAAGCTCTGCATCTTTAGCAAACGATAATCACTGGGATGAAACCATGGAGGAAGCTGTGCAGTGCCAGTCACCAGCCAAAATTAGGGATCTTTATGCAACTCTCATATCATCTTGCGGGCTATTTAATGCACATAACTTGTGGGACAAATATAAAGAGTACATGGCGGAAGATATTTTGCGAAGGTTACAGCAGACACACGCGAACATGACATACAATGAACACATTTATAATGAAGCACTTGGAAACATTGAAGATAAAGTAATGGCAATGGTAGGCAAAAAATTAAGCGACTTTGGAATGATAAGCCCTCAGCGAACAACCGAAAATGAACTAAGTGATGAAATTATACGTGAAACAAACTACGATATACCAGCTTTGCAGCAGCAAGTAGCCGAAATTGTACCCCGCTTGCTTCCCGAACAAAAACGAGTTTTTGACAAAGTATTAAGACAAATTGAATCTGGAAATGGTGCACTTTTCTTTTAGATGCCCTGGAGGAACTGGGAAGACATTTTGTTAAATTTATTATTAGCGCAAGTACGGAAAGATAAAACATTGCTGTGGCCGTAGCTTCCTCCGGTATAGCCGCCACGCTGCTAAGCGGGGCCGCACTGCACATTCTGTTTTAAAACTCCTCTAAATCTAGCCCAGGAAGGTCGCCGATCTGCAACTTTAGCAAAAATAGTGCACGGTATAATGCTACGACAATGCAAACTTTTAGTGTGGGACGAAAGTACAATATCGCATAAAAAAGCTGTAGAAGCACTAAATCGAACGCTCCAGGATTTGCGCAGCAATACCGATGTAATGGGAGGAATGGTGGTTTTACTGGCTGGTGACTTTCGCCAAACTTTACCTGTCATTCAAAAGGGCACACCTGCAGATGAAATTAAAGCATACCTCAAGTCGTCTATTTTATGGAACAAGGTGACAAAATTCAGTTTAACTACGAATATGAGAGTGCATTTGTATAATGATATCAATGCTGGAAACTATGCTGACACACTATTAAAAATTGGCGATGGGCGGTTGGAAACGGATGCTGAGGGCTGCGTTAAATTGACGAGAGATTTTTGTAATTTAGTACAGAGTCATTCCGAATTAATTGCGAGCGTTTATTCAAATTTAACGAACAACATGCATGAAGACAAATGGTTATGTGAAAGGGCGATTCTTGCACCAAAAAATGAGAGTGTTAACAAAATAAATTCAGATATATTAAGCGAAGTAGCAGGAGAAATAACAGAGTATTTGTCAGTAGACACAGTTATGGACACAGAACAGAGCACTTCATATCCCGTAGAGTTTCTAAATTCTCTAGAGTTGTCAGGTGTGCCCTCACATAAGCTTCAATTAAAATTAGGCATCCCAGTCATGCTAATGCGAAATTTAGATGCTCCTCGGTTATGTAACGGGACAAGGCTGCGTGTGACACATCTTGGACGGAACATAATCGGTGCTACAATTTTGACAGGCGTAGGAAAAGGTGAAAATGTTATTATACCACGGATCCTATAATTCCACAGATCTTCATCTTCAATTCAAAGGTTGCAGTTCCTATTAAGTTCAGTTTTGCAATGACAATTAATAAAGCGCAAGGGCAAACGTTACAGGTAGCGGGGTCAACTTAGAAAAACCGTGCTTCTCTCATGGTCAGCTGTATGTAGCATGTTCGCGTGTGTCAAATGCCCAGAATCTCCACATTCTTTCCCAAATGGAAAACATATAACATTGTGTACAGTAGCGTCTTAAAATAGTGTTCAGTTAGTTTTTTTCCAAAATTCCCACAATCAATTAATCAGAATTCCACAGATCTTCCTTTCAATTCAAAATTTCCTATTTAGCTCAGTTTCTTTTCAATTCCAAATGCTGCACCTCTGACGGACCTATTAAGCTCAGTTTCCTTTCAACTCAAAAGGCTGCATCTCTGACGGATCTTTTATTTGGCTCAGTTTCCTTTCAATTCAGAAAACTGCATCTCTGACGAATCAATTTAGCTCAGTTTCTTTTCAAAAGTCTGCATCCCTGACGGATAATTATGCTCAGTTTCCTTTAATTAAAAAAATATCCCATTTCCATTTGGAATAAACAGGCTATTTTCATGCTTTCCTATACGCTGCGTTTCAGAACATTTAAGTAGGCTGACGAATAAATTTTGCTCAGTTTCCTTTTAATGGCTGCATCTCTGACAAATCTATAAAACTCAGTTTTCTTTCAATTCAAAAAGCAATGGATAGTTCATTTCCCAGTGAACATGCGGGCGAAGCCTTGGGTAACAGCTAGTAAATAAATAAATTATATATATATGGCCGGACTCGGAATTTGAACTCTCTCTGAATTTTACTTAAAAAACAGCATTTGATGATAAATGCTGTTTTTAAGTAAAATTCGACAGATTGTACACAGTGTTTGACAAATTTAAATTTAAAACCAAGCGTTTCAAATAAACATTGTATAAGGTCGGAAAGAAATTCAATTTTGAACATCCAGAGCGAATTTATATTGCGCGACAACTGTGTGTACTTGTCACTGATGCGATCTGAAACATGGCATTCGACGTATTTAAAATGCCTTATATAAAAGAGTAGTGAGAAAAAAGTTTGGAAGAAAACTTTTACGAATCTTATTTTTTTAAATTTTACGTATTATTCAATGCGTAGTTTTCACCTAAATAGGCTAAATTATTAAAGTACAGTTTCATATGTATATACAATGTGTCCCAAAATTCAACGTTAAGCTTAGTATCACTAGAGTATTATACTATTTTAGAATCTTGATTAGTTGTGCTAACTTTTATAATAATGTGCTATAGTAGTGTTGATACATTTTTTTATACTGTGACGAGTGAAAGTTAATTAAAAGTAAAAAATATCTAAAATTGCATGAAAAAAATTAACTTAATTTTATTTTTTTCTTAAAACTTAAAATATTTTCACTTAATTTGGAACTGGGATGAACAGCTATACTTAGATTGCTAATATAAAAAATAACAGTGATATTTGCAAATTTGTAGTCATAGTACCTAAAAATATTGTATAGCGTGTCAAATTTAACAAAAAAAAAGTATTTAAAAAAAGTTATTATAACTTAAAAACAAGAGTCAGATTTTTTCCCCTGGGTAGTCATCAATTTTACACTCCCTGGTGCCTGGTGGTGGAATTTTCGGACACTCAATATATGAAAGCATGTCGAAGAAAGAATGTCGTGTGTTCTGTAAAATAAAACATCACCCCATTTTCCGCTATCATGTTATTAGGGGGTGCTATTGGGCTTCCAGCCACGTATACTTACCACGCGAAACGCAAAAGTAAAGTTTCTACTTCACGCTGGAATTCTGCGAGGTCGTGGTACCTCCCCGGTTCGACCCCGGTCATCCGTGCAACAGCGAAAGCTGAATTAAAACGTCAGCACACGTTTAACTTAGACTAAAGCGAAGTGATAAGTTATTTATTACTAAATTCAAGTATTCACCCTATTTCTTATTATATTTCGTATATGCGACCATGGGAAATGCCAGAAAGAACCTCAGACATGGCAGTTATAATTATTTCGTTTACGCCTAATGTATAATATCCAGACAAGCGTTGGGGACCGGCGTCAAAGGTTCGAAACGTCTGTAATTGAGTTCGCCAATCTGGTTACCTAGCGTCTCTAAGGCCGGCCACATACATACGGAATTCCGAATCGGAATATCGAAACGGAATCCCGAAACGGAATTCCGTGAACACATCACACACATACGTTTATTTTCGTTCGGAATAATAAGGGTCAGTTGAGAGAAGTTAGCCATTGACTCTAGACATTCTGCCAGCGAATAATGACGACGATTTTTTAATTGCGATTCCATTGTTGCTGTATCATTGTTACTGGGTGCATCCCCTTATCACCCTAAGCTTGCAATATAGTCAATATTATGTAAAAAGATCTATCTATCTTTTTACATAATATTGTTATGTTTTAAATATGGATGTCTGTAAACTCTTTCGACGAATTATTAAATAAAATAAGATGAAAGGGTACGAAAAGCCATACACCTATAAGATTAAATGTAAAAACATACATAAACACACCTACTCGCTTCGGTCGTGCGACGAACACTGAGCGCGTTCCGTACGGAATTTACGTATGTGTGTTGCGACTCGTACAAAATCTATGGAAGACTTGCGTTCGGAGCGGCTTTTTTCCGTTCGGGATTCCGAACGCACAGGCGGTCATACGGAATGTCGAATCGGAGAAAATTCCGTACGGGAAAATACCGTACGTGTGCGGCGGGTCATAGATTTTATATGGACTTGCTGCGTTCGGAATCTCGAATCGGAATATCGAAACGGAATCCCGAAACGGAATGTGGCCGGCCTAAAACCTGAGAACCCCTTTCCAGCAGTTGACTAATAAAGTAATCAAGAAGTAGAAGAAGGAGAGTGTGAACAAGAATTAGCAGTAAAACAGATCTAGATTTGTTTCAGTTTTTCAAGGTTTAAATTAAGACCAATGCGTTTAGACAAAGTTTAAATGCCATATGAAGAGTAGGTAATCGTATAATAGTAACAAACGTTTGCAGGATAATTTATATAAATATTCTTCATACACTATCATAAATATATTAGGAGGTAATATATAATTCCATTCTTGAAAATAGTAGCAAGCTTGGAAAATATCGCGAACATATTTACGCGACGTAGAGAGGATGCGGGATAAAAATTATTCATGTGAAAGCTTTCTATGCTCGAGCGCTCGAAGATCTAACATAGTAGAAATAGATTGCGTTGTTAATATATTTAAATATAAAATTCTTTTATATGATATTAAACAGAAATTTAGGAAATTTTATTTCAGTTTCAAATTAAGTAATAACACTCGTAAAATATATAATTTTACTGTTAAATTGATAACGTTAATTGAAATATAGGAAAAAAATGGATTTACTAGTAGAAAATACCTACAAAAAATAAATCCGCCCTTTTTATCCCTTCTTAAAGTAAAGGCAATAATAATTTAAAATGAAATAAACTAATACATAAATCGTCTCTACAGGGTATACCTCATGCTAATGCGAGGGAAATTTCAAGAGGAGGAGGGCTACTTATTTATATAAAGTAACATCTAAACTTTTCTTCACAAACAATTAACCCTCACGTGGCAGAATTAATTCATGGAAATTTGACGATCGGTAAAAGGACTTTTCATATTCTTTGCATCTATAGACCAGCTGCGAAAAATAAATATGGTTTTATTGAGTGCCTAAATACACTAATAAAGGAAAGAATATTGCCTCAAGAAGATATTATTGTCATAGGAGACATTAATATCGATATTTATAACAATAAGTGTAATCAAATTATTTCAAATTATAAACTAACTTTTTGTGAACACGGCCTACACTGTGCAGTGCCTAGTTCAGAGATAACACGAGAAAGGGTACAGCGGTAGTTGACGGACGGCACGAGCGGTCATGCATTGACCATCTATGGGTGCGAGCGAGACCGGCTACATCTGTTACCTACGTAATCGACTGTCATGTATCCGATCATAATATTTTTGGCGTAGATAGAGGATTGACTAGATGAAGCATTCGCATATGCTTTTGAGATAGAAATAGGCGGGAGGTACTTTCCCTGGGTTACCAGATATTGTTCCATTTCTCCCGTTATAGGTTTATTTATATTCACAGCACTTAAATTCATACAACAAACTTATTTGTTACAATAAAAAAATGTTATTTTATAATTCAGATGATTAATTCATTTCTTTTGAAAATACATTCTGGAACTAAAAACTACGGGCGGAAACGGCGTAAACTGTAAAAGCAGAATCATCATTCCGTATTCAATGGCGTATCGACGATTTTACTAGATTGTCAATAAACTCTTTGGATTTCGACGGCACTAAGTGAAGACGCTACTAGCGCAAAGTGTGATATCGCTAATAAGTAGCAATAATTAAGTATGTACTTAAATATTAATTAAGAATAAAAATATTAATTAATAATCAAAAATTCCTCGTGTCGAGTTTTAAGTTGTTTTTACAAAGTTTATAATATCAATAATGTTTTAACATAACAGTCCATCACAAGTTCAGTGCTGAACACAGGCCTCCGAAAGGAAAAGGTTTCCACTTAGGTTTTGTAGTACAAAACACGGTTCTGAGCCAACTCCCGCGATTTCCTGCATATCTTACTAAGTTTGTGGCTTTTGTGCGGCAAGTTGTGGCGTACGAAAGAATCTATATACTGGACGATACTACCTCGCGTCAGCAATAATACAACAGATGGGGCAGCAGCACTTTCCTGATGAAAACTAAAAATAATAAAAAACTGCGGTGGCCAACCAGTATAACGCATATTTTCTCGCAGGCGCGGCAACTATGGCAAGTCATCCTATGAGGATATCTAGGGGGAGGCCTTTTTTAGGTGACCTACATATGCTAGAATCATGTTACCTAATGATTAAGGTGGTAAAATGTTTTAGTTAATATAATACGTTGTAAAGCATCAACAAATGGTTTCTTTTTGTAATATGTTGGTATGTAAAATAAAATCGAATGTTTTATAATATTCTATTTTAATTAACCATGCAGTGTAAGATTATCTGCTACCTCATATTATTCCATGGGTGGTGTATGAGGCGACATAGGGAAACAACAAAGATATACAGCAGCATTTTACTGATAACAGCTAAATAAAAAATAAAAAAGCGGGTTGCTTGCCAAGCGTGGCAACTATGGCAATTAACTATGTTCATGTTTATGTTCAGCAGTGAACTTTTGATAGACTGTAAAGATATATATTCTATTTAAATGAAAATATATTGAAATTTAAAAAGGAAAAAGAACTAAATTTTGTGTGCTTATAAAACACATAGAAATATTAACATGTTGCATTAAGTAAAACAAATGAAAACACAATTATATATTAAATATAATTCAATAAAATTAAAATAAACAAACGATTATTTATAAATTTTTCATCACATTAACAAAATCAACAAAATTTTTGTCTTCTTTCTAGAGCATTCGCTGCAATTCTTGATTTGAGTAGCTTTAAAATTTATCAAAGATATGCATTTTTAAACTTGATTTATACATTTGCATGGCAGAAATTCTTGGGTGCTGGTTGGTGGAATCGGATTAGAAGAGAGAGGTAATAATAATAATAATATTTTTTTATTGGCACAAAGTAAGATTTTCATTATTTATCGTTAAGATATTTGAACAAATGATATGAGTTATAACTTATCTATATAATTTTATGCACTAGCATCTAAACTAGGCCGAGCCTGTATCTTAGACACTTGTCTCTTCCAAGACACCATTATTTGCAGTTATAAAAGTATAAGGTAGTTCTGGTTTGTTCTGAAGCAAGAGAAGAGAAAAGAAAGCAGAGAAAATAAAATGTATATTATATATAGAGCCGTGGTAGCTCAGATGGTTAGCGCTCGCTGTAAGTTTCACAGTACGCGAGCAACCCGGGTTCGATCCCCGCCGGTACCAATGAAATTGTTCATTGCAATTTTAAGTGCTGATTTACCACGTGCTCGGCGGTGAAGGAACACATCGTGAGGAAACGTGAGGAGTCTGAGAAATCAATAAAAAAATATTTCGAAGACATGTGAAGTTCGCCAACACGCATTGGGGCAGCGCGGCGGACATTTCTTTGCCCTAAAACCCTCTTAGAAATGAGAGGAGGCCTGTGCCCAGCAGTGGGACGTATATATGCTGTAACTTAGCTTTTTTACTTGTATATTATATATTTTAGTGGTATAAATTATAAGGTACAACTCCTAAACTATACTTAGATAGGTAATACTTATCTCTTGTCAAAAACATCTTTATTACATTATTTAAATCAATAAATGGAAATTATCACAATTATTACATTTATTTATAAATTTTATAACACCTTATTACAATTTATTGTTTATAACACCTTTATAAAAGAGATTACAAAGGGTGGACAAAATTCTTCTATTGGTAGGCATTCCCAGATGTCAGTTTTACATTATTATTGCATAATAAATTATTAATTTGTATATTTAGGTCAGGACTTAATTTATTTTCTTGTGGTCAACCTCATAATATGTAAAATTGCAATGTAAAAAAAAACAATCTTGTGAATTTTCTTAACATAGGTACCGAATTATTTTGATATTTACATGGTTTTGATAGTTACTTAGGAACATTAACAAATAGAGTTTGAAATGGATTCCAAATTATTTATTTATTTATTTAATTTAAATCTTTATTTGCATAAAACATGTTAGTTCAGATAAAGTTCCTACATTTGTAAATGAGCATTCATGTTTAATCGATCTATCTATAGGTAAATATTTTGTCATCGTCATGCAATCAAATTACACAATGATAATCAGTTAAATAAATATAAATTACATAAAATTATTACAAGTCATAATAATACACAGTGGCGTAGCTATGTAACCAAGGGCCCTGGGGCAAAAATGAAATTGGGGCCCTATTTAAACTAAACTAAATACTTTAAAGTTGCAAAACTACTTCATCATCAGCTCCATGTCGCCCACTGCAGGGCATAATAAAGCAAATCTACTTACTCCTAAGTATTACGTTTAACGCATAAAAAATTACGAAGTAGATTACAGTTAATAATATCGGCAGACAACATAACAGTGGAAGAGCCAAACGGTAGCTTTTGCTGTCGCACGGTTGAGCCAGACTAGATGGAGTGACGACCCGGTAAGACATGAAATGAAGAGCTGTAATGAATGAATGTAATGAATGGGTGGACCGGCTTGAACCGAGGAGACCCACGACCTTACATATAACCAGCGTGAAGTAGAAGTTTACTTCGCCTGTTAAGTGCAGGTGGTCGGAGGCCTAACCCCTCTTTCCCTTAACATGGTAGTGTAATTAAATAAGAAACCATTCCAGGAGGGTACCAGCACCCCTGGTATTAGAGAATTCCTGGCTGAGCATCGACGCCCACCCTACTCTTCCATAGCGCGGGTGCTCAGGCTGCCTCGCGTATCCTGGGGAGAGGGGAGGGGGTAAAATTCCGCTCAAGACTAATACTGCTCGTGGCAAGTAGGGTAATAAGACAAAGGTGACCCCTGTCACGCTATCCGTGAATTTCTGCAACATCAGGGGATTTCATTCGAACGTTAACGAAGTCCACTAGGTACCATCTGTAGACAGCGAAGCCGACCTTGCTCTTTCTAACCGAGACGCAGGTGTCCTCTCCGGTCGATACTTCTCTCCTATCCGGGGTACAAATTATAACACCTTTGTACCTCGGGCTGGAGTTTGCGTATACGTCAGAGAGGACATCTGTTCTCGACGCCTCGGCAGTCTTGAAGGTCAGCGACGACCATCGCGTCTACGGGTGCCTCTATAGGTAATGCCGACACAGACTAACTCATCGACCACGTCCAAATCGCTGCAGACTCTTTCCTACAACAGGTCCCATCTTCAGAGATCGTAATCCTTGGTGATTTTAACGGGCACTACGCTGAATGGCTTGGTTCCCGTTTAACCGATCATGCGGGAAGATCTTATGACTTTTCCTTGGCATATGGTCCGACACAAATGGTTACTTCACCTACGCGGATTCTAGATGTGGAGGATCGTGCACCTTCCCTGTTGGACCTTCTGCTGACCTCTCATCCGGACGGATATCAGGTCTCCGTCGACGCCCCTCTTGGCTCATTGGACCATTGTCTGATCCGGACTATGGTGCCACTCATACTCCCATTGCGGTTGCGTTCTGCAGATCGCCGCCTCGTTTGGCAATATAGGTCAGCCGATTGAGACAGGATGCGGTCTTTTTTTGCATCCTTCCCTTGAGGACAGGGGCGGGTATGCTTCTAGCCGGATGATCCCAACGTGATTCTGTCGCTGATATGGTACTTCAGGGAATGAAACTCTTTATTCTATCATCTGTGATGCCTGGTTTGGTCGCTCCTGTAAAATTGCATTGCGCTATAATAGGAGTGCTTCACCAGCGCTGTTAAAAATAAGTATAATTTCGCCTTCAGGTCGGTAGGATACGGTTTACACAGCGCTCGGTGCGCATTGCACTACTCTCCCTAGACGTCAAGTCGAGTGAGCCTGATAGAGTTCCTCCCATTGTGCTGAAGTCCTGTGCTCCTTGGTTGGCACCGGTCGTAACGTGTCTTTTCTAAAACTCTTTCTCCCTAGGCGTAGTCCCGATCTCAAAGAAGAAGAGCTTTAGTGCACCAGATCCCTAAAAAATAATCGAAAATCGACCGCTCAGACCTATCCAACTGTTCTCAAAATAATGAAAACCATTGTAAGCTGCCAGCTCATGAAGTTGAAAATCACCAACTGAAAAGTGAACGTCAGTACGATTTCCGTCGGGGTTGCTCAGCTGGTGATCTTCTGGCTTACGTGACTCATAAATCGGCGGAGGCAGTGAGGGAGACCCTGGCCGTTAGTTTGAACATAGCGAAAGCCTTCGATCGGGCTTGGCACAAAGCGCTTCTTTCGAAGCTCCCTTCCTATGGGCTTCCCGAGAATTTGTGCAACTGGATCAGCAGTTTTCTTGCAGATTAGAGCAACAAAGTCGTAGTAGAAGGTACATGCTCCATTTATAAGCCTATTTATGCTGGTGTTCAACAAGGCTACGTGCTTATAAATAGTATGTTGCAAACTAGTAACGTGCACTGGTGATGCTTTGTATACCGGCTGTGCCTATATTTCTCGGGAAAACGACGCCGAGTACCGGAACAAATTCGAGTTTTTGCCGGATAAGGTCTCGGATTGGGGCGACTAAATCTAATTAAGTTAAGCCCAGAAGACACGAGTTTGCGCGTTTACCACTAAAAGGAACCCCTTCGTCGTAACTCCTCAATTTCAGGGCACTCCCTTTGTTACCTCAGCCAGTATCGGAATCTTCGGCGTTGACATATCGAATAACGTGCAGTTTCGTGGTCACTTGGAAGGGAAGGCTGAATTGGCCTCTAAAAAGCTTGGCGTGCTCAGCAGAGCGAGACAGTATTTTATGCCGGCACACTGCTTGCAACTTTACAAGGTGCAGGTTCGGCCTAACATGAAATACTGTTCTCATCTCTGGGCTGGGGCTCCCTAGTACCAGCTCCTTCCACTTGACCGCATCCAGTGCAGAGCGGCTCGAATCGTCAACGACCGACGAAGACGAAAGGCGAGACGAAGAAATGTTGCATCCCTTTGCATTTTCTATCGCATTTACCACGGGGAGTGTTCAGAGGAATTGTTCGGATTAATTCCAGCCACAAAATTTCATCAACGCATTTCACAAATCCACATCTCGGGATATTTGGCGGTCCACTACTGTCGAACCGATACGACTTCGGGAGCTTCAAGAAACGAGCTTATTCCTTTTTTAAAAGCCGGCAACGCGCCTGCAATTATCCTGGTGTTGTATTTGTTAATAGGCGGTGGTCGACAGTTGCCATCAGGTGAGCCGCATGCTTGTTTGTCCCACTCTTCTATATAAAAAAGACAATAAAACGAAGTAGACAATAATCTTTAACAATATCTGTTAAAGATTATTGTCTACTTACTTATATAAATGAATTAAGCAATGCTAGTCAATTTTTAATACATACGAAACAATGTCAAAAATCATAACTACCAACAAGGTCAAACTTACATATATCACTTATGGAGAAACAACAAGATACAACAAGAAATTATAGCATTTTAAAAATATATCTTAATTATATTATAAATTATATAAATTAAGCAATGTTACATATTTAGTCCGCCTAATACAACGAGGCTCAAAATGTTTTGAGCATACACTGCTAAGTTTTGTTGGTTACCTATAATCACGACCAGTAGCGATTATCCAACAATTACGGATAGCTGATTCCAAGGAAAGCTGTAAAATAATATATTAAAAATAAATTAATATACAACGTGCAGCAACAATGGTGACTTAAATTTAACACACATATACGTTTTCAGATTTTCGTTTTATGAAGAAATCATATTTCCATTAAACGTTATTATTTACGGATTCATTTAAAATTTTAGAAAATAGTATCTTAGAGCATTCTGTACTTAGAGAACTGTCGTGCAGCGGTCATTTGCCGGGGTCACAGATCATAACATCGCATCATTGAAATTAAAACGAATAAGCAATACTATTGAAGGAAAGAGACATTCCTTTGTCGGCGAGCGGGCAGCGCAGGCGACGCGCGCCCTCCCACTCTTCCGCACCGAAATCGAATTCTTTTTTTGCTTTTCTAGTGCTAGCTGAACCCTTGTCCTTGACAAACTTCTTCACAGTAGTGATCATAATTACGTCGACTAATATTTTTGTGAACTTTTCCGCGAAAAAGATGCTTACCTATTGTTTTATTTATTAATATTTGTATAATTAGGATAGTAATTAGATTATGGTACTGCGATAAAGACGCTTTATTTTGTTTTCGTTTTCTTATCTAGTAGGTACGTTTACATCTCTTGCGATAAGGACGCTTTTATTTGTGTTATTAGTGCTTGTGTAAACTTGTGATCGTAATGACAAATACACATCCGAACTACACAGCAGCTGAATATGCGGACATGATCCTAATTTACGGAGAATGTCGTCAAAATGTCGCCCTTGCGATAAGCACATATCGCGAGAGATATGGCGATTCAAGACAATAAAAACAAAGACTCTTCAGCGCATTCGCGAAAACCGGCCAGTGGATCCTAGGTCTCAACGCCCTGATCGACCGCCTACACGACAAAACCCAATCCAGTAAACTGAAAATGTGATATAGTATTTCGAAGACCAACCCAAAACTAGCCTCCGCCAGAGCGCTAGGCATTTTCAAGTCCATCACAGAATCGTCCATAGGATCTTAAAGCGCGAAAAGTGGCACCCATTCAAGTTTAGAAAAGTACATACTCTGATATCGTGTGATAAATTAATAAGAGTGAATTATTGTCCGTGGTTACATAGTGAAATTGAAGAGGACAGTGACTTTATTTCCCAAATTTGTTGGACTGACGAAAGCACGTTCACCAGAAACGGCATGTGGAACCAGCACAATTTGGGCCAACCATTGGGCACCCAAAAACCAAAATCCGCGCGTTTGGCGGGAGTTAGCCCATTAGTACAGATTTTCGGTAAATGTTTGGGTGGCTATTCACGGTGACAACATCATCGGACCCGTATTCATTGATGGGGCTTTGAATGGAGAAAGGTTTGTTAATCTACTAAATGATACAGTCTCAGAATACACAAACAACCTATACGTCCATCGATACCAACGAATGTGGTACCAATTAGATGGCACACTCTGTAACAACAGCCAGGCAGTGGCTAAATGACACATTTGGTGCACAATGGATTTGTAGATTTGGACCTCGTAGGTGGCCAGCAAGATCGCCAGACCTCACGCCACTCGATATTTTTTTTCTGGGGGTGCATCAAAGACGATGTGTACGCGGAGAACGTGGATGCGGTGGAACAATTACGCCATCGAATAATAAATTCATTTGAGAAATTGAGGGAAATGGCTATAAGTGACAATTTATTTTGAAATGTGCGGGAAAACATGAAACGCCATTTAGCTCTTTGTATCCGCCAACACGGTGTTCTCATTGAAAATAAGAAAATTTAAAATAAAGACAAATAAAAGCAGTGATTAGTGATGACAGTTATAACTAATAGTAACAAGAGAGGGTGATATGATAAGTGTTTCACTAAGCACCTCCGCTGTAGGTACTCTCCGGCGCCGCTCGGTTTCTTTGATAATAAGCCGTCAAAGAATCGGACCGATCACGAGTACAGGACGCGTTGCGCGGTTGCCAGCGCGCGAAGCGACGCGTTGCCGCTCCGAGTTAATGTAAGCCAGCTAGGTAAGTAATTTCATGAATGAATTTTTGCGAGGCTGATCCCAATTTTAGTTACTTTTTTTATTATTTAGTTTGTTTGAAAACTTTTTTTTCTTTTTACGAGTTATTTTAAACTATAAAAATTAATATGATTAATGGGCACTAGCCCTACCCGTGTGTTAAATTAAAGTCACTATTGTAGCGGCCACGTTGTATTAAAAATATAGTACACTTTTAAATCGAGGTATTTCAAAAAAATTAAAGTATCTCTGCATAAATACAAAATAAAAATTAATACAATATCAATTGATTTAATTAAATGGCAGGTATATATGTAAATGTAATAATAATAATAATATTCATACCAAACATTTAAAATAATTATGTACATATTAAGCTTTAGATATTGTTCATTGATACATTTACAGCCTAAAAAAATCTCCTCCACAGCTGAACATAGACCTCCCCCATAGTATGTCTGCAAAATAACTGCAGTTGCCAATCCTCCTGCCAAGCAAGGCAACTATCACAAAATCTATAACTTTTGAATTTTGATAATGACTAATGGTAACGGTAATTATATTATTATCAAATTTTTGCTACATCATTAATTGAGAATATTATCTTATGTTGTTGTGTTATTGTGTACCTTAAGATTAAGACTTATTTATTTATTTATTATTTTTTCGATATTTATATTTATTTTTATATAAGTATGACATTTTTTAAAATAAATATTGTAATGTAATTTTTGCTAATGTATAATAGAATTAATGGAATGCAATAAAGTTTTGTACATCTGATTTCAGGCAGTAAATATTTTGTGAAATTAAATATACTTTGCCCAATATTTATGTACTGTTACTGTAGTTATGTAATTAAACCCAAACATGTTTTCAGGTAAACTTGATACTTACAGATTATTAGTGATGTCTATGTAATATAGAAAATGATTGAAGAGTTTTAGGGCATTAAAGATTGTTTCCTTTAAAGCTGAACATAAAAGTGTAGGTATATATTAATCACATAATGTACATATAACATTATGTGATTCATATATGGATATAACTACTAATCACTATAACAATTATTATTGAACAATGGGAAAATATTATTGTACTTGCTGATATCCCTCAAGTTTCTATAATCCTACCAAATCAAAAAGAATACGTTTGATAAGACTTCAAGCTTTCGAATGACCGTTCAAATTACAATTTGGGAGTTCAAATATTTGACAAAATACATCACAAAGGACATTAAAAACATGAAATGTTACATTTTATATTATAAACAATAGATTAGTAATCAATACAAGTAGCAAATGTAAGCACAAAAGAAACTTACCGATGAAAGGTAATATTATAAATTTTTCGTTGATTTATGCTATTACGTCCTAAAATGTTACAACTTACCACCTTTTTCATTTTACCTAATATCTAAAACCCACAAATAACACAAAATTCAATTACATATTTGCTTAAAATATTAATGAATTTACAAAAGCTTGACATGAATTATGTCAATTAACTGATGGAAAACAATCATTTCATCGCAAAAAACGCATACCTAGAAAAAGACAAGAAATATAGTTTTGTTTCTCCCTTACTCTTATGTCTAACTATATACGTGCATTCTTTTCACACGCTGATGACGTCACTGAATGTTTAGTCTATAAGATACTAAGTCTATGATTGTTGGCATTATGTTAGGTGTCTCAGGATCGCAAAGCGAAGTGAATGTGGTAAAAACGGTAAATAAATGTAAACAAGTGATTAGTTATAAATTGTGTAGGTTAAAGTTGGACGAATATGATTGGTCCCAGCTTTTAGACAATGTTATTGCATGAGAAGTTCCGTTTAGTGTTTGAAAATATTTATAATGAAAGTAAGGTCAATATTGTAGTAAGTAGTAAATGATTAACGCAACCATGGGTAGACGATAAGTTGAATAATTTAATATTAAAAAGGGATTCTTTATTTAAAGCAAGGAAAGCGTCGCCAAAAAATATAAATAAGTGTTTAGAATACACGAGATTTAGAAACAGAGTAAATAAAATACCAAATGACGCCAGAAACAAGTACAGACAAAAACAAATAAAGGATTGTAATGGTGATAGCAGAAAAATATGGTCAAATATTAATACATGGTTAGGGAGAACTAAGGCAGATTTGGGTTTAGTAATTAAGAAGTACTTGGTTAAAAATGATAGTTTACATAACATTTGCACAAAATTTTCTAAAACATTTACCAAAGAAATACGAGTATTAGACATTAAGCATACTTGTAATATAAATTTTTTAGATAGAAATATGTACGTTACACGGAGGGAAGTGTCTTTTAGGTATAAAAGAGTGAAATCATGTGACGATTCGAGCCACTCTGCGCTGGATGCGGTCAAGTGAAAGGAGCTGGCACTGGGGAGCCCCAGCCCAGAGATGGGAACAGCATTCCATGTGAGGCCGAACCTGCGCCTTGTAAAGTTGCAGGCGTTGTGCCGGCACGAAATACTGTCCCGCTCTGCTGAGCACGCCGAGCTTTTTAGAGGCCAATTTGGCCGTCTCTTCCAAGTGACCACGAAACTGCACGTCACACGTATTACACTTTACTTTAACTTAGCTTAACTTTAGTTTTACACACCAAAGTATGTCATGATGTTCGCTTGTTGTCGATGAGCTACTTAACTGAGGAAACTTTATTGTTAAATGTAAGATTAATATGTGTTATGTATTAGACTAAAATTATGTAAACATACATAAACAACAACAACAACAAACAACACCCTTGAAAAAAAAAACTTTTTTTTTGTTCTACTCCACGACGAGTTCCAGTAGCATTCACCGACGTGCGCCCCTAGGCACGTGCCTATTTTGCCTTAAGGATAATCCGCCATTGTCCGGAGGTAAGGTCTCATCATAGCTAACAAAACGAGGCCAAACTCGGCACACCTAGTTCTACTATTCGAGTAGTTCCAGTAGCATTCACCGAAGTACACCTTCAGGTTACTCCATAGAGTTCAAGACGTATAAGTATATTTATATATAAATCCTTCGTACTTTTAGCGAAACAAAATATTGTAATAAAAATCTGTGATTATAAAAATAATAACCTTGGTCAAGTATGTATCAAATTTGGTTTTTGGAATATTTTGTATTTCTACAGCGATCGACATTTTTGCTGCCTATTACCGCTGCCTTAAGCAAACGATACAGTAACCCACTCACGACGGCGGCCGAGCCCGAAGTGCGAGTGAGCTATGAGGCAAAGTGTATTTAGTAAAATAAATTATTACAAGGCTGTTTAAATCACCGAAAATTTCGGGATTTTCGGTGTTTTGAGCAACCTTGTTTATTCTCACCCGAAAAAAAATTATAACTAAACAAAACAAAATTAAACTGCCATTTACATTCCATGGCTTCCCACATGATAGAGGAAGAGATTAAAAAATAGATTGAGTTAAACAATTGATATTTTCAAGAGTTATCGTGTTTACTCCTCCATGCGGACTTGATAAATCTACACCATAAGCCACTAAAACCACTTTTTTATGTAAAAATAGCAATTCATCAATAAAAAAAATAGTTCAACAATCATTTATCTTTCTGAAAATGTGCTTTTAATATCATTTATATGTTCAATATGATTGTTAGATACGATTTCATGCGACAAAACGTTGGAATCTTGATTTTTACAATTTATTAAAGAAATCAATCATTCGTCCCATATTTAAACACGGAAGTCATTTAGATTTCAGTAATTACTGGCCAATTGCCATTTTATCATCTGTCAATAAGATTGTTGAAAAGGTGGTTGTAGGCCAAATAACCGACTTTTTGAAACTGCATAGTATATTATCAGAGGCACAACACGGATTTAGAAAAAATCGTAATACAGCTTCCGCACTTACACTATTTTCAGATACAGTTAATGAATATTTAAATGATGGAATACAGGTTACGGTTTTTTTTATTGATTATAAAAAAGCCTTTGACACTTTGGACCATAATATGTTATTGCAAGCGATGGAGGAGTGTGGAATCAGGGGCCCTACAAATAACTTTTTCGTAGCTACCCATCTAATAGGACGCTTCGTACTGTAGTGGACGGCGTTGTGGGAGAGGAGGCCAGTATTAGCTTGGGTGTACCGACTGGTACTGTTTACGGCCCTGTGGGATATATTATGCATGTAAATAGTGTATATAATGTAATAAAAAAATGTCAAGTGTATATGTATGGGTATGACATGTGCTTGCTATTTGCCTTTAAAGAAACAAAAGAATTGAAAAATAATATACAAAGTGACTTTGAGAATATAACAAAATGGGCCCATAATTATGGCATAATCCTTAATTTCAATAAAAAAAATGAATGCATATAAACTCTCCATATAATGATGCAGCGAAAAAGACCATATTTAATGAGATAGCTGTTGTGGGCCACTGTTTTGAGTGCTTACATAATAATAAAATTAATTGATGTAAAGAAATTGAATTTGTCGATAAATTTAAGTATTTTGGACTGGTTATTGATTAAAACTTTAATTGGAAACCTCAAATATCTAATGTATGTACAAAGCTGTCGGCGACGTTAGGTAAATTTTATTATTTAAACTTTATTATATGCAATATTAAAAACTATTATAAAAAAAAAAAAAACTGAAACTAGTAACTTAATTATCATACAGTCCTACTCCCCGCGGAACTGTATTTTGAACAAAAAAATCTATATACCTATAATACTATGCTTTGGTGGATTGCTACATTACTTATGGACTTGGTGTGTATGGTCGCACTTTTGCTTCTTATATATATATGAAGGACATTTAAAAATTACAGACAAGATTTTTAAAATATCTTGTAAATGAAAAAGTTAAAGAAAATTGTAAGAAAGATTATAATAAGTTATATTCCCTATTTGTAAAATTTTACCGGTAGAACACAAAGTTAACATATTATTAGTATTGGAAAACATTAATAAAATCATTATGAAGAAAAAGTGGATAATAAATATAGAACCAGGAAAGTTAGAAAAAGGAAATTAGGTGAGCCTAGTGTTAAATACTACTATGGTAAAAGATGTACAAAATATTTAATACCAAAGCTTTTTATTGAAATAGACTGGCTAAGGCAAGATAGATTTGATTGTAAATTTACAAATAAAAACAAACTTACGAATTATTTTTTTGATAAAATAGAAGATACATGATAGCGTATTTGACAATTTGTAAAACTGATATTCGTCTGTAATATTTGAAAAATATTTACGGGTTATATTTAGAATTTCTATTTGGTTGCAATGTTATGTGGGTGGGGTGTTATATTTAGAATTAATAGAATATTATAGAAATAATAGTGTTTGTATTCAGAATTTATATTTGTTTGCTATATTATGTGGGTGGTGTACTTATTTAATTATGTAATAGGAAATAAGAGTACATTTATTCGCCAACATACTGTCTTTACAGTTTGGCAAAGTTATAAAATTATGTAATGTTTTTGTAAATGTTAGTAAATAAATAATTAAAAAAAACCAAAAAGCCACGCCCACCAATTTAACCAATAACTAGAAAAAAATTTATTCTACTTGTTTACTTGTACACTAAATTCTAACTTGCAACTTATTACTATATTCATTGTTTAAATGCATAAAGTCACTTAAAATTAAGTTAAAATTTACTTAATTACTTGACAACTTAATACGTGTAAATCAGCCATTAAAGATTTTTCTTTTAGAGGGTGTATTAAAAGTACATCAGAAAATTCCACAATGAGGTCGTGCCTGGCAGAAATTTTTAGAAAAACTGTACGGTGGTGGATTGCCAACTGTCAAATTTAAAATTTTGCCGCAATATACGGAACTTGACGGGTAATCAATCCGAACAACTCTTCGGAGCATTTCCCTCGGTATTATAAAAACTATAAAAATCTAAAGAAATGAAATGTTTCTTCGAAATACCAATGGATCAAGCAGAAAAAACACGGATATCATCCATTGAAGCGGCTCGTGTGGGTTTTTCTCCAAGTGGGTTTTTTCGACGCAGGGATAAGAACAGTATTCCATGCAGGACCAACCTGCACTTTGTTAAGAAGCAGGCAGTAAGCTGATTAAGATTTAATATATGAAAAATTACAGCCTTTATAGAACCCATTGCTAGGCACAAGCCTCCTCTCATTCGTAAGATTCGTTAGACATGCGGGTTTTCTCTACGATTTTTACCTGCATGTGATAAATCAATTTCATTTATGCCGGCAGAAATCGAACCCAGGTTGCTAGCGTATTGTGATATTAACAGCGATTGCTAAGCCTTTGAGCTTACATGTTATTTAGTTATATAATATTATATAAATTGTGTTATTTAGTTTTCATATTTATAAAATATGAAAACTATTTTTATTTATAAACTATTTTAGAAATATGAAAACTAAATAACACAATTTTATTTAATATTATAAGAACTAACAATTATTATTTTCTTTTTTAACAAGCTTATGATAATATTTTATATTCTTGATGCATCGTACCATGACTTTAATCTTTTATAACAAGCTATGGAGACATCGTTTGATATTCACGAAGTAAAGCGAAATCTTGTTAGTCTTGTCGTAAAGCGTTTCACTAAGTGATTTGCAAAAGGTATAAATCTGTATACTGTAGTCGTTCACGATTAAATTTTCATCCGAAATTATAACATTATTATACTAAACATTTGAAAAAGCTTTAAGAAAATGTTCCCGCCCACACTGCGATTTTCTCCTGTATCGTGAATTATTTTCACAAACATCCATAAAGGCCATACAAAGACATGTTCCATATCGATTTAATCCTGTCCGTCGCAGATGCAATGATAAGAATCGGGTGATGATTTCTTATATTTACGCGAAACTACACATGGAATAAAACTAATTTTACGGATTTTATCGCAATAATTTGACATTTTTAATTTCCGACTTTTCGGGTACTTTACAGCAGGGATTGAGGTGTTTGACATCCTGATGTCATAGTTAACGAAGGCTACCTTGAACTTTTAGTTATTAATGTTAGGTCCGATCCACGCAGAACGAGCTTACAGTATCTTGAAGTCTGTATGTGTGTAAGTTGAACGCGATTACGCGAATTAGGCGATGCGATTATCGTAGATCCGTGTGATAATAAGAATCGGGTATCCTGATAGACCGCGATTATGCGACTATCCCGATACGATAGCTTTTACGCGATCATCGGGCGATTGCCAATCAGTCCTCCTGCACAGAATCAATATACTTGATCGCGCATTTGTACGAACTAGATGTGCACTAGATGCGAGCGTATATGGAAGAAAAATATAAATCTATATATGTTATAGACTAAAGGCCTTAAGTGCGGTTGAAATGCCTAAATTATTGGATATTTATGTAAAAAATCACAATAACTGTTCATTTAATCCGCAAAGAAAAAATACAGGGTGACAGATGAGGATATAATATATGTTTTTAATTGAACAAAATTGTATTTTTGTCAACCCTTTATTAGAAAAGAAATCCCCAAAGAGTACCTATCTTTATCATATTTTGCAAAATTTCTCCAAAACGGCACAAGCTCTTTAAATAGTTTTTACACTAAAAAAAAGGTCTTAAAAATATTAATATTTTTAATTGAGAGTTTTATTTTCATTCCCCGTTTTACTCGAGAAAATATCATTTTCCCCCGAAATTTGAATATATTAGCGCGAGTGTGCCTGTTCCGTCGCCCTGTAATCACCCGCGAGCTCTGTTGCAGCAAAGAAAATATACACTACGGTTGCAGTCCATTTTCGGACATCGTCGAGGGTGGACCGCGCGTCGTTGTTGGATCGACTTCGTTCAAATATATTTTAGTTTTTTAAGAGTTTATACTCAATTTTAAATATTTTTATGAAAAGAAATACTTAATTTAGTTAACATCTGTACATTGGTAACTGTAAATATTATTTTCTAAATAAATAAATTTTTAATGTGTCCAAAGAAGAATTTTTTTATATATTTTATATATTTAATTTTATATAATTTAGATGTGGAACGACCAACATGTTCTCGATTTCGATAGTTTTTAATACCTATGTGATTTTATTGTTGCATATTTTTATTAATTAGGTGATACTGAATTTTGTAATTATGTATTACAATAAAACGCTGTTTTTATGAGTATGACTTTAATAGAACACTAGCTTTTGCCCGTGACATCGTCAGCGTGGAGTTCGGTTATATCGCGCTCATGTGTGAAAAAGAGTCTGCTGGTACAAGCCACAATTATAACTGGATGTCGCGGGCAAAAGCTAGTAAAGTACAAAACTTCTTTATACACCACATTTTTTGCTAATCTATTACTGTGTGCCAAAATTATCAGACCTTACGCGTGAGCAAGCCACATAGAATTGCCCGTGTGAAAAACAATTTTCTCTCAAGTCTATACCCGCAAATTTTAATGTCTGCCCTTGTGATTTGTTTATGGTCATTGCAAAGCAGACTTTGAGGGGAAACTGTATTCGTTTGAATTCAAAAGGAAGATCATTCGGGATCAAGGGAATTCTTGGTACAAATACAGTTTCCCCTTGCGCACATCCAGTTATAATTGTGGCTTCCACTACATTGCGGTGTAACGCTTTACCTTTTAGTCTGGTTCCGTTGCACATTTGAGGAGGTTTTAAATTTCGCAACAACATAACAGGAGTGCCCACGCGCAGAATAAGCTTATGATGTGGAAGACCCGATGGTTTCAGTGAATTAAGAAATTCGACAGGGTAGTTAATTGCGTCATCTGTGTTGACCACAGAGTCTATTGACGTGTACACCATTTCTTTCCCCTCGAAAGACATTAACAGTATATCGTTAATTGCCGCTGCTTGGTCGTTTTTCGGGGTTAGTATGGCACATTCATACAACCATTTTATTGGCTTATCGTAGATATGAGCAATATCTGGGTAAATTTTGGATATTAACTCCTGTAACGTAAATACAACTGTGCACAAA